>VZSE01008596.1:300-241536 GCA_013398275.1 Promerops cafer
TTGTTTGTTTGAATAATCAGTCAGCAACTTTGAGGGGGTAAATAGCAAGAATGAGGAAAGGAGGAGATAAGGAGATAAGGGAGATAAAGAGATAAAGGATTTACCCCTTCATTATCTCTGTGGTCAGAAAAAAAAAAAGAGACTGTTAAAAACAGAAGGGAATTTCAACTGAACCTGCATCATCCTGCACTGATTCACCCTCCAGGTTCTGTCTGTGAGAGCTGAATTGTAGCCATGCAAGCGTACAACTTTTGTTTATTGAAAGGGACCTAGAGTTTAAAAAGTGAGTGAAGCAAGCAGAGAATAGGTGAATTAGATTATGTGGTGTGAACTCTTTTTCTTGCTTGCTTTTTTCTTACCTGACATATATTTTTTTAAGGATTCATGCAAATAGAGAGGAAAAAAATCTTCAGTAAAGAGCTTGCAATTCAAAATAAGAATGAAGATTGATAAGAAGGTATCAGAAGTCAATGAGTTAACAGTAGTTAAAGCATAGCATAATAATCCATAATCTAACTGTTGTCATATTTTCTGCAGGCATTATGCAAGAAATATAAAGAACCTACTTGAAAAAGGATAATGGAATAGCTGGGCAGTTGAGAGCTTTTAATAAGTTCAAGGAACAGCACAGGAAGAACCACAAAGTTGCAGTTTTGTTTTGTTTTAATGATTTTAACAAATAGACTGATTGGAGACAGGAACTGACATCTTGCTAACAAATGACTTCATCACCACAAATTGAGTTCAGTGGGAAGTGGTATGTGGAATGTTGGTCTGAGATGTGGCAGCACTGCCCCCTCCCAGAGCTGGCTGTCCTGTCACCTGCTCTCTCCTGCATGAATGCTCCTCCTGAATCCCTGTTGACACAGAAGAAAGTAGACTGGGAGCAAATAAAAATCCTATAAATGAAGGTCCTCTTTAGTTTCTCTTTGCTCCCCCATTCCAAGGCACTCCTGACATCGTCCAAATTTTGTATAAAGCTCATTGTCCCTTTTATTGAGAGACTCCATTGAACAATGCTGCTATTCTCTCTACCTTCCGAAATGTCTGCCCCAGGACTTGGCAATGCAAGTGAAGAGCCATCCTTCAATATACTTTGAAGAAATTAAATAATCTTTTATCCTTTTCCTACTTATATTTTGTTTTAAATGAACGTGGACACACCTTCTAGCAAGTTTCACTGGTACTAAGCAAATAAGTCTCTTCTTTGAAAAACCAGCAGGCCACTATGTAAGTGATATGCAAACTACATAGAGGCTTCTAATAAATTAATTTTGTCCAAAAAATTTTATCTAACCAGGAGAGGTCTAGTAGCAGACCAATTCTCCTGTCCTTTTGCAACCTCAAACAAAACCATAATAGAGCACGAAGTAAATGAAACTTGGGATGTACATATTTACTATGTGTATGAAAGACAACAAAGTTAGTTAGAGGTAAACTTTCATGGAGCAAAGTACCATTGTTCTGCTGACTTCAAGTGGCAAATGTGACCTACACTGCAGATTTCGTCCTGACCTTTAGAGTACCACCACAGCTGAACCTGCGGACAATTCAACTGAAGTAAGTAAGGAAGGGCTGGGGACTCTACTTTCTCTGTCAAAGAAAGACAGAGATAGAGCAAGCTTCCAGAGAAGAGGATGATCTGGAGTAAAAAATGCCATCAGCCCTCCTCTCTGGAGGAGGCTCTCTGGACTGAAAGACAACTTTCCATTTAGTACACTGATCAAAGTGAACTTCAATTATTTTTTCTTCAAAGGGAGTGTTAAAGAATTTTTTTGTCCTGCTGTTGCCTAGTAACTGTTTCACCTATCCATAAAATACTACAGGAATTACACTTTCCAGCTACCAAATTGTCAATGTCAACAGGAAAGGAATTGGTGACCAACAATCATAACTGAAATTGCTTTCTCATCGTTTCTACAGCATTACATTTTTGCATACTCCTGGAACTGGTCATCAGCTCCTCTTCATAAAAACAAACGAAAAAACCCTCCTCAAAATTTTTTTGAACTTTAGAAGAGAATGCTAGAGATTTGGGGAAATTTACTGTTTTTTTTTTTTTCATTTGGTGTGGAATGCCACTTTCAAATTCACACCAACAAAATTCCCAAGTTTTTTGATTGCATCTTTCCCTGCATTACACCAGAAACTAGGCTTGTGCAGTTGGTCAGTTAAACTTTTGTTAATGGAACTGGATGAAAAGCAAGTTAAAAAAGATCAGCCAGAAAATAAAAAAATATCAACCTGTGTTATTATCTCTGCACTTAAAGCTATCAATTAGCTGGACTTACATGGGAAAGTGTTGAAAAACATGTCTTATATACCAAGAATAGAATGAGTTTTCTTCCTCAGCTGAATTGTGTCTCACCTCCCCCTCCAAGAAACTCATACATCTACAAGGCACCACTTGGAAGGCTTCTTACATTGGTCTTTGAGGTACAAAAAGGACATGAAAAACTATTCCCAGACAGCTCTTTCCTCAAACCCTGTGTTTGGGAGGATTCAGCTGTGCAGTTGAGCTCATCACAAGCCTGTAGTGATGGCTACTGATTTTTGCATCATGGACCATGAATGGAGGAGGAAACAGCATGTGCTCAAGGGAGATGCAAAGGAATTGAAAATTCGAGGTCTTTAGGATGTCAAGGCAATATGCTCAGAAGTCTGCACATTTGCAAGACAGTGCTCATCTTGCTGCCCTTTTGTATCTCTGTTAGTTTTCCTCTCAGGCAGTGATGCCTGTTGCACCATTTTCCACTGATCTCTGAATCAGCCACCATTTCCACCTCACTGATGGTAGATTGCATTGTCATCAGCACCAGTGGGCACATAATTTGGCACACACATACATTTCTAATATGATTATATTAGGTATTAATATATAAATGAGCTCAAGGATGGAATAAACTGCAGGACTAGCTTCCAGCATTCTAAGGACAGGTTTAATGCAATACTTGGAAACCAAAATTTCATAGGAGTATATTTAGGATGTTCTTTTTCCCTTTAACAAGATTACTTTTTCCATCAAAGTATCTTCTACTAATATACGTCATGCAGTATACCAGGATGCTCCATTGTGGGCTGAGGGATCAGTAATTGTACGTATTTTTTCAAAAGAAAGTTGACACCATAAATCCTAGCTGACCAAGAGCTGGTGTAGACATTTAACTAAGTCCATTGTTGTGCTGACAGCAATATTAATTTAAACTTATATCCTTTTATATCCTTATATCCTTTTACAAAAATATGTAAAAAATACAGATCTGCACAAGATTCTTAGGAGGTTAAGAAGCTAAAATCCATGCCTTTCACCTGTATAGCTTTTCATAGTATAGTGTTTTTCTTGTCAGGCTCAAAAACATATCTACTATGCCAGAGTTTGAAGGAAGGAAGGAAAAAGATGAAGAAAAAAGAAGATGATGAACAGATGGAAAAAAACAGGGCAATTTTTTTTCTCACAGCTCAGCTTAAAGATCTGCTAGGATATTAATTAAAATTTGTGTGATTTCATGTACCTAGAACTTGCTATATTCATGCCCATTTTTCCATAATTCACTTATTAAGTGTCTCATTTAGCAGAAATTTGGTCCAGAGCTGCATAATGTCAACCTTTTTTAGTGTTGTTACTGAAGAGAATCATGAGCTTAGTTGGCCTGGCTTCATTAATTTCTGAGACGTGGTTGTGAGTAGAGACTTGGTTAGAGTATCTCTTCTTCCTGTGAGACACTAATCTCCAGAGTCAAAACTCACCTTGCACAGCTGCTGAAGCTATTTTTGTATATCCAAAGTTAATCCAGCTCTGAGCTACAGTAATGATAATATATCCGTTTAACAACAGGCGTGGAAACTTTGTTCTTTTAAAACTATCCTTAGCATGCGTTCAATTGCACATCTTGGGTATCAGGCAGGCCAGTATCTGAGGAGTTGGTATCATTCTTCCTCAAAGTTATTTCACTTTAAATAGGCCAAAGATCCAAATCAAAGAGTTTTTTAGATAAGACCAGTTTGGGTTTTCATTAATGCTTAAACTCCAGTTAGTGAACATTAGTTAACTAGGATTATTATATTATAGACTGGACAAAAAAAGAAAGATTTTAGTAATTTGAATGCAAAGCCCAGCATCCCAGTCTCAAGCAATGATCAATGTGTTTTGCTAAAGTGAATGTAAAACATATAGTGATGCTTGGTATATTCTCCTGGTCTACTGGCATTTTAGAGACAAAGTTGTATCCAGGACTTGGTGTTTAACAGCCTTTGGTGAACTTTTTTTTCTATGAACTTGTTTAGCTGCTCTTCTAACTCATTTATACTTTGGGTTACTACAGGGTCCTGTGTCAATGAGTTCTGGATTCCTTTGTGCTGTCTACAGTAATCCTTCCTTTTTTTAATGTTGAAAATGCTGCCTAGCAATTTCACTGATGCTCATAATCACTTAGTGGGGACCCTTTCTGTGCTATCCCTGACTTTACAGAGATCTATTATACATTCTTCCTCACCCTTAACTCTGTCTTTGGGTGTTTAGAAACTCCTCAGATAGGAGCAGTTTCATAACTTTGACTGTCCCTGACATAGTTTTTCACTCTTCCTGAGCTGGGTGAGGAGGCAGAACTGCTTACAGTGTTCAGTGGTGAAATGGCATTTTCTTTTTGTTCTTCCTTTTCCATTGATTTACTAAGGAAGATGGATCATTCTTCCATGTGAATACCATGAAAGAGATGATGCCTGTGTAGAGGTAACACCTCGTGGGAGGCTTGACGTTCCTTCTACCATACCTAGTGTGGAACATCTGCTAGGAGCCATCACCAGCTCTTCAAAATAAAATGAACTCACATTTAATCCACAAAGGAATTGGCTTACAAGTCAACTAATTAACAAACGAGCTAACTGACACAACAGCCAGTAATGGCCCTTGTTTCTAAATGAAGGTCCCATATGCATACCCTATTGGAAATGGTTCTGGGCCTTGGACAGCTCCTTAGCTATGACTGGGAATTGCTTGGGAGAGGTGTACCTGGGCGAGACTTCCAGGACTTCTTTCACAATTTAGCAGTACAGACACTTCAGATCCAATGACAGGCAACAGTCCTAGGCACAGATTTACTTGCAGAGAGAGAAGCACGGGGTGGATAAGATCGGCACTGTGGTGTACGTGCTGAGTGGGTGCAAGTCCTCTCAAATCTCTGACGTTGCTTCCCCGTGCATTTATGCTGTATATGGAGCAGAAGAAAAGTGTTCAAAAATTAGATGAGTGCAGCTCTTTTCTTCTACAGGATACCTAGAATACCGAGGAGACATAATGGTGTAAGAGAGTGACACTTAGGAGTGAGCAGTGCTGAGGTCCTATTTATGTAGAATATATATTTTTAAAAAGGAGATTATTCATGTTAATAAGCAATTAAGTATTTATAAGGTAATCCAGGAATCAAGATCAGGTGTTGCAGAGGGGAGTAGAGGATTTTCTGTGATTTAAGATTAGGAATAATCAGGATTAGATACGGACATTAAACCTGTGGAGCACACAAGTTCTGCAGAGTTAGCATATCCAGAAATCAGATTTGCTTAATAGCAGGTTAAATAATTTTTTACATACATACCCATATATAAATCAGGCCTTGCACGGGGATAGACACCTCCCCAAAACATTATTTATATATTACATAAGGGTATAATTTGTATGTAAGTAGATCAATATTAATTCCTTTATGGTTGGATTTTGAATCTCTAATTCACAAGGAATCTGATGCCCTGCCTATATAAAGAAAACTGGCCAAAACTATTATTCAACCCCTGTTCCAGTCTTATTGACAGTATTTTTTGAAAGACAGAGACAAAAATATAATATTTCTCTTGTATGTATATAGCTGAGTGTAATTTTGTAGATTAATACGTTTAGATAGTAATTTTTGTTCCTTGATTAACTATTTAGGTGCAGTACAAAAATCAAAGTTTCAGGTTAAAATAGTATTGTCTGCTTTTATGAATAGCCAGAAACTAGGTCATTGCAAGAACTGGAAACATCCCAGTGGTCTGTCATATTCTATATTTTTATGTGTAGGTAATACAGTATACCGTTAATGTGAGATCTGGCATGTCTTATTCTAGAACACCCTAATTTAAGTCGTGTCAGCTGTGAAACTTGCCAAGGGAGGTAGAAGCCAAGCACAATCTGTGGGTGCTAGGCTGTCTTAGCAACCTTTATGTGACAGCTCAGAAGTCTCTTGACCTCATGACCTAAATATCCTTGCATATGAACATGAAAGTTTTAAAACTCTAGGTTTCTGTTTGTATGTCTGGGTGAGCTCCACAGTGCATGATCTTGGTGCTCCATGCAGCCCTACAATTAATCCAGGATAGGTGGCCTGAACATGGGGCTCTGCTAGTAGGGCCTTGTTCATGGGAAACTTGTTCCAGCCCCTGGGAGATGGTGGCGGTAAATTAAACTCCCCTGTAGTACTTATCTCCCTGCAGCCTTCTGCTGCTGCTGTTTCCTGTGCATTCCTGTCTGCTTGTCCCACATGGCTGCCAGCTCCGTGAGCATGGGGCCTTTGCTCCATGCTGCCAGGTGCCCTCTCTGGCACCCCACGCATGTTACAGGCAGCAGAATGCTGGAGGGTGTCACTTTCCCTCGCTTCTGTAACTCAAGTTACAAAGAACCAACGTTCGAGTAAACTTCACCCAACAGTCGGTGGCTGTGTGCCACTGTTTGGCTATGGCTATGTTTTCTAGCGCTTTGTAATAGCTGGTTTTATCGTGGCTTCATTTTCCATAAGTTAATCTTTTTATACATCCCTTGTCTTCAGAAAAGCTGAGCTATAATTACGGAGGGTTTGTCCAAAGCATACGAAATAGACAATTCGTCTCACTGATTTCTCTGAGGTGGCCCCAAAGAGATCAGGGAGGGAAGTGAGTAACAGCCTAAGATAATAGCTCAGAGTGATGTAAACGATTCTGCTTCTTGTCCTGCATATCCCTTCCTTTCTTCCCAGGCTTCACACCCCCTTCTTGCTCCAAGGAAGCTATGCAGATGATGATATAAGCAAGTGTGACAAGACTGGCTGTTCTATGCAGTTCTTTTTCCCAACTGTATATATGCTTTAGATAATTAACTCTTTGCTTACAAAGTTGCTCTCAGTTACAGAGATGATTTTTTTGCTATTTATTATCATTATATACTTGTGTTCTAGTGCGCTCAAAGTTTGTCAGGTGTTTTGAAAGTAAAAGAGCAGGAATGAACTTCCCTCTCAAATGTGGATATGTCAAATCATCCTTTAAAACTGACGTTTGTTTAACTATCTCCTGGTCCATGTTCCCAAGCCATGGTACCAAACAAAGAGCTTCCTACAAGATATTTCCCCAAACTAAACTGCATCTGTTTTATGGATCCAGAATCCCACAGGTCAGGTGCAGCTGCAAACCCAAGTGATCAGTTCCATGTGGCAGGGAGGACAAGGGAGGCCACAAGGTTCAGGAGCACCCAGAAGTATGTGCTGTAAACCAGCAGTTTCCCCAGCTACAGTTTTGCCCCTCATCAGGTCCCTTGTTGCACAGGAACCTTGCCATATGTTCAAATTCAGGAAGAAAGGTGAGTGACAAAGATGCTGAGAGGTCTGAAAATTTCAAAATCCAAATATGGGTTTCATGCAGTACAGGAAAATACACACACAAAAAAGAAATCTGGAAAATTATCTTTTTAATATTTTTTTGGATGCTAAACCCGGGGTAACACCTCGAATCCTATCCTTCCCTTGCCTTCCCACGAGTTTTTAAAAAGACACCTTATCTTATGGTACACAACATTCCCATTTGCTTGGCTGGCTCTTCAGGCACAGTCCTAAGCCCCATCCTGCCCTCTGGAAAATGCTCTAGTGCAAGGAGAAAAATGAGACAGAAGACTGGTAACACTCATCAGGTCTGATCTGTTTTCTGCCTGTGTGTGTTTGGGAGGTCCCAAGAGATAGTGGAAGCTGCTGCAGCGTAGGTGGATGACGGTAGTGGTTATGGGTGGGAAGATTTTTAAAACAAAAGTGGCAGAATAGAAGATAAGGGATGAGATGGGCAATCTTGGGAATGCAGGGCAGGAAATGCATTGTGAATTAGTGTCTTGCCATGGGGGAAGGTATACATCATCTGTCATCATCACTGTCAATGGTTAAAACTTATGTTGAAAGAAACATCTATCTATGACTGTCATGGTTTAACCCCAGCCAGCAATCAAGCCCCATGCAGCCTCTCACTCACTGCCCCACCAGTGAGATTGGGGAGAGAATGGGAAGGGTAAAAGCCAGAGAACTCGAGGGTTGAGATGTAGACAGTTTAATAGGGAAAGCAAAAGCCAAGCACACAAGCAAAGAAAAGCAAGGAACTAATTCATTGCTACTCATGGGCAGGCAGATGTTCAGCCATTTCCAGAAGAGCAGGGCCCCATCATGTATAATGGTGACTTATGAAGATAAAAATGTCACCACTCCAAATGTCCTCCCCCATTTCTCCTTTCTTCCTTTCACTTCATATACTGAGCATGATGTCATAGGGTCTGGAATATCCCTTTGGTCACTTTGGGTCACCTGTCCTGGCTGTGTGTTCTCCCAATCTTCAATGCACCCCCCAACTTCCTTTCCAGTGTGGCAGTATGGAAAGCAGAAAATGTCTTGACTCTGTGCAAGCCCTGCTCAGCGATAACAGGAACATTTCTGTATTATCAACCCTGTGTTCAGCATAAATCCAGAACACAGCCCCATACCAGCCACTATGAAGACAATTAACTCTACCTGTGCTGAAACCAGCATATTCCATACAATTTACATTGTAAATATGCTCAGGTCCCACACTATTCAATACAACTTCATTAGCCACCACCTCCCTTCTAATTCTTTGATATAACACACAGATATTGTTCCCTTAGCCTATGGACCACCCCTGAAAAATGTCCACAAAATGTCCACAAAATGTCCACAAAATGTCTGTTGAATTTATATAATCCATGACTTTGGGCTCCATCTGTTATGGTCACCCAGGACAGGAGAGGTGGTGTATGTGGGGAGTTACTGGGCACCAAAGCCAGCTCAGGTCAGATCATTGCTCCACTGCAACTGCCTCTTGTAAGGCTTCTCCTCCATCAGGTTGGGTGGTTCCTGTTACAGTAATTCCTGAAACATACAACTCAAATCATAGCTTACAATAGTTTAAAGGCACATCCATTACAATCTCCACTCCTGGTCCCCTGTAGGGTCACAAGCCCTACCCGCAAACCTGCTCCCACATGGGCTTCTCACAGGGTCACGTCACATTCTCCTTCAGGTGTCCACCTGCTCCAGCATGGGGTCCTCCACAGAGTACATGTGTATCTCTGCTCTCTGGTGGACTCACTCACCCACCACAGTCCCTTCAACTCAAGTTCACACTGGAGTTCCAGCCTGTCCAGTAGAGCAGCACAGAACACAGCAGCAATGCCTGGCCACCTGCCAGCCCAGGCGCATCGCCATGGCTGTTATCAAAATGTTCCCAGGCACAATAGAGTGAGGTGATAAGCAGTACAGCAGCAGCGAAAGTGAAAGGCAGCCAATAACAAACACAATACAGTCAGGCAGGCGAGCCCCATGGAAGCAAAGGAGCCTGCACATTACTAGCTAAACAGCACTATCAGATGTAAATTCAGTCTGCCACATCCCAATCAAATCTATCATTATCTCAAAGTCTTTGAACCCCACACTGGGTGCCAAAATAGGACAAACATGGTTCAACCCCAGCCAGCAATCAAGCCCCATGAAGCCGCTCACTCACTCCCCCAGCAGAGAGATCAGAGAGAATTTGAAGGGTAAAAGCCAGAGAACAAGTGGGTTGACATAAAGACAATTTAATAGGGAAAGCAAAAGCCAAGCACACAAGCAAAGAAAAACAAGGAACTAATTCACTGCTTCCCATGGGCAGGTATGTTCAGCCATTTCCAGAAGAGCAGGGCCCCATCTTACCTAACAGTAACTTGGGAAGACAAATGCCATCACTTCAAATTTCCCTGTCCTCCTTCTTCCTTTCACTTTATATACTAAGCAGGATGTCATAGGGTCTGGAATATCCCTTTGGTCACTTTGGGTCACCTGTCCTGGCTGTGTGTTCTCCCAATCTCCCATGTACCCCAACTTCCTTTCCAGCCTGGCCATATGGAAAGCAGAAAATGTCCTGGCTCTGTGCAAGCCCTGCTCAGCAATAACAGGAACATTTCTGTATTATCAACCCTGTGTTCAGCGCATATCCAAAACACAGCCCCATAAGAGCCACAGGAAGAATATTAACTCTGCCCCAGCTGGAACCAGCGCAATAACTTTGTCTTGAAATGGTTAAACTAGAAAAGCACACACTGAGAAGAGTGAGGAAGAGAATAACCGATTTAAGAAGCCAATTAAGCAACAGGTAAGGAAAGAAAGCTCTCTTTTAATGGAATACAGTAACTCTATTAGCTGTCTTCAATGAAACTTGAGCTTGGGTTGTACTGACTAATGTAAAGATACCCATGAAACCAAGTGCTTCATGAGCTTCTAGTGTAAGAGCTGGGGTGCAACACTACTTAGTCTTGTGACATGAACAAGCTCTTTAAATGGCAAATTCTAATAGAGTGTGTTTATAGCTATTGAAAAATATAAATATTGTTATCTGACTGATCTGAAAATTGATCTTTTTTTTCTGTTGAAAGCATTAGACTTTCTGCAGAAATTATCTATGTCAGATATATTTTTAGATAAGTTCTGGAATTTCATTGTCTTGCTGACATTTTGCATCGCTCTAGTGGTACTCAATATAAAATAATTGATGAGCACTAAATCAATGTAAGTTAACTGCTGAGTCTATGATTCTGCATCCCTTGTGACTGTGTTAGTGGCCAATATGTCTAGTTGCTTTCCAGAACAGAAAGTACAGAGGAATGAACTGATTATGTACCAAAAACCAGACAAGATTCAAGGCAAATTACAAGATAGAAGTTGAGAGAAACAAGAAAAAACCAGGTTTTCATCCTTTACCTTTTTACTTTTAATATTTGCAAAGGATTATTGTAAGTAAAGGATACTGTGATAATAAATTATGTATAAGGAAAAAGCTTTAACATCCCAAAACATTTTCCCTCCTAAATTTTGAAACATCCTACTACAGCCCATTAATTTTACAAAGCACAGAACAGATCTCAGCAGAACATGAATCATCTTTCAACCAGGCACACAAATAACCTTCGTTTAAAGCCATGCTTGTCTCAGATGGCAGGAGACCTTCAGCCACCAGATGCAGGTTCAGACTACTGGGGGCTCCACATGAGTGCATCATCTCCCTTCTTGCCCTGTATGAGTGAATTTTGTGTGTCCCTGTTTTGGGATTAGTATTAGACAGTTGCAGAGTGGTGTCTCTGCTCTCTGTCATCTTCTTACCACTGAGAAGACCAGAGCCAAGCCCCACAGCACCTTTAATCTGCATATTAGGATGTCTGCTCTCATCAGAAAGCAGAAGAAAATGCCCCAAGGGAGACTTGCAGCCATCAAACAGTGCATTATGAAACCTGAAGATACAGAAGGTGAATTAAATTTTAATAAAGTAACTTTAGTAAAATTGCTTTCAGTTAATAGCTGAATGCCAAGAGTCGGTCAACTTCAGTTAAGAGGTTTGTAAGGCTGGAGGTGTGAGGTGCAGGGGAGGCTGACAGCCTCTGTAAGGATCCCATAAGATGGCCTGTCTCCAGCGAGCCAGTAAAGGAATCAAAGATTCTGAGTTTAATTTCCTGGTAAGTCTTGTGGTGCCTTGGGGTATTTCAGCTTCAAGATGATTTGTAAGGGATCTAATTGTGTTATGGGCAAGCTATCTGCAATTGCTGAGGAAGCAAATGCTGCAGGTTGTCATTGGATCTCACAATAAAGGAAGCGAAAGCAAATTTGGGTCAAAGCATATTTTGGTGTTTTGTCTGTGTTTTTCAGAATCTGGGAAATATCCTGCTGGAAAATTGCCTTTTTTCACAAGGTCTCTTTACAGATCCTAGATATCACTTCAACTTCTCAAGCACAACTGAAAGATTGTATGGACTGCAGAAATAAAGGGTTGAGCAGAGGCACAGAAGCAAACAGCAGTTTTGCTGCAGCTCAGAGCAGGGAAAAGCAGCAGTGTGAACAACCAGCAGAAACAACAACAGGAGGATGTGACTGCTGGCAGTAGCTACTGGTAAACCAGGTGAGCAAACAGGTAGCAAATACAAGAACAGTGCTGGTGTGAGTAGCAAGAGGTAAATGGAGTGTCCCTCAAAAAAAGCAATGTAGAGCACAGCTCCTTTGTCAGGGCTCAAATGGTGAACTATGAGGGAATGGATTGTAAAGTATTCCAGGAACAATGATCAATACCTGTCACTTGGATGTCTCCAAACCTGGACTAGAAATGGAAACTGGACTTTCTTATTATCTTACAAATAGTCAGAACTGTAGGATTAGAACGTGGTCAAGACCACTAGGAAAATAAAAATAGCTTTACAGAAAAAAGCCCAAAGTCTATATAGTCTGATACTCCATCTCTAATGGATGATGCCTAGAGAAAAATGTGTGGAAAAGGGCAAGTGGGGAGGGACAAATCCCTGCTATGTCCTTCCTGTGAGTCTCTAGCAGAAGGGTTAAATCTCCTAGAAGAAACAAATATGCACAGGGTCTATATTTATATCTGATCGTTCATTTTCATGAATATGTTTAGGACTAGCAATGTTATTCCTAGATCACTTTCTCCACAAATATTTCAACATGATCAATATTTCCCCCTGCCTGGTTACTGATCAGAAAGAAGCCAGTCAGAATAATCTACTGTAATTCATTAAGACTGACATCTTGTGGTTGCTTTTCGTATGACGCCTTCTGCCTGCACTTAGGAAAGACTGAATTTATCCCTTGGCTTAAACAGCTACTGTACATCCTCTCTATGTTACTGAGGATGTATTAGCCACATGATTCTGAAAATTATTCAGTAACCCCACCAGGGAACTGAGAAAAGAATTAATGCTGTATCAAAATTTAATTCTCTTTTTTTATTTCCTCCACAGAGCTTTATGGTGTTGAATTGTTAATGCACAAAAGCATTCTTACCACTGCAGTCACAGTCTCTTTAATTGTGTCTCTGTTTACATGACAATATTTATTGTCTTGAATATTTTAAAAACTGTTAGCAATCCCACTCTAGGACACTAAGCAAACTTCAAGGCGTTGGCTAGAGTAACAAGGGAGTCTCCTTTGGTTTGAAAGTCTCTTTAATGATGTTCTGTCTTTTGTGAGTTGAAAGTTACCATGTCCAGCAGAATGTGTATCAGGAGACCTGCCTTCTGCATGTGTTGAACCAAGGCAGTTACAGGGACTCAGCTGTGCTCCCCAAGGTTTCATCATGTATTTTAGTGTGGTGCAAGGGTAAAAGAGGCACCTCCTATCTCTGAAAAATAGGATGCATTTCAGAGAATACTATTTTTGCCAGTTCAGAGTCTACAGAAATTGCCACATTATTTTTTTAATCTCGGGGATTGTATTAAGAGGCTCTATATTGACATTCTTCTAAATTTTAAAGTGGAAGTTTCTTTCTTAGACAGATGTTTGCAACCAGCAATGTGTTGATACAAAGCTAGAAAGTAATTGGGGTGTTTATCTGAAGCTCTGCAATCTTCTGTTGGTACTTGATTAGCTTGTTCATAGGCATCAACAATATTTGCAGGAATGCTTTACATGAGGTCTGGGATGTCAAGGGGAGTCCACCTGTGTAGCATCAGCAGCAAGTAACAGAGAAACAGCAGAACAGATATCTTCAGTTACTTTATCAAGTGAGGATAGATCAGCCCTGTGTATGTAACTAATTAATTTATTTATTTGCTTGACAAAAGAAAGGAGATTGCCTTCCTTTGAACTTTTCTGACTGACAGAATGCTTCCTTATCTCCCAACAACTAAAAATAGCCCAGTTTTAATATACTCCCAAGATGAAGATGAGTTGGGTAGGACCAAATTAATAGATTTTGCTTGTCCTTCAAAACAGAATCAGTTCTAGAATGACAGCTAGTAGTGTCAGCCTGAATGCAATTTTTACGGAGTTAACAAGGACCTGGAACAGGGAGAGATTGTGAAAACCTCAGTATATCATAAAATCAAAATTTGCAGCAAATGGAACAAAATAATGGTTCCACTGTTGATTCAACATTTTTAGGCTGTTGTTCAGGATGTAACATAGTATTTAATCATTTTTCACCTTGCAGGTTTCCTTCTTCTGATCTCTGCTTGAGTGTAGTGATGATGAGTTACAGGACCTTAAGTCATGTTTATTGTTGCAGAATTGTAAATATGCATGTTCTAGAAACTTGAGAGAATATAAAGAAATGGCCATCATTACCTGGAGAAAAAACCTCCCTAACATCTGTAGAGAGCTCCTGCTGCACAGAATAAAGGTACAAACACAGAGAAGTGGTAGGAAAAACATGACAGCCAGAAATAATCTTGCAAGAACAACATCACGAGCATTAGAGAGATAAGGACAGAATGGTTATTGATTTCTTCTTGGCCAAGCAGGTGTTTAAATACTTGGCTCTTCCCTGATTCCACCTAGACTAATACTGAGAGAAGCATAATGATTAGCAGAAAAAAGCCTTATGTTTATATCTTACTTGCTCTTTGGTATTTTTTTCCTTTAAAATGCTTTGTGCAGAAGATGGGTTTTTCTAAAAGAAGTGTGATGATATTTTTTAAATATGAGACATAGTCGTAAGCTTTTTAAGCTCCAGTAAAGACAATGCAAACTTAAGGGCTATAACATTATGAAAATAGTTCTAAGTATCTTCACACTAATCCTTGAGCACTTTGGATTTGTTTTGAGGCACATTAAAGCTTCCTTTTTAAAAATTAATGCAAGGGAGACGTAGCACAAATACAGCAGAAACAGAACTGGTAGGAGCTGCTTCAGACCAGGAGCCTCAGTGAATTAGACAAAGAGAAAGTTTAAAAATACATCTTCAAGCCTGGACATAGTATTTTTGAGAAATTTCAGCAATCAAGCTTTAAGGAAATGTAGGTAGGTATCAAGTAGCATTAACTGTTCCACAGAGAATAGAAATGGATGCTGCACAAGCTGTAATTGATGGTCCTTTAGTTTAGAAATTTTGATAGTCAGTGTAAATCATGTGGGTCATAAAAATAGACAATAACATTTTAAACCTTATTTTAAAAAAATTATACCTCTTTTGCAGCAGTGCCATAATCTCGGAAAGAGAAACCAGGACTTAGTATAGTTCACAGAGCAAAGCAGCAAAGAAATAAAAGGCAAGATAGTTCAACAAGGCAGATAAAATAAAACCAGAAAAAGTGATGGGGAGTTTTTGTGATGTACTGAGCCATAGCTGCTGACCTGTCTGTTGGCAGAATCAAAGCAGCTGTAGTGCTTTCAGTGCCCTCTCTGAGCAATTTTCCCTCCTTGATGAAATTTCTTCATCTTAAAATGAAAAGAAACCCAGTCAAAGTATACACGGCTTGTACTTTACTAGAACATGGTTTTCAGTGTTATCTAGGGAAATAAGTTTGTCCATTAAAATAATATATTAAAATGACTTCAAGAAATCCCATTAAGTGATTATAAAGCCAGCATCTTTTTACATAGGATCATATTACTCAAAATAAGACAAGGAACAGAAATAATAGATCTTATTTTGTGAGCTTTTTATCATGATTATAATTCATTATTGTTATGATAATAATAACATATAAAAATATTATTATTACTAATAATTAATGCAGCCTCTATTAGTATTGCTTTGGCATCTGTAGCACAAAAATGAGAATCAGAAATCAAATCTGAAATCGGCCAAGTTCACATTTCTTTTGACAGTAGAAATAAATGTAGAGATAATCCATATTATTATTATTGACTTTTAACTCCATTGACAAAAAAAGTGGGCTGAATTGATTGTTTTTAAGATAGATATGCAAATTAAAAATTGATTTCCAGTACAAATAACACATAAAAGTGAAACAGTTTAAAGCTACATTTTCTTACCCTCATTAATAATGATAACAAGGCGAAACGTAGATTTTGGAATCCAACAAATCTCTGAAAAAACAAGGATTCATGTATACATGTATAAAGCTTATCTATCCAATGATGAAAAATGTTGCTTGAAGTTTCACTGTGGTAGCATTTTTCAGGGCCAGATATACTAAAACACAGCTGCATGAATTAGTGTATAGGACAGACATGCAGCTGAGTTGGCACTGGAATTCTCGGAGATATGTAGAGATCCTCTGCTACTGTTTTAATTGGGATTATGCACAGTCCTCTGACTTGTGCCTTGATCTAATTTCCTCAGTCCCAAAGTGTATATATCCAGCAATAAGAATGGATCATTTACGGGATCACTGAAGGGATCACAGGGCTGGAACACCTCTCCTATGAAAATAAACTGAGAGACTTGGGGCTGTTTGTCCTGGAGAAGAGAAGGCTCGAGGGAGGTCTTCTGTGGCCTTGCAGCACATAAAGGGGGCTTGCAAGAAGGCTGGAGAGGGACTTTTCACAAGGGCATGTTGTGATGGGACAAGGGGGAAATGGACTTAAGCTGAAAGAGGGCAGGTTTAGAATAGATATAGGAAAAAATTCTTTACTGTGAGGGTGGTGAGGCACTGGAACAGGCTGCCCAGAGAAGTTGTGGATGTCCCATCCCTGGAGGTGTTCAATAGCAGGCTGGATGGGGCTCTAAGAACCTTGGTCTAGTGGAAGGTGTCCCTGCCCATGGCAGGCTGTTGGAGCTAGATGACCTTTATGGTCTCATCTAATCCAAACCACACATTAATTCTATGAAGAAAAGCCCCCTCAAGAGCAGAGGGAAAGCGCCATGCACATGTTGCCTGTGAATATCTTATGTTCTTTGATGGTAACATGGGGAGGAGCAAGGTAGTTAAGATCTCTTTGAATTAAGTTGATCTCTACTACAATCCTGCAAAGGTCCTCAGTTATATAGCTTCGTCCTCATTGCAGGCAAGTCCCAGCACAGTCCATGTGGGCAGTTTTCAACCTTAGTCTGCTGGCATGTCCAGAAGAAGCTGACTCAGCCCGCAAGGAGCACATGGCTGTTGGGAAAAATGGCTCCAAGCCACACTCCAAAGATGTGCTGAGTCCTAACACTGCAATGCAGTGGAGAAGAAAATCTCTGCTGGCAGAGCTGCTTCCAGGAAGAGCTCAGGTTGCACTTAGAGTTCACTGCTAGGGAACGGAATCAAGGCAAATGGAATTGCAGCAGGAAGAACATTGGCTCATGCTTATCTATCTGGAGTATCCCATAAAAATAGCATACTCTTTTCAGATTTTTAGTTCATTCCTTGATGAAACATGGACTACCATGCTATCTTGGTTTGTATCAGAAAGGGTGTGGCCAGCAGGACCAGGGCAATGATCATACCCTTGTACTCAGCAATGGTGAGGCTGCATCTTATGAATCCTGTGCTTATTTTCAGGGCCCTCACTACAAGAAGGACATCGAGGTGCTGGAATGAGTCCAGAGAGTGGCAACAAAGTGGGTTAAGGGTCTGGAGTACAGTCTTACAAGGAATGGCTTAGGGACCTGGGTTGTTTAGCCTGGGGAAAAGGGGGCTTGGGGGGACCTTATTGCTCTCTGCAACTGCCTGAAAGGAGTAGATCAGGTGGGGTTGGTCTCATCTCCCAAGTAAAAAGATATAGGATAAGAGCAAACAGATTCAAGCTGAATCAGAGGAGGTTTAGATGGGATATTAGGAGAAATTTCTTCACCGAGAGGGTTGTCAATCACTGGAACACTGCCCAGGGAGGTGGATGAGTCACCATCCCTGGAGGTATTTAAAAGTTGTGCAGTACTGGTACTTAGGGACATGGTTTAGTGCTGGACATAGCAGCACTGCGTTAGTGGTTGAACTCAATGATCCTAGAGTTCTTTGCAGGCAAAATAAAAAATTATGCTCTTTTATATATTTCTAAGTATTTAATCATATTTTTCCTTTCTGCAGAGATTTAGTATTTTTTCAAAGTAGTCCTGTCTCATAGTTTTCCTGTAAATTAATAGGGCCTGTTGAACTGAATCTGAGCAGAAACCTTTTGATTTTTTTTGGTAAAAGGAGACAACAAAATATAGATGAAACTCACTTTCCTGCATATTGAATTTGTTCCTATATTTTGGTGTTCTGTGATGACCAAAGGTCCAGTTTAGGACTGGATGCTTGGACTCCGCACTGCCCAGAGAAAGCTCTTTGTGAATAATTAGCAATCTAATGACAGAAAAGGTGTGAAGAAAACCTGAGATCCAAAGTTTACTAAGTCTTTATGCCACAAATTTCTCTTGGCATTTAAACATGGAAAAATCAATATCAATTCCTCACTTCTATGCTGTAGGCTAACTAGCATAAACTTCTTCTAATTTTGTATTTCTTTGTGAAGAATGTACAGAGGAAAAAACAGAGTGAAAGAGCTGAATGTTTTTAGTTTTACATTATGCTGCATTCAATTTCTGACAACAATCTGTATTCCTCCTAATCTTGAAAACAAAATAATTTTTATCTCTGAAGAAAACTTTTCTTGTAGAAAAATAAATGCAATGAGCACCAGAGTTTCAACTGATGGTATTCTCTTTTTTTGAAAAGAAACAGTCTACTTCTCGTCCCCCCGAGACTGCTCACAGCAATGAACTTCCTATATGTGTTAAGGACAGTGTTTCTTTCACAGGGCTGATAATTGGTTTGATTTAACTCACTGTGAAAGATAAGTCTGACCAATTGCTCGTAGGCAGTTGAACATGACATCTTCAGATATGTAAGTGCAAGGGACAGATATATTGAGGTCCCCTTATCTCAGTATTGAAGGGAACTCAGCTGACTGCATTCAATGAGCAGAGGACTTAAAGCTTAGGTGGTAAGTTGGGAACCTTAATCTCTCCTTGAGATATCAATTTTTTCCTTGACATCAAGAAAATGAATAAAATTTGGAAGTATTGCTATACCTGTCATAGTGTAAACAAATTAAGCTAATTTTACTATTTTCAGCTAATTTTACTCACTTAAAAGTTCTCCCTTTAAGACACGGTCTTACTACAGGTGTCTTACAAACACCTCCGAAGGCGTCTAATTCTAGTGCAATACTCATTTCTGAACTAGGCAGAATTAATTACCATGCAGAGGTGCCTAATTCTCCATAGCAGTCAATATAGGCATGGACAGCTGCAATACCACTGGAAAAGCAAACTGTTCAAGTAGAAATTTCCTGGAACATATTAAAAGCTCATAGGGTCAAGCAGAGACTTTTTTGGAATGATAAAGTCTACTACAAAGTAGTCTACTAAAAAGAGAAACCTTAGCCATATATGCAGCCCTCAAACCAACTGGGTGGATCTGGAATTAAATCAGCCTCTAAAAGGGATACTGAACATTTTAATCATTGACACTGACCACTGAGATCACGCCACCCCTAACTGAATTGCTTTCTGGCCTCCACTGGATTTTCCTTCTTTGAAGTTTTACACTGTCATCAATTAAAGCAGTTATTGAACATTGTAGACTTCTTGCTGTAGTGGAAAGAATAAGGCTACAAAGCTGCAAATGCCCATCCATATATCCTATCTGTTTGGCAAGTAGAATGAGTTTGTGCAAGAAAACCTGAAATAGGGTCAAAAATGGAGGGAGAGAGGGCAGGGATGTTCGGAGTGACAGCGTTTGTCTTCCCAAGCCATCACTATGCATGGTGGAGCCCTGCTTTCCTTGGCATGGCTGAACACCTGCCTGCCAATGGGAAATGGTGAACAAATTCCTTGTTTTGCTTTGCTTGTGTGTGCAGATTTTGTTTTACCTTTTAAATTGTCTTTGTCTCAACCCATGAGTTTTCTCACTTTTACCCTTCCGATTCTCTTCCCCATCCCACTGCGGGGGAGTAAATGAGCAGCTGGGAGGGGCTGAGTTGTGGCTGTGGCTAAACCTCAACAAAGACCCCAGGAGACAGAGAGTAGAAGAACCTGTATTTAGGTCAAGGAAGACCTTGTGTCTAGGGATGAGAGACTGTGTAGCTTATTGCTATGGAAATGAGTCCATGTATGGACTCATTCTCTTCTTTCCCGAGCAGTTTGTGACAGTATGGAAGATAATAACCACCAAGATTTTATCCACTCTCTGTCCCAAGAAGAACTAAGAAGAATTTAAACCACAATGAGATCAAGCAAGGCTGGCTAAGTAGGAGTAAGAATTTTTATTCTCTCTTCACTGTCCACTTTGCTTTTCCTCCGTGCTGATTGCAGATCAGAGTAAAACACTATGTTTAAAACAAAATTTACTAAGG
Source organism: Promerops cafer (assembly GCA_013398275.1). Taxonomy (NCBI): domain Eukaryota; kingdom Metazoa; phylum Chordata; class Aves; order Passeriformes; family Nectariniidae; genus Promerops; species Promerops cafer. The sequence goes on from VZSE01008596.1 coordinate 20,613, forward strand.
ATTTTATACTGCTGTATCAATCCTGCAACTTTCGAGGATGCATCCTGAACATATTTTGTGTTTAGCACTGAATCAGAAGCTAAATACATACAAAATTATAACATTTTGTGACTGACTGCATACTCCTAATGTTTTTGTTTCAGCCCATTATTTTGTTGCTTTTAAAAGATGCCACAAAATATGTCTTGTGGCAGTGCTGCACTGAAGGAATATTACTGTACTTACAGAGAGTTTCAGAAGATTTTAATTTAGGAAAAAAAATACATTCTCCAGTTTCCTCACTTTTCTCTTCTTTGATTTCTATAAACAGTTGTTCATACATATTGTAGCTCTAATATTAGGTGTATCTGGAATCATTCTCACAGAAAAGGAAAGGGACCTCAAGTGGTCACTTAATTAATCCTCTGCACTAGTGAGAACATTTAGAAATTGGAATAAACTCTAACTTCAGCTCCTAGGAACTTGGAATAAAGGGAAATAGCTCTCTAAGGCCCTGTGCAGAGAGCAGCCTGTGCTGCAGAAGATTTGCTGGCAGGAGGTGTGACTCTGTGGGGACCCACACTGGAGCAGCCTGTTCCTGAAGGCCTGCACTCCATGGAAGGGACTCATGCTGGAGCAGTTCATGAAGAACTGCAGCTTGTGGAAGGGATAGATATATGTTGGAGAAGTTTGTGGAGGACTGAATTCTGTGGGAATGACTCCACACTGGAACAGAGGAAGAGTGTGAGATGTCCTCCCTCTGGGGAAGAAGGAACAGCATAGAGAGTGTGTGATGAACTTACCACAGCCCTCATTTCCTGTCCTCCCTATGCTGCTGGTGGGGAGAAGGTGGAGAATGAAGCTGAGAATGAAGTTGAGGAAGAAGGGAGTTGTGGGGGGGAAGGTGTTTTTTAAAATTTGGTTTTTGTTTCTCATTAACCTACTCTGATTTGATTGGTAATAAATAAAATTAATTCTTTTCCCCAGGTCATATCTTCATGACATTCATTATTTTTCCACTTCTACTTTGTCCTGTACGGTGTTTCTTTTCCAGATAGCAGAGCTCCAAGTCAGTTCTCACTTACATGGGAGCCAATTTACACGGCCTTTTGCAATAGAACAAGGGGTCATGGTTTTAAACTGAAGGAGAGTTGATTTAGATTAGATATAAGAAAAAAGATTTTAACAATGAGAGTAGTGAAACGCTGGAACAGGTTGCCCAGAGAGGTGGATGCCGCAAACCTGCAAACATGCAAGGTCAGGTTGGATAGCACTTTGAGCAACCTGATCTAGTTGAAGATGTCCCTGTTCATTGCAGAGAGGTTGGAATGGGTGACCTTTAAAAGTCTATTTCAATTTAAACTATCCCATGATTCTATGAGACTTGATTGTCCTTGTTGTCCTTTCTGAACCTTTTTCAAATCTTAGATAGCTTTTCTTCATTTTTCCAAGTCAGAGTCATTGGAGCATTTTACAGAATGAAACAGTGAAAGCATTACACAGAACCAGATCACAACAGATCCCCATGGAGTCCCATATATTTCTTGCATTTGGAAGTTGATCATGAAGAACATCTTATTGGGGTATGTTTTCTTTACATTCAATTTTTACATAATTTTTTCATCCTCAGTTTACAGGATTGTTATGTAGCCCATACTCCCCTCATTTGCCAAGATTGCATCAACACCTGAAGCATCATTAAAGCCAAAATACCTGGCACTGAATGCTCCTTCACGCTTGGCAACATGTATTATCGTGCCAGAGGAAGAAATGAATTGACAGGCTCATGCTGGTAGTTGTTTCCTCGCACAGTTCCAAGTGCCTCTAGTTTTTGTGCTGGCACTAGAAGAGCGATGCAGCTGCTGAAGGGTCTGGAGCACACGCCCTCTGAGGAGCAGCTGAGGGATCTGGGGTTGTTTAGCCTGGAGAAAAGGAGGCTCAGGGGTGACCTTATCACCTGAAAGAAGGGTGTAGCCAGGTGGGGTTGGTCTTTTCTCCCAGGCAACCAGCGACAGAACGAGAGGACATAGTTAAGTTGCACCACGGGAGGTTTAGGCTGGACATTAGGAAGAAGTTCTTCACAAAAAGGATGATGAGGCACTGGAACGGGCTGCCCAAGGAGGTGCTGGAATCACCATCCGTGCAGGTGTTTAGGAAAAGACTGAGTGTGGCACTTGGTGCCATGGTCTAGTTGACATGGTGGTGTTCAGTCATAGGTTGGACTCGATGATTTCAGAGGTCTTTCCAACCTGGTCGATTCTGTGATACTGTCCCGCTCAGGTGCATTTGCAGCCCCATTCCCTTCCGTGGCTCCGGGGAAATAAGCCCGCACCGGCAGGATCGCCTGGCAAGGGCGGCTTCAAAAGGCAGCACTTTTAAGTTTTTATTTAAAGATCTATTTTCTACGAGCTTTGAAAATTCATCCCCCTCACCCCTTTCCTTCCTTCGGGAAAAAAGCAAACTGCCACACACAGAGACGGCCGCGGCCACCGCCACCGCCCCCAGCTCCACCCCGCGCATGCGCGCAGCCTCCCGGGGTGGCGGCGGCCTGGGCGGCCTCGGCGCCGCCAGCGCCGCGATGGGCTGAGGGCAGGCGGCGGCAGAGGGGGTTGTCCGCGGCTCCGGGCTGGGCGCTCCGAGGATGGAGAGAGCCATGGAGCAGCTCAACCGGCTGACGAGGTCCCTGCGCCGCGCCCGCACCGTGGAGCTACCGGACGGTAGGAGCGGGGCCCTGAGGTAGCAGTCGGTCCCGGCGGCCTCCGCGACCGGGCCGGCGGGGATGAGTTGAGGCGGCTGGGGAGAATGGGAACGGGGTTCCTCTCTCCGCCGCTGACAGGCTCTGTTTATTTGTCGTGCTGACAGCAACAGCGGCGTCCCCTTCCTTCCCCCGCTGCCTCGCCGTCTCCGTCACGGGGCGCGGGGGATCCCTGCCGGCTGCTGCCTCCTCTGAGCCCGGGCGAGTGGGTGGTCGGGGTGCCGGACATCGTCTGTGTTCGCTTTTAAATCCTTCGTCAGGTGCCTCGTCTATGACAGAGTAGTGATGACAAGTCTTTGTGGTTTCTTTTTTGTTTGTTTGTTTTCTAGTGGTGCTGAATTTTGTTTGAAAAGGTATTGTAGGTCACTGTCACTTGTCACAGCCTAATTTTTTTTGCTCTAAACCACTTCACATGGATGCTGGTCCCCCATATCAGGATGGATTTGAAAACAGAGCTTCAGGCTCTTACGGCAGGCAAGTGGTTTGGTGTTCCAGCGAGGTCCAGTTTTTGGGAGGACTAACTGTAAAACTCTTGGATATGCAAATTTTCTGTTCTTGTGAGTCATATGCTGTCACTGTACTTTCTTCAGTGTTTACTTTTATGGATGAGTCTTTGGCTGCCGTTTTGCCAGCTTTCATCTCCAGTGGTGGAGGAGAGAGAGTAATATTCTGTTTTCTTTGTGCATTCCCTGTTTAGACTTCCTGGTATCCTTCTGAACTGTGCTGCTGTGTATACCCTTCACTTATTGTCACCTGTCACAGTTCCAGTGTCTTCCAGTGCAGTTGCTCATAAATTTCACTTGACAGGCACATTTCAGGCAGATTTTGCTGCTACTTGTAAGCCTTTGAATGGCAGCAGTGAAAATTGATGTAATACTATTAACTTAAGCTTAGATTTACAGAAATAATGGAGTAGCACCAGTTTAACTAATTGAAGATATTAATATGAATAACGCTTTGCACTGCCTGTGTCAGTTGGAGCTGCTTTAAATTTACTCCAGTATAATGTAGGCAAATTGATTCTGAATTTTGTCTGTTTTCTTCACATCTTGGGCATTTTAATTTTACACTTCAGAGGTAGTTATGTGAATGGCAGTGCAAGTGCAAGCCTTGAGACCTTTGGAATGAGTATTTCTATCATGCTGTAGTGCAGAAGGAATGTGAGTTCTATGCATTCCCTAGGAATTGCATGAAACAAATCAGTGGGACTGATCTAAGGAGATAAATGGGCTTAACACACTGAAGTCTCAAATTGCATTCCAAGAAGGTCTCTGTTCAGTGACCATCCAATTTTGGGTCCATCTTAGCTCGTTAGTTATCTTCTTTCTTGACCTTGGTGTTCCTTAGGTTCGTGCAGGTCTGCCCAAACTCTTCTTGAGAAGCAGGTTTGGCTTGTAGTATGTTGTTTCAAACATGTACTGACAGGATCAGCTTGGAATATTCCACACTGGTCTAGGGTAATATGTGCTTTGGTGGCTTCCTGTGTGCTGTGTCTGGCCTCTTGAATTATGACTCCCCCCTGCTATTGCATTTGAATAACTTTAATTTGACATTTAATCTGAAAGATACATAGTTAACCCCTCCATCCTTAAAGTGAGAGTCATAGTTCTCTCACAGGAAATGGAGATGTATGTATGAATTTACTTATGCTGAAGAAGGCAGTAAATCCAGGTATTGAACTTCCATTGTATGTACCATAGCCATTAGGGTATTATGTGGACAGTGCTGACACTTCTTTAAGATTGTGATCTCTGCCAACTTCACAACGGTATCTCTGAGGAAATAGAGTAATCTGTGCATCTTGCCAGGGCAGGATTCTAGATGATTAATTTCAAGTGTGTTTTTTTTTTTTTAAAGCAAGTCTTAACACCTGAGCCCAGTGCCAGTGAATACCCTGAGATAAATAAGTGTTGCTAGATACATTTATTTTATGTAAAAGATATCTTTATGGTAATGGAGCAATTTAATTTCTTCCCAGATAACGAAACTGCTGTCTATACACTGATGCCAATGGTTATGGCTGACCAGCACAGGTGAGAGCTTCTTTAAATTTACCTTTTTTTTTTTTTGGTAAGGTCTGAAAAACCCAGCATGTTTGCTGAAGTTGTAGCTCCTAAAGCACTCTCAGAAGTTCTGCTGCTGAATTGCTGAGTTGTGTTCTAACTTGAAGTTAGCCACTGACTGTGTCCATCCCAGCATACTTTTATCTGTTTTGATTTATGCCATAGACCGGAACTGGGATTCTGTTGAAATGCAAAGGAAAATTTGTCCTAGGATAAGAACAAGTGTTTTGTAGTGTCTTAGCTCTGACTGTGTATTTATGGATGACTTAGAAGCTCTTACTCTCATTAGACATCTCAGAAAGACATGGAATAATAATTGGACAATGAGATGGAGACTTCTGGAATTCCTCAGATTCCTCCTTACTGAGTTGTCCTCAAAGTGGACAACTTGGAATCTGGAGGCTATATAAGGCGAGCTAAGTGGTGCTTCCTTCACATGAATTTTGTAGGGAAGCAGGCAGTAACTCTTAGTGAAACAGTAAGCTGTTTTTCCAGCCAGGATAAACATTTGTTCGGCTATGTAATACTTTGAGATTGCATGCAAGGGTTTTAAATTATGTGATCAGCCCATTACTGGAATTACATACCAGTCTTCCCTCTGAACTTTTCCTGTGTTTGGGAAAACTGTTGGATATGTGGTTGGGGTGATTGTGATAAGGAGGAAAATGGGAATTTATATTTTGTTTAAACCTAAGCTGTTGAAATGCTTGTTTTTCATATTTGTAAAGAAGTGATTTGGTTGTTTGGTCTGATTCTTACTAGTTTACATTTGAAACAGCTTCCCAGTGTCACAGTTCATTTTTTATGTACAATAAGAAGTGGGAAGGTATTGTTAATCAGCAAATGCTTAAAAAATGTTTGATCTCTTACTCAGTAATTAGTTGGAGGGAAAAGAAATAATGATTAAGTAAGAAATAGCATACTTGTGTACAACTGACAGTATAAACTTTGCTTGGATACTTTGAGCTATTTTTAAAATTAAAAAATTATTTTTCTATTTGAAGGTCTGTCTCAGAGCTGCTGTCAAATTCAAAATTTGATGTGAATTATGCCTTTGGACGTGTGAAGAGAAGTTTGCTTCATATTGCAGCAAAGTAAGACTTACTTGAGTCCAGTCCAGAAGTTAACAATGAAAATATTGCCACAAATCTAAGGCACCAATGTAAGCTGGAGAACTCTGTAGTGTCAGTTAATATCTTGTTATCACACTTTTTGTATCTTGTTTGTTCTTCCTAGTAATGTGCCTGCCTCATAAAGAGGACAGATTTTACACATGATATCAAATGGCTTTTCAAATTGCAGTGAAGGAAGTCTGGCTGGATACTTTTTTTACCATTCTGTGAAATCTCAAGTCTTTAATAAGATGCAGCCATGATGTGCATCCTGTGTAGCTGGGTTACTCTTGCCATTGTAGAGGTAGCGAACTCGTTTGAAGGTGCTGATTGTTTTTGAGGTGTTCTGAAACAGTGGGAAGCATTTGGATATTTGTTGGGAAGCAGCTGTTCCAGAGTACTTCATGTGGCCATAACTGAAGGGAATATTAACTTGGGCACTCACTTCTAATAAGTTTTGTATCCTGGAGAGAGGGCTTAAGTGCAAATTTTGATCTACGTTATTTATTGTTTGTATAGCTCTTCAATGAGCATAACTCTATTTTATATGTAACTCTGCCAAGAAACAGACAGGTTAACATCATATAAATAGAAATGAACCAGATAGTTTTTGACATGACCTTTCAGGAAATTAGACTTTAACCTGATGAATGAATGCTCTGTATTTTTCTCCCCTTTTAAATATCTTCAAAGTTCTTACACTTAAATTGTTAAAAAAAAGGCAAAAAAAAGAAATAGTAGTACTATTGCATATATATAGCAGCATTTGGTCACGATAAAGATGGAAATTCCAGCTTCTTAAACAGACTTTTAGAAATAGCTGTTTCCCAACTATTTAATTGCAGAATTACATAGTGCTTATATAAAATTTACTTAAGGAAGTACTTACAAAAAAGCAAGCAAATTTTTAGCATATACTTTAGAAGTATATTTGAAAATACACTGTACTTACTGATTCTAAAGATACAAGAAGTTGTGTTACACTTAGTTTCTGGATTGTCTTTTATCTTGATGTATTTATTGGGTCACGAAGGGGTCATCAAGCTGCTGGTTTTGCAACACATTGTACAGTTAGTCTTCAGTTTCACTGGGTTGTTTTGTAGCAGTTCTGACATTGTGAAGATGGATTAGCTGGTGACAACAGATCCAAAAATACTCTGTTTAGCTTTTCAATCAGCTCTTCCTCTTGAAGAGCTCAGGAGCAAGATAAACATGTAATGCAGAGTTTCTGTCTTCTTAGTGACATTGGTTATCCTGAAGAGCTGCTATGTTATGTAAAGAGTTCAGCTCTTTATTACAGATTCATAATTAATAGCAAAGAAGTATTTATATGAGTTTTAGAATTTTCCTGATATTCAACCTTCTAAACATAACTTCCAGACACTGAAGCATAACAAACCCCAAAATATTTAATGGAAAATGTCCTGTTAATAAATTAGCGATGAGGGAGGTGAGAGGAAATCAAAAGCAAAACTTTTAAAACAATTTATGGTTTAAAGAATCCCCAGTCTTAGACTCACCGTTGTGTTTTAAAGTCATTAAAATCACAGAGAAGGCTGGCATCTATTAATTGCTATAAGTTATATTTGGTCACTTCTCACCACATTAAGTGACTTTCCTGTAGCTTTGTGTAGCCTGAACTATGAGGGTGTAAAACAATTTTATGTAAAGATGTTCTAGTGAGTGTGATCTGTACATAATATGCTGTTATCTTTATGTCAATGCAGAATTGTAAATGTCCTTGTTACAGTTTTTCCCTTTTTTTATATTCTTCTTAGCTGTGGATCCGTTGAATGCCTTGTTCTATTATTAAAAAAAGGAGCAAATCCAAACTATCAGGACATCTCAGGATGTACTCCTCTCCATTTAGCAGCAAGGAATGGGTAAGTTTTTAAAATGCTTAAACTCTTAAAAAATTTTGTGCATAATGCACTTAGCTGGAATATTCTTTAATATTTTTTGCATAGTTCAAAAAACGCCTTTGGTTTTCACCTTTGCAAATATAGAACATGGAGGTTAAAATCTTTACTTTGAGTATTCACAGAATAATTTTTTATAAGTAGTAAGTCATGTCTGAAATACCAGTTTCAGTTCCAGTCATTTTAGTGTTTTCTGTTAATCAAGGACATAATGATTCTTACAACAGTAATTGAACAAGGGATACATTCACCTTCCAGATTGCTGAGTAAGAAAAGGTTTTGGAGGGCTTGGAGGGGGTCAGAGACTTCTGATTTTTCTGAAATAGTGTCTTTAAAAAAAATTTTCCTGCAAGAAAAGGAATATAAACTTGGCCTGCACAGTGCTAGGAGAGGGGCAGGGAAAGAATTCCAAACCATTAATTGAGTACCTTTTTAAGATCCTACTTCTTGAATTGTAGTGTGTGAAAACATGCAGCTGTAAAGGTAATGTTGTCTTTTTCTTTCTAGAACATGTATGTGATACAATTACTAAATTGTATCACTGCTGGTACTTCACATGAGGAGGTGATAGTGTTTCGTGGCTTCTGGGTATGTGTAGGGTCTATTTGTAGGAGAGGAAAGAAGCAGCCAAGTGGTTTATGATGAAATGCAGAAATACACATAGGAGACAGTTATGTGGAAATGAGGTGTAAGTAAGGTGTGAAAGGTACCAAATAAAAAGGAAAAGCAAAATACATTTTTAAAGGTAAAGCACTTAGAGCATTAAAAAATGTTAAAAAACCAAACAAAACATGAATTAGGAAGAAGTACCTCTGCTTTTATTAAGACAGTACTTGTACTTACCAAAGACTTTCACAATTTTACAATGACTGTCTCATTAAATAGTAATTTAATGGTGTACTGTAAACATGTTCACTGACAGGCAGTGGTGAACTTCATGGACTTCTATTGCCTGAACGCTGGCTTTTTGTCTTGAAAGGGTAGTTCATGCAGAGCTAAAACTGTTAGAGTAGTGGTTAAGTGCTTCTGCACTTTCCACAAAAACAGCTATGATTTTAGCCCTATGTTGTTGTTTGCTACCCTTGCACTGAGTCTCTGAAGATCACTTCTCTCTTTGACATGCTCAGCACTTATAAATTGGAACCACCTGTTATGCTTAGAACAATGATAAATTAGAGTGAGTGGAGCTCTAAGAAGATATTTAGTCTTTGTGATTTTCCCTGACTGGATTTTAATGTATTTTTTTGCTTATAGCCAGAAAAAATGTATGAGCAAGCTGCTGGAATACAGTGCAGATGTCAACATTTGTAATAATGAAGGCTTGACTGCAGTAAGTGCTATTCATTATCATGATGTTCTTAAAATGAATGAAGAATTTGGAGATTCTCGGTTTTTAAGCTTTTGCCATCTTACACATAAAACAAAACTGCTGTGTGTTCAGTGCCATCAAGAATCAAAAGATGTGATCAAAATACGTAAGCATGTGATTGTATTGTTCAAAGCTTCTCTTAATATTATGCAAAGCTTCTCTTTGTGAAAGTGTTGACAATAATACAGCCAGGTTTAAAATCATCTTTATGGGATATATAAATCATTGCTAAAGGAAATGTGTATCATCATTTTGTACTTAGATTCATTGGTTGGCTGTTAATGGACGAACAGAATTGCTTCATGATCTTGTTCAGCATGTCAGTAATGTAGATGTTGAAGATGCCATGGGACAGACAGCCCTTCATGTTGCTTGTCAAAATGGACACAAGACAGTAAGTTTCTAAATTGTATGAACACAATTGATTTGTGAAGAACTTGGTAATGGCTCAAAGTTGTTGTGGTTTTTTTACAAACTTCAGAGTAGTAATGCCCATGATAATGGCCACAAGTGTGAAGAATGCTGTTGTGTGTCTTAGTATTGACTGCATGCACTTCCATGGGAACAACTTATTTATTCTTGTGGAGGTGATTGCTCTCAGGGCTTATGGGGCTCTTCTGTAGTGCTGTTATTGGCTCATTAGTATCAAGTTTTTATGTAATGTTAAATGTTTGAAAATATTTTTCCTTATTTTTCAGAATATGTTTAGTTCATAATTGTGCCAGCTATTAGATGATTTTGAAATATTAATTTACTGTGAGTAAAAAATGAAAACAGAGTTGAGTCAGTTACAATTTTAGAAGTAAAGTAAAACCTAGAAGTAAACAAGTTAAAATAAACTCTTCTGTTATTGATCTGTGTGAATAATTTTTATGCCTGGCCTTGCTTTAGGGCTGACTATTTATATTCAGAGTATAAGTCTGGATGCTTTACTTGCTTTACTGCATTAGGGCCCTGTAGAATTATACATATTGCCACTACTATTTGCTATATTGCCAGAACTATTTACTACTAAAAAGAATGAATTGTAATTCTACCCAGATCCTTTCTGTTGTCCTTGTCAATGCTGGATTTTGGAAGGCCAAATTCTGAAGAACTGTTACCTATAAATGTAGCAAATTTATGTGACTGAAATGTACCAAAAGTTGTTTGAGAGTCTGCTCAGTGTTTTCATATTTTAGACATGCAGTAAGTAGTTGCAAGCCAATAGGGTTTCCCCTGCTCTTTCTCTGAAGCTGGTGTTCTGTTCTCTTGTAGACGGTGCAGTGTTTGCTGGACAGCGGTGCCGATATAAACAGGCCGAACGTTTCTGGGGCAACTCCGCTTTATTTTGCTTGCAGGTTATATACTTTTAACTTCTGAATACTGGCCTAAAAATGGAATATTTTTTCCCCTTTTGCAATAGCTGGTTAGAAATTACAAAATATAGGAAATATAAAAGTTGACTGGTACTTAATTTTGTGTCATTTTTGGGTGTAGTTTGGTGTCTTATCTAAATACTTAGGTTAGTACTGCAGGCTTATGTACCTCTTTCTAACAGACATGTTAAACATATACCTGTGCATGTTCTAGCATGAGTCATAAATTGATGACTGCTGAACCCTTTTCTGAAAAAATGAGTTCTGCCAACTTAGATTATTTTGAGTACACTAAAACAAGAGCCTTTTTTAAGGCAAGTTTGGCTATTCCTTAATGTACAGTATGATACTACAGTATACATGATATGTGCATATGTGTCAGTTACATTATTGAATTAAAATTACATTGTTGCTTTGATCAGTTCTGTTTTGTTCAAAGTTTAGTTAAATTTCAAAATCAATCACGTATGATAAATGATCTTTTGTTAGACCATTTCTGTGATTTGTTAGAACATTTACAATTCCTGCAGTCCCTGTGCTTTGGTTACAGGTTAAATAGTTCACATAAGATTAACTGTTGCTGTAAGCAAAAGGAGAAATGGACTGACCTGCTGGCCTGCTAAGAGTTTTGTTCTGGGAGCTGTGGTCTCTGGAGATAGTGTATGTTGACTTGTGGCAGTTGAGAAGAAGGGAAGTGGAGAATAAATAGCTGCTAGCCTTGGTCCTTGATTTAGGGACTGGTATTTGTCCACATTTTAAAGAAGTAAGCAGCTTGTCTTGGCTTGGAGGTTTTTCATAAGAAGGGAATGTGGCAAGTACAGGAGTCATATTCTTTAGATGCAACTGGAGCATCTGGCAGGGTAGAATGAAGAGGGTGTGTACTACAGCAAACCTGGAAAGAAAGGTTATAGGCCCCTGATGACAGGGAGGGCAGGATGTAGTAGCAGTGGCAGGTGATAGCTGCAGAAAGGGTATCAGTATTAAAAGTTTGAGTCTGAAACACCTGTTTTGTCATTGTGTTGGGTTGGGCACTTAGTCTAGAGAATTACAGTGAAGTTGCTGCAAGTAGGCCATTAGTCTTAGCTCCTTTCTGACCTTTAATGTTTGTTTGCACTGGGACAAAGTCTGGTACATTAGATTAACCTGTTGGCTTCCTGGGCTGGAAGGACAGGACTGAGGAGGACTCTTCTGGGAGCTATTGAGAGATCATTGAAGCTACCTCTTGCCCCTCAGCTGTTAGTTGTCACTTTACCTTTGCCCTTTCTGAAGTGATAGGCTGCACCTACCAGGCTGAGAATGCAGGCAACCTCTTATATGTTCCAGGATGCCAAATACTCATATACATTGGTGTAAAGGGTGTACTGCAAACTAGATTGAAAAATAAAACTTCACAGAAAAAACTTGCATCTGTAACCTTAATTGCTATGTCTTTTTTATCAGTCTATCTTTAGATGCTTCTCTGTTATGTTTGGCAGTATATGCACTTAATGCTGGTGAATGCAATATTCAAGTAACCGTTCCATGTGTTTTTAATGAAGTAAACCTCTGATCACTGGTACTCAATTTCTCATTTTTTTTTTCAGAAGAAACAGTTTGGGAAAGTGTTGAGAGGTATAAATAGTTGGGTTTTCTGTTTTCTAGGCAATGCTGGCATGTTGGGAAATTTTTAACTCAAGGGAACTAAGGGTCCTATACAACCTATACAACCAGATTAGTGAATAGACTGTGAAATAGACTTTGAATGCAAAAGTAAAACTCATCACTTGTAGAGGCTATGCAAGACATTTATATATGGAAATTAGAGCCATTTGAGTGATGTACTTATCTCTTGTGCAATAAAAGAATTACCAATAAAAATATCTTGCTAATATTTTATTGATGATTCAAGCACAGTCAGATTGTTTTTTCCCCAAATATGGTAGAAGTGAGCAAAGAACTTGGCAAAGAGAACTTCCTCTGTGAAGTAAATTAGGATGTAAATTGAGAAAGAGTTCTCTTTTTGCAGGAAATGCAGCTCATAAATATTTGAGGCGAGGCTAAGATGAATAATTTCTGAATGATGAGGGTGACTCTGACTTCATAAATGGCCCAGATTTTGCACTACTCTTTTGCAGTAACTATTTTCTTCTAGCTTATATGTTGGTTTTGTTTGTTAGATGCAATGAAAACAGATTTATGACTCATAATAGATCATAAATGCTGTATTAACTGTCTTTCTTCTCTTCTTTTGAATAGCCATGGTCAGAGAGACACTGCACAAATTCTTTTGATGAGAGGAGCCAAATATTTACCAGACAAGAATGGTGTTACTCCACTGGATCTCTGTGTACAGGTATTAAGTTAGCAGCACTTTTTCTGTGAATTTCTGTGATTTCTGTGTTTTGCTTTGGCAAAACAAGTGCAAAACATAATTTTTTTATTGTGAAATTGATCCTACAGGCAGGTTCGTAATTTCTACCCTTTGCATAAGTCAAATGCAAGAATTGACCTCATGAGAAAGAGTTTCCAGAACTCCATTTGACTAGAATGTTTTGGAATACTTGGTACAATGGTAGTAGACCATTTAGGTGCCTACCTGTTAACAAGTAAGAGATAAAGGCATGCAGAAAGGAGTGTTTTTTTTTTTTTTTTTTTTTTTTTACCACAAATAATAGATTTTCTTTTCTCTTGAGGAGATGTTGCTATCCAAAACAAACAAAACTTACATGGTGATGACTTCCTTTTCAAAGATATTTCTATATCTGGATGAGGAACAAAATTCTTACATATTTTCAACTAACATGACATTTTCGACTGCAAAACAGTCTCTCTTGTTTGATATGAAGTAGTGCTTGTACTGCTTGCTAAAGTGATTTTTTTGATTTGTGAACACTTACACTTTTTTCTGTCTGATCAGTTGAAGGTTAGTGTGTAAATAACACGATTGAATGGAAGCCTTTGAACCTTTGCTAGTAATCAGACTAGAAAACTGAACTGAAAGCTGAAAAAACCAAATCACTGGAGTGAGTGGACATCACACTACCCTTGTGCATGCCATTATTTTGTCAGGATAAAGTTGAAATTTTCTATTTTTTTTTTTTCTGTATTTTCAGATTTTTTCAACCTCAAGTTATTTAATTTCTGAGGTGTCCTCATGGGCCTAAGACTTGCACTTGAAATAGTTGTGTGTATGTGCAAGAGTGCTGTCTCCAGTACCTGTGGGATATTTTTGGAATGTTTAACTCTGAAAGCTTTATTTCATAGACTGTCTGTGGAAGACCTTGATCCAGTTAGGTTACTTACAGTATTTCTTTTTGGAAATAAGGAGCCAAGTAAGTTCTCAGCTCTGGTCACTGAGAAATGCCAGATAACTATATTGAATCACTGCTGACTTGACTGTGAAACTCAGTTAGATTTGTTTTCTTTGTTATGGCAGAATGACTTACCATTACATAAAGCCACAGGGAGTCTGATCAGTTTCAAGGTTTTCTGCAGCCACAGACCTGTAAGACAGTGTATGGTAGGAGAGATTTAGATAAGGTATTAGGAATAATTTCTTCATGGAAAGGGCTGTAAAACATTGGAGAAGACTGCCCAGGGAAGTGGTGGAGTCTCCACTCCTGAAAGTGTTCAAAAAATGGTGGATATGGCATGTGAGGATGTGGTTTAGTAGCGTACATACAGGTGCTAGGCTGATGTTTGGACTTGATGATCTTAAAGGTATTTCCCAACCTAAATGATTCTGTGATTCTATACCAGTGTGTGCTTAATGGTACAGTTATAATTTTTTATGATTAATGATTTGAGTCTCTGCTTCAGTCTCCAGTTTTGCAATCCCTAGGGCACCTCTTTACACATAAAACTTCTATTAACTTTTTTTAGGTGTGAGTAGTGACACCTGGTGTTTGTTTTGTAGTGATGATCTTACTGTGTTTGAGATCATGCAGTATACAAGTTCATTATGCCAAGTAAGAATGGAGAAAACAATATGTTTTCTTTCTTTTTATATTGAGGGTTTTATTTTGTGCTTACAGGTTTATTTTTCAAAGTCGATACATGTTTTTAGAAGACTGAAATTATAGATTCATGTACTTCTTGCTGACATTACCTTGATGTTGAAGATTTGACTTTCATTAATTTTTACAGATTCTGGGTGGGTTTATTTTTAATACTTAATTTCTTGGTACCAGAAACAATTAAATTAATCTTTTTAATGTATGGTTTTCACTGAGGTAATATCAACTGTCATTCAAAGAGGAGTCCCTGGAGTTGCAGCAGTTAATATATTATATGGTCATCTTCCCAGAGTAGAAGTTCATGCATATTGAGGTGTCAGGTGTCTGCTTAAAAATGCAGCTGTGTTAAATAAGATTTGATACAAATAAACCACAAAATCAAGTTCTGTTCTTTCCAAAAAACATTTTTTTCTCAGAAGGGTGTGAACTTAGTCTGAGGCACAAGTGGAATCATACTTGTGTATTGATTTTAAAGTTAAATAACCCTTTCATGGGTTTATCCTATTTCTTCCTGTAACAAGTCAGATAAGTGTCCTGTGAACCCTTAGAAAATGTTTGTTTTGAAGGATTAGATTCCAGGTGTAATTAAGTAGATGTCAGCAAGAGGAAGAGAAGTGAAATATTGTACTGTTTTTAATCTCTGGGAATTGTTGGCTGAGGTGCTGTTCAACTGTACCTTTAGTTTGGTAAGTAGGGAAATGTTTCAAAAAACAGAAAAATGTGAGTGGATGTATGTGAGCCAGTATACTGAAAAAAATTTGATTCTGTCTTCTCCCAAACATTTTGGGATACCAAACTTTGCTGCATTTTTGAATTTCAATTTATTTTAGAATAGGATTTCTCCAGCATTAAAAAAATATTGTAATCCTTAATAGATGTTATTGCCTGTAATAGTCTAACTCTCAATCTAATGTTTCTTTTAATTCAAATGTTTTCTTAGGGTGGTTATGGAGAGACTTGTGAAGTCTTAATACAGTACCATCCTCGGCTTTTCCAGACAATAATTCAAATGACACAGAATGCAGATCTGCGGGAAAACATGGTAATACAGGATTCTGTGTGTAGTGGAGAGCTGAGTGCTTAATATGAGTGGCAGTCAGTACCACAGTAGTTGACCACTAGGTATCTTTCTTTCCTCATGGAAAATGGACAGTCTTCACATAATTTTAAACACAAGAATTTGGAATTAAGTGTGGGATCTGTTTTCATTTAGTGTTCTAACTTTGCACATTTAGCAAAGTGATCTAGACAGTTTAAAGAGCAGACATTGCAAGCTTCAATACAAAGATACTGATAGAGCATTCCTAGAGCATCCTGTATATACAATTACTTTGTGTAACAGGGCCTATTTTCCTTCATTTAGTCATTATCTGCAGACATCCATTCTAGGATGTGCCTTGAGGCTGAATCATCTGGAATTAACTTAAAAGTTTGTGGTATGAGCACTCATCTGTATGAAGTTGCCTTGTACAATTATAGTGTAAAAGATTGCAGCGACAATTTCATTTGATTATTATTTCTGTAGATGAAACCACTCTATTTCTTTTTTAATGGTTCTCTTGTACCTTGCTTCTGTGGTTATTGTGGGGTAGTACAATCCAAAGCAAAGAAAAATCAAGGAAAATGTTTTGTTTCTTAATTGTGTAAGGGAAAAGAAGCATGGGATGCCTTTTCCCCCTTGTAAATCCAGCTCACTGTACATTTTTAATACATTATTTGTTTTAAAATGACTGCAAACAGCCTTACAGACTGTAAAAAAAATAAGATTTAGTAAGATGTTGGCTGCCAATTTACTTAATTTAGTTTGCTAGATTTTTGATGTTTTCATTTTCTTTTTAACTCCATTACTCCCACTATAACACTGAAGATTTCCAAGTCAGTGTTTAAATTTCTGAGGCAGGGTTGAGTTTTACAGAGTGAAATGATGCAGGTGAGAATTCTCAGTGTGTGTTAGATGCAAGAGGAGATGCTATAGATTATTTAAATCAAAAGAGAAAGAACTAAAACAATGGAACAAAAAGACCTTTTGTATATTGAAGAAGTGAAGAAAAAAGTGAGAAAAATTTTTCATCTGCCTGAATAATGGTGGAGCTGTGTGCAAAAACAAGATCTTAATGAGAGTGTATACAAAATATATTAGCTAATACATGGTATAGTTCTGCTTTATTGCTGAAATGTAATCCTATATTGAAAATTATTTTCTATGGTGAAGTCTGAGCTGTTCTGCTTAGTCTTGGGTAATGACCAGTTCATATTATCTGGAAGTGATGACATAAGGAAACTTGTAATAATGTATTACAAGTCAGGACTTATATTTTAAATGTCATAAGTTGTTCTTATGAATTAATAATACAGGGTTAAGCATTCAGTGTTTGTAACATTCTGTAATGTTAAATACCCTGTAGTACATGCATGGACACTAGAATGTGTACCTTTGCAATGAATTTTGTAAATGATAATGGAACGTTAACTGAGGTTAGATTAGAGGTTCTACAGTATAGATATGCATTATTATTGCTAAATATTCATGCTTGGGTGATGGTGTTCCACATAATTGATAAATCATTGTTGATCTGATGCTCCTTGACACTATGCAATTGCTTTTGTTTTAATCCTTCAGTTGCGGCAAGTTCTGGAGCACTTGTCTCAGCAGAGCGAAAGCCAGTATCTTAAAATCTTGACAAGTCTTGCTGAAGTTGCTACAACAAATGGTCACAAATTGCTCAGGTAAGTGTGAGGTCACAAGTTGATAAATTACCTGGCAGTAAGTGCCACTTTATAGTTTTAATAGTCCAAACTATCTGATGCTCAGCACATGCTGGAGTAGATTGATCTCAAATCTGATTTAAATTATAATGTCTGTTTAGATCACTGTCTTCACAAAGACTTTAAAAGAAAAAGTTGGTGTCCTTGTATAGCTGCTGATATCTAGAAGCTTGAGTTGCAGAGAAGTGTATTTTTGGTTGGTTAGTTTGGCTATGTCAGCCCTAGGAAGGGAAGCTTTTTAGACAACTATCAAATAATTATTATTTTTTTTTGTCTTCAACTTTCTCACTTTTTCTTATCTTCCACATTTTTACTTTTCTACATGTTTCCTTAGTGTGCTTGAGGAGGGTTTTGTTACTTCAGACACCTGTCTCATGTTTGCTGGCTCTGGTTGCCTTACATGGCTACTAATATATATGAGATAAAAAATTTCATCTACCAGTGTGCTGTCTCAGCAGCACAAGCAGCAGTAACTTGGGGAGATGCATGACACAGGCGAGCATATTTACCTGGCATGCTTTCCTAGTTTTTGTGGCATCTGTTTGAGTTTGAATAATTGCAAAACACTTTGCAATTTGTTGGAACATTTTACTGTTTTCAACAGCTAAAAGATTTTGGTGGAACCTTTATGCTTTACTAGAAAATCTTTACTGAAAGAGTCAAGGGTCTGAAAACGTGAGTGAAGTTCCTTAATGACATGTTTTAGCTGGCATTTTGGCAAAGAGAGCTTTGAGAGTGTTCTTTAATCAGAGAAACCTGTCAGCATAGGTTGTAGAGGATTATGACTTGGGAAGCTTCTTGTTAACATGGGCTGGGGTCTGAGGAGCCCATCAGTGAGATGGAAAATAAATAGTATGTTTTTACCCCTAGATGCCTTTCTTTTCATCCCCATTAGTCATGTTACATTTGAAGGGAGCTTGTAGATAGCAGGTCGGAACTCCTTCCTGATGGTAGGAAATTCATTACACCATTAATGAATCTTATTCTGGTGGGTGTTCACTTTGGTGAATTAATGTAAAGGTCTGAATCCCTTTAAACTTTGGGGTTAAAGTGTGTAGACATTAATGAAATTTTGTTGCTGCAATGATAACTTTTTGAAGAATTTTTGCTGTTGCTGAGCTTCATTGTGTATCAGCTTAACTTGTAACACATTCCTTTTTGTCTCCAGACTTCTTTAGAGCCAATAGATCTCCCACAAATAGATTGTGATAAAGTGTAAAACCACAGTGCAGGAAAGAGTTTCAAACTTGCTCTGTATAGGGATGTTATTGGAAGCTGTGGTAGCTGGATTACATCATACAAAGTAGTATTTGTTTCTGTTTCAGTGTCTTCAGAGGTAAATTAAAATGATGGTTGTTTAGATTTGATTTGTTACTGTTACTGCTCTTCTGATTTGAACAGTGCTCCCTCAGTGTGGCTGTAGAAACAGTAACTCTGTGCCTGTACTGTCTCTGAGTTGGAGCTGCCCTGTGCTCCTGTGTTGCTGTGTATGGGTGAGCTAGTGGAGGCTGAAGACAAGATCAAAGGGTTGCATTGCATTGGATGAGGACTCATTTCTAGAGATGCCAGTACTTGGAGTGTCCTGTGGACTCTTACTGGCCAGCTTCTCTTTGGTACTTTGTAATATGTCACAACAGAAATATGATAGCAAAAGAAAACAATTCCAAGACAGTTTCACAGACACAGTTTCGCAAAAACTGTGTCTCTCTTCTCTCCAGCTTAGTTTCCTGGTAGAAGCAGTGAACTTCTACTTCAAGAAATATTTCTCAGTTGCTTTCTTATAAACACAATGAGGATTAAGGTAGCACTTGGTGAATACTCTGACCTTGGGCCTCTTTCGTCTCTCCTTGTTCCAACAAAAGTGTGTAAAATGTACTTTGTACGTGAAAACCTCCAGTAATGATATTCTGGCATGGCTGAACTAATATAATCTTTATTAGTTTCCTGGGTACTAACCCACAACCTGTTGCTTTTGCATTTGTCTGTTGTTTAGTTCAAAAGTATCTTAATTTGTTTCTTGTAATGTTTCTAGCAAGTATCCAGGAGTGCCACTAAGCTCCTGCCTGAAGACTTCTGCCTTGAGTACTAGCAAGGACCCTGTTTCACTTAGAATTATCTTCACCATGTATTCCCTTGTTCCAAGAAAATAATTGAATTGTGACATGATTTGGTCTTGCTGGTGCAGGTTAGGCCTACCTGAATGTTTGCAAACATGCCAGTAGAAGTTTCAGTAAACTATTAAAAGCCCTCCAAGGTTTTTCTATATATGTGGGTCCTTACCCTGGAGATCAGGAAGTTTCATCAGGAAAACACTGTGGCTGAGACATGATAAACCTCAGTTGAAATGTTAGTAGTTTTTCTTATTTTTCTTTTTTCAATAGTTAACTTGAGTTAGCTTCTTGTATTCATAGATTCTTTTGGTATATAAGCAAAGATTTTACAAATGCTAATTTTTAGCTGACGAGAGCTTCTGGTAACACAATTGCAGGCTGTGAGTCAGGGGATTTTCTTTACCTGGTTAAAAACTTAACATTCCTACTGTAGCACTGTTTACTCTCTCTGTTCCTTTCTTATATTGATTTAATGAAAACTTACCGGGTCAAAGTATAAATTGTCCCAAGAAAGTCATACTTTGTATGGTAATTTGGTAAAATTCTTAGTACATTGCTTTTAAAAGTTAGCTCACAGTCATTAAAATGTAGTGCTGAAAACAAATAGGTCCTTTGCTGATGACATAGGGTGAATGAGATCATAATACAGCTACGCTAGCTGTTAAAACTAGCTGTGTTTCAGGTTTGTGAATTAACAGATTATTAATTGCAACAGACATTTACGGCACCGTAAAATATGTCAGTTTTCTGGTGTTTACTGATCTTCTGGCTGGGAAGCATACTTTTAAGTTGCAAGTACTTTAAGGATAGAATTGAGTATGTGCTCACTTCTGTAATATTTATAAGTTAGCAGGTTTTGATAGAAAAAAGAATTGATTTCTTGCAGTTTGTTGTGCATTCAAGACAGAAGAATCCTTACTACTTGGGGTTTAAGAAAGAAAATGAAGTTGAGTTCGGTGGACAATGTTCTGCTTGTGCATAAATTCATGAATATCTCATTTTGCTCTGTTTTGGTCACTGTTTTGGTACAGAGTTCAGTATTTGCCAGTTCAATTAAGGAGACATAAAACTTTTAGTATATTTGTTGGATAAATAACATAGTGGTGGTTTTGTTTAGTATCTTTAGTATCTTTTCTTGAGTAGAAGCAGTGGCATCTTTACCATCCTGCTCCGTTGTCTGGTTGAGGTAGTTAATGGGTATCTAAAATAATAGCTGGTGAGGATGGGCGGTGGCAGCTTGTCTGATCAGTCAGTGGGCTTTTACCGTTGGATGCTCTCTTTTCTGGGTTGAAAAACATTCTCATCTGGATATCCCAGTTTGCTTCATGCACTGAGATACTTAGGAAGTTGAATTTCCTCCCAGGGGTTCATAAGAAGTGCATAAAAAAAAAAAAAGAAAGTATTTTGAAAGATCTGAATTTGCTGTTCTTACTTCTAGTTAAAATTACATGTTAGTAAAATCATAATGCTTGTATTTGACTTCTGAGACTGGTACGGGAAATGAAAGTTAAAATTTTCTAGGGTTTGAAGCTTAGGGGTTTTTTTCATCATGTGTATCAGACCCTATCATTAGATTGCTTACTCCTTATTATACTAAATTGTTTCATCTAGGAAAAGAAACTTAAACATTCCATTTTTTTCCCCCAGCTTGTCAAGTAATTATGAAGCTCAAATGAAGAGTCTCTTAAGGATCGTGAGGATATTTTGCCATGTCTTTCGCATTGGCCCATCCTCTCCCAGTAATGGAAATGACATGGGCTACAATGGAAATAAAACTCCAAGAAGTCAGGTGTTCAAGGTCAGAAAAGTATATGATGTTGTTAGGAAGATAGACGTTAAAGAGATGAATTTCACAAAGCATGCATTCATTAATCAGACATCTCATGAACAGGAAGTAAGTTTGGTTGATGTCCCTATCCCTTTTTAAATTAAACCTACCTCTCTTCTTCTCCTGTATTTTTTTTTCCTACTGAATTGATTCATTTAGCCACTGATGCACATTTCATGTTATGATTTCTGTTAATTTCTTATTTAATAGATTGTTTGTTAGGTGTTGAAGGTTTAGTTACCCAGGTGACCTTCGTAAATTTTGTTTTTATTTCTATTAAGAGTACAGTAATATCAAAATATGCTGATATTAATATAATAGATTATATTAATGTAATTTCAAAATGGTAGTTGGAGATACACATATGGAGTGCTGATCAAAAAGCTTCACAAGACAAATGGAAACAGTTGCATTCTTGATCTGTTTGTTGTTCTCACTGTGATCATGAAATCTTTTTCCAAGTTACTCTTGGATTTTATTATTACGTGCTTTGAAACGTATCAGCTCACTACTACCCTTGCAAGGTTACTGATTTATAGCTGCTTTCAAACACATGCTTTAGGTGGTTGCCATTTAGAGGTTTAGTTCCTGAAGGTGTTTGGTTTTTTTGTGTTTGTTTGTTAAGGAGTCCCTCTGTAGAAAGTCATAGATTGCCTTTGTTTCCTGTGGGCCACTCAGTCTTCATTGGATATACAACTGCCATACTTTTCAGAGCACCTAATAAAAAAGAACTGCAGCATAATCTTTCTTCTCCCATCTTACTCCATACTCTTACACAGCACAGCTCATGTCAAGAAATTTAGATGCCAGTAATTACTTGAGGATTTTTCTTTACCTTTGTATTTCTCCCACTGTGTTGTGAAAACCGTATTTTGAAATTACTGCAATTAGTTGATGATATATGTTCATCAGGTTACTTCTAAGAGCTTTTAAGACAGAGCTATATTGATAAGATAGTGGAAGATGATACTCTTCATTCCAGTTTATTTAATGAAGTATCTCAGTTTTTGTTTACATTTCTTCTCTTGGAAAGAAGACAAACATTAGACTGTTAAAAAAACTCAAAAACCATGCAAGCACAAATATTTGTTCTTCTGGTAGCACAATAATTTTTAGAACAAACTGGTTTATATAATCAGTATAGAACTAGTGCTTGAGTCTGAACAATACTGTGTGCAAAATGTAATGCATTGTACAGTGTGCAGTGTAATAATTGTCCTTTGAAATTGTTCATTAAAATAGGGCAATAATGTGGGTTTAACCAGAATTCTCTTTTTAAAAAACAAAGCCGTACCCAAATCACAAGAATTATTTTATTAAAGGCGTCACTTTCTAACAGTTTTAATGAAAATTGCTCCAAGTATATCAGATTAAATAACAAGCAGATATGAAACACACTTCATACAAGAACTATGTCCAGTGAGATATTCTGCTACTAAGCCCAAAAAGGAACAAAAGGGTAGGTTTCTTGCTTTTCAACTCCACATAATTTCAGAACTCCATATAAAATAAAAACACTCAATTGCAATTTGCAAAGGAAGTGGTATATCAGTAGAATCACTTATCTACATGCCCAAACGACTTTGTATGGTGAAAGAATTGTTTCTTAATTTACTGTGCATTGAAGTCGTGTGCAGTAGACTTATATTAAACTGACACAGTTGTCCCAGAAAGTATCAGTAATTCTTACTTGTGTGAAAACAACATGTATGTTTTTAATAAATAAGCAAAATGTGTACTACTGTTGGATTACCTAACAAAACAAAAATTTCAGGATATTTTAAAAATTATTATTGCAATTATTGTAATTTATTTAGAAGTTTTATGAGTGAGGCAATCCTGCAGTAGGGCCACTGTTGTGTCCATGGTATTTTAAAGATTGATTTAAATTTCAAACTCAGAATTATAAAACTGCTGATGAGAACTTACTGTTGTTTGTGAATATTCACACAGGTCTGGCAATGCTGAGTTGTGGTTGGTTTAGTCTGTTCTTGCCTGAATTTACAGTGGACTGGGTAGTGGGAGATTAGATACAGTGCTGAGCGAATTGAGTGACTTCCAGTTTTCTCTTAGTCCTACCTTTCCTTCTGCTTTTTTGTCCTTTCTTTGAGAATGTGCTTTTGATGGTCTTTTTCATCTTTTGGGAGGAGATAAAAAGACCACACTTTTCATAATGCTTCATTAAATTTTTCTGTATCAATGTACCGATTGAACATATTTTGAAGAGTTGTCACTGTAATGTGGCTGGGAAGGGATTAAAAATATGAGTATTCGTGATCTGAGCCTACTGAGGAATGTTATTACTTGACAAGGTCAAGAAAATCACAGGCTGTCTGTGCTTTAGTGGAACTCCCTGTATGTGATTCAGGCCTATCCAGATGTTTTAAAGTGGAAGCACTAGCTAATGATACCACATTCTCGTACTGATCCTGTAAGATACAAAAGAATAATTGAATTTTGTCTTCCAAACTTGAAACAAGCTGTTAACTCAAATGAGATCTTACCTGTGAGAAACTTTGAGTAGTAGTTTTGACCAGGTTTACACTCATTGCTTTTCCATGTATTGCTCTTCCAATTGCTGTTCAGTGTGATCACATATTAGGGAAACTTGCTGCAAAATTTCTTTGTAATTGAACAAAGTTGGGAAGTGCTTAATGTTTTTTCCTTGTTTCAGATACTGTTCTTTTCTAGAATTGAGGTAACTTCTCTGCTATGACTTTGTCACTTCATGGATTAGTGATCTCCTGCACTCTGTGTCTTAAAAAGCTATCTGACATCTGGCAAAAGATTTTGCTTCAGTGTTGAAGTTTGAATATGGATTTGGTTACTGGTCTTGCTTTCTAGATGAGTAAAGAGGAAGGCATTGCATAGGTAAATTCTTGCATTTGGGAGGTAAGGTGTGCAGCTGTAAAAGCTTGGTACTCCATCAGACTCAGCTCTGTAATTCTAGAGAAACTTTTCAGCACTGTGAAATATGACAACTGAAGTTTGAGTGGAGGTCTTTGTTTAATATGAGATTCATGGTAAGAATTGACTGAAGAATGCTGACTAGCAGCTTGAAAAAAACATTGCTAGTGGTTTGATTATGTCCATATGCCATTTGAAAAGATCTGGTCATGGATGCCAACATAAAATGCTGGCAGTCATGGATATGGAGGTGATGGGCAGCATTTTAGAAGTGTTTTATATCCTGAAGTTGGACTAGAGAGAAAGAAAATTAAATGTTAAAAGTGCTGTGCTTGACTAGACTTTAAATGAGTTTATGATCAGAAGCTGTGAAGAACTAGCTTTGGAAAAACAAATTGGGTGGAAAAGTTCTGAAAGGTGTGCTAAATCTGTTGGAAATAAAAGATAAAACACAAGATATTGGGGGAGTATGGTGTCTGGCAAGCTAAACATTGAAAAGTTTGAGGGGAAAAGCCTAGATTTTGGTATTCTAGTAAATAACTACCTGGCTTCTCCTGAGTTGTAGGTTAAGAGTACAGCCGCATTTTAATTCTTCTGTGTATTCAATTAATCCTATTTTCCATTAGAAAGATTTTTTATGTTATGTTTTGTGCTTAAAGTTTGCCAGATGAGTCTTGGAAGGAGGATAACTTGATCCTGTATGGCAGACATTTGTGTAGAAAATGCAACCTGTGCTGGAGGTATTCAGATCACCATCTAGAGAAATGTTTGGTCACTAGGAGCACAAGCATTAAGTGAGTGACATTCAAAGTATTGAGCAAAGCCTACCAGTATTAGAGATCAGGCTGGCTTTCCCCCACACTCCTATTGGACAAAATGGAAGCATAGTGGTAAATTTTTAAATAATGAATTTCAGCAGAATCTTTTAATACACAGCTCTTATGACAAGTAATTTATTGTGTATTGAGAGCATGTCAACTATGAGGTGCAACTGACAGTGCTCCAGATAGTGTACAGATGCTGTGAGCAGCTCTTTATTTGCAAAAGCACCCTGAGAATACAAGAACACAATTTTCAGTGTTTGCTAAGTCTTTGAATGTTTTCACTGGTGAAAAATGTTGATGCAACAGTAATATATGGAAAAAGGAATCCATTTAGAAGTTCACTCTTAGGTTTAGAGAATTGAAGTACTTGAGTCGATTACCTCCCTGTAGGATTCATATTCCTATCTCACTAGACTGTAGGCTTGTGAAGCAAACCCTTAAACACCATTAAGGGACAACACAGTTAGCCCTTGTGGACTTTTTATGCTCATGAGAAAGCCACAGGTCTTACCCCTTTTTCTCCTCTGTAATAGGCCTGCAGCTCAGAGTAAATGTGTAATGAGGGAATTGTACTGGATTTCAATTGTATTGGGTTTTAGCAGGTGTTAGTGAAAAAAGCGTGTCTTTGTTAAAGTAAAATAAAATGTATAGCCTTATAATTTGATACGGGATTCTGCTGATACTTGTTTCTATTTCGTAAAGCTAGATGTCAGTGACCCTTACTCTGAAACATCTGAGGTGCTGTCAAAATGAGCTGTATGAGCTCATGTTATGCATAAAGCACATTCTTACTAGACATGTGCATGAACCTGAATCTCAGTGGTGTTGTCTGGGATTTCCTCCATCTTCTTCGTGGAGGAATCTCCTTTGACCAGGTTCTTCCTAAAGAACTGGCACTCTCTTATTCTAGAACTCAACCTGTGTGTTCCTGTTTCCCTGCTTGGCTGCAGTGGTTAGGCAGAAGTGTGCTGTGTGAAGCTGAACTTTGTCATGTAGTTCAGTTCTGTAGTTCTTCTGTAGTTCTTTCTAAATGAGTTTATCTTTGTTCCATCTGCTGCTTGATTTTTCTTCTATATGAAATTTTCTCTTTGTGCTGTTTGGCTACAAGTGCAGAATCTTTCATGAGTATTTGCTTCTTATCTTGAACATGACCTCTAAAGGATCATTTAAAGCTTTAAAATGTGCATGATATTTATTTGCCTTAAGAGGATTATCACATTATTAATACTATCTAATGTCAGCATGTTCCTTTTTGTCTGTTTTTTCATGTGTTTATTGCAGCCGCTGGAACTGCTCTGGCATTCTCTGGATGAATGGCTTGTTCTGATAGCCACAGAGCTGATGAAAAACAAAAGGGACTCTGCCAACATTACTTCTATTTTATTGAAGCAAAAAGCACCAGATCACCAAGATGCTACTCCTGCGCCTTCTTTTGCCACTGCAGGAACTGAGGACAGAAAAGAGCTATCCACTGATGCTGTCGAGTTAAAAACATATGATGTTGCTGGGAAGCAGGAGGCTTGTGCTGATTGTCAGGATGTTATCTCCATGACAGCAAACAGGCTAAGTGCTGTCATTCAGGCCTTCTATATGTGCTGCTCCTGTCAGATGCCTCAGGGGTAAGGAGACGATTCATTTTTCTTACCCAAACTATTACCATGTTGAAATCATACATACTTTCTTGGAAGACTGCTGATACTGACCACATTGTATTAGTGACAGTCAAGGCTATGCTGTTTAATGCTTTCACTAGTTCAGTTGTTTGAATGCTTTTTTTTTTTTTTTTTAATGGTTCTAAAGGCATCAAACAACACTGCACGTTTTCCATAGTGCTGCTGCCTATGAAGGTCGCTGCACAGGGGCACATTTTGTATTGAATGTCTAATGGCTCTTTGTAATCATGTAGTATACTTGTAGGTAGTAAGATTTTGATATTTTGAAACTTAGCTGTATTTGCTGTTGGTTCTTAATGTAAAATTAACCCTGAATTTAATGTGATTACCCAACAAGAAGAGCTATAAGCTCAGAAGAAAAAAAAAAGTGAATTATCTTTGTGTATGAAAATGATGGCTGGGGCAAAACTTATTTGACTATATTATATATAACAAGGAGAGTTCAGTCTCAAAGTAATGCTCTCTGGGAATCCTGTCCCAGGTTGACAAACATGTAGTTTTGTGTGGAGCATGCAGTTCAACTTACGTAAACCTAACATCATTGAAGTCTGGTTTAAAAAGGACCCAAGTGTGACCACTTGTAACTGAGGTCCTAATCTGTCCAAGATTGTTATGGATTATATTTGTGACTTTGGCCCTCATGAGTAGAAGATTAGCCAAGTATGATGGTATTGCAAGCTCCCTGAGGAATCTAGAAGCAAGGGTCCTACTACATGACAATTCTTGGTTATTCCTAATGACCATAAGGGTTTTTCTTTCTCTGCCAATCTGAGTTGAATAAATTATAAATAATTTCAAATTGGCCAGTAGTATTTCAAATTGGCCAGTAGTATTTGCCTGGGGCATAGTTCTCTCTGGATGTTCTGGAAGGTGATTGTTTATTGACATTTTTGCCTTTTCTGTTAGTTTGTTGTGAGATCTTAACACTGTTGAATATTTAGTTTCATAATGACTAGTTAAACAGCACCGGTTTCTATTTGTGTAGTATTTATTAAAAAAAACCCAAAAATTTATGTAATGCCAATTAGTTTCGATTGCACTAACCAAAAACATCTTATGATTTTTGGACAGGATGACGTCACCTCGTTTTATAGAATTTGTTTGTAAACATGATGATGTCCTTAAGTGTTTTGTTAACCGGTAAGCTTCAACAAATATGGACCTTGTAATCCACCCCTCTGTTCCTCCCCTGCAGTAATTCATTTTTTTCTTCTTATTGAGTTGTATTTTTAGATTGTTGCTGTGATATATGAACAATATGCAATTTAATGGTCTTGCTGAACTCAAGAGAGTGGAGATAAATGATTCAGAGTTCAGACTTAAATGAACTCTTCTGCATATTTAAGTGATCTGTTTGTAAGATTAGTGAACAAAGTCTATTTCACAGAGCACCAGAATGATTTGATGAATGGATTCTTTCATTATATTTGTTCCAAATAAGGCCTTCCCTTTTAAGGTAGATGAAAACTTCCATTCTTCCTCAAATCTGTGACAACTTAAGGAGTCTAAACCATCTTTGTACAGTTGGCTGTTTCCAGAGATTTTTGGGACTGCCAGGCTTATAACCGTCCTACTGTGTGAGGAGCTGCTTCTAATCCTCCCATCTTTAACAGATGAGGTAGTATAAGTTGTTTGGAAACAAGAGTTAGGAAAAAGTGATAAACTAGAAGAATCTCTTGAACCTTGTCTATGTGATTAATTGCATTGTTTCTTTATGTAGACTTTTTGCATCATGAAGCATTATTACTAAATCTCTCACAGGCTTCTAACCTATTTTTCTTTCAGAAATCCCAAAATAATTTTTGATCACTTTCATTTTCTTCTGGAGTGTCCTGAACTAATGTCCAGATTTATGCACATCATAAAAGCTCAGGTAAATGTCAGAAGGTGCTTAGTTACAACTTCTGTGAACATACAAAGGGTATTTTTAAAAACGTAATATTTAAAGAATTTCCGTTTGGGGAAGATGAAAGAACTAAACATGGCCTCTAGTGCTTCTGAATCTGTAATGTGGAAAGATCATATTAAACAGACATAGCAGCCAAATTTCTGTATTCATAATTCTCTAAAATACATGGGTGAGTCCATTTGAGATAACCAATGTTGGATGTGTCTTACAAGTCCAACTTTCAGTTAAAGAGTGAAATTTCTGTTTTTAAATCTATTAATGCACATCTAATAGATTGAACTTTAAAATGCTTTACTTTCCCCTAAATGACTTATATTTTGAGACAAACGAGAGGATAAATACATCACTATTACTTGAGTTGGTTATAGTTAGTGGCAGCTCCTTTAATGAAACATCATGTTGTCTTGTTGTCTGTTCCAACAGCTTTATTTCATTAGTTGTGAACCATACTGTGATTTTATTTTTAAAGATAAATTGCTTTTATTAATCCAGTTTCATTTTTGGGACATGGTGTAGGTGTATTGTTTATTCAATCTTTCGTTGAAATGTGTGTTTTTGAAACTCAATACCTATCAGTAATGAGGAGACCCTGAGAACTGATACCCTGTTTGTTAGATCAACTCATGCTGTGAATTGCAGGGGATGAGAAAGGCCATACTTGTGTCATATCTGTCTCAAAAGAACATTGCAAATGTCAATATGCCAACACTGAGTCAAACAAGTTAGAACCTTCTCACCTAGGAATTGCTTTGTAAGGTTTCTGGTTCCTTTGGGCTGTTTTATATTGCCAATGAACAATACTGAAAGTAGGGCTGGTTCATATCACAGCTGTGCTCAGCTGTGGTTGATTATCAGTAGTTTTACAGAAGCCAGTGACTTATTTCTTACCTAAGTTCCTTCATGCTCTCCCCTAACCTGTAAGAAGTTTTGTGAGATTTTTCTCTTCTGTGGATAGCTTTAATAGCTATTTCTGGATAGCTGGTGGTCCAGTCTTTCTGCAGACCCAACTTCAGCAAGCACTCAAGCACGTGTCTAGTCCTTTCTTCTTCCCAAAATACTGTATAGCATATTGGGGTAACTCTCCACATCTCAAAAATTAATTGAGAATTATGCATTACCATTTGCTTATGGGAGAGGAATTATTCAGGGCAATGCATGTGTATAATATGGTTTGCACCTTGTTTTGTAGCCATTTAAAGATCGCTGTGAATGGTTCTATGAACATCTGCACACTGGGCAGCCAGATTCAGACATGGTGCACAGGCCTGTCAATGAAAATGACATACTTTTGGTTCACAGAGGTATTGTCTTCTAAATGGAATTAGTGTGTCTTTGAAAGATAATGAATGAAGACAAAAAAATTAATTGGTATTTTGTATTTAGATTCTATTTTTAGGAGTAGCTGTGAAGTTGTGTCTAAAGCAAACTGTGCAAAATTAAAGCAGGGGATTGCTGTGAGATTTCATGGAGAAGAAGGCATGGTGGGTAAAATGCATGGTTTTCTTTTATGGCATTTTCACATGGAAATGTTAGTTCTCATTCACAAGTGTGGTTTTGAACTGAAACCTACTTTAAAATTACTTTGAAAGACATATGTGGTTACTCAGCATAACTATTGAGTGAAAGTTTTGTGTACTAATATGTTTTATTCTCTTGACATGCAGGGACAGGGTGTGGTGCGTGAATGGTTTGATATCTTATCCAGTGAAATAGTTAACCCAGATTATGCCTTATTTACACAGTCAGCTGATGGTATGTCTCTGCCCTTTTTTTTTTCCCCTAAGTTAAGGGTGTCATTTTTTATAAAAGCATTTTTATAATCCAAAAAATCTGTGTAGAGGCACAGATTATTTCATGGAAACTAAAAGGTTCAGGTCTGCATGTTCGAAGTAGTCTTCTCCAAGGAGGCTAGGACTGGACTGTCTCCTGCCTGCAATCTGGTTGGAGATGGATGAAAGGAAGTAGATGTGTTCTCATCCTTCCTTTGAGAATGTTCACAAGCTGATAGAAACAAAGCCCATTAGAGTGAGTAAAACATGTATATAGCAATATAGTAAGATGGACGACCAAATTTAGGAGTTGATAATTACCCTTTTGTTGATGATAATTGTTTCAGAACAGTGCCTTGGAGAGTGGCTAAGCAGTATCATTGTAATAAGGTGTCATTACATTCTAAGACATTTCTTTCTGACACCTTTTTTGTGTAAACAAAAAACCCCAAACAGACTTTCAAAACCCCGAGATAAAACTTGCAGTGTTTTCAGATGCTTAGAGTGTTTGATAAGTAAAAGCTTAATTAAAAAAAAATGTAATGGAACATGATAATATTTTTGTTTTATAGGAACAACTTTCCAGCCAAACAGCAACTCTTCTGTAAATCCAGATCATTTGAACTACTTCCGTTTCGCAGGCCAGATCCTGGGGCTGGCTCTGAATCACAGGCAGTTGGTGAACATTTACTTCACAAGGTCATTCTACAAACATATTCTTGGTATGGTTTTACCAAAATCCTGCTTATTAGTCGTAACAGTTGTCTGAGTAGTAAACCTTTTCCTTTTTTACTTTTGTGTGTGTGTTAAAAGTGAAAAAGCCTTGGAAGTTAATGTCTTGCTAGACTTTTATGTACATCAGAGTCACAACAGTTCTTTGCATCACAGTTGTGAAATTCATTTGTTCTTCTGAGTAGTGTCATTTCTGAGAAATGAGAGTAATTGTTCCCTAGTTAACTTAAGACTGACAAAGTTGAGAATGTTTGTGAACTCTGGCAAAAATCTATCAGGCATTCTTGATCATGTCTGAAGTTCTTCACTTGTGCACTGGTTTTTGAAAAGGTGAAGCTCTGCTGTTGAAAACTTCTTTATCTACCCACTCCAACAAATACTGCTTATTTCCCAAAATAGGGTTTCAGAACTAATGCCGGTTCATCCTGTCTCCTTAATGAGAGAAGTTAATTCATGTGCTTTTACTGTAGCATTCGAGAGGATTGGATAGATGTTTTTATAGAAATGTTACTTTTTTAGTAGAGGATAACCTCTGTTTGCTGGTGATATCTGTGGTCTAGGGCTCTTCTCTGCTCTTCTTTAAGAACCTTTGTGCCTCTTGATTGCTGTACAAGATGCCCCTCTTCTGCATGGTCATGAAAAAACTTCTCTTGAAAGATGTGATTCCCTGTGCATTCTTTTTACTCCTCCAAGTACATAAATTTATTTGCTGTTGCATGCAGAATTTCCTTTGTGTTCGATCACTAATCATCTTTGGAAGTATAAGATAGCTTGATGGTTTTCTGTAATAGTTTTGTCTACCTACAGTCTTCCTGTGATTTTTGCTGAGTCCAGGACAGATTAACTCTTAACTTCATGTTTACTGTTTATCTCTGTGTTCAGAGAACACTTGCAGTTCATTGAAAGTGCAGGCTCAGTCATCTTTGTCATGATCTTCTTCACAGAGGAGTGTATTTTACTTCTCTCCCTTAGTACTGCTTTCTGTGGCAGGAGAGTGGCTATGCTGGGCAAGAGCCAGTGGAGCACAGCCAGTCTGCAGCAGCACCATGTTGGCAATGCTTCATCAGGCTCCCCAAGTCATTGATCTTCACGTAGGAAAGTGGTTCTAACATAGAGGCATCATTGCATGGCACAGTTTGGTGCTTATTTAAGCCTTGGCCTCTGACATCAAGAGTGAGTAGAAGAGTCATGAATGGTTTGGGTTTGAAGGGATCTTAGATACCTTGGGCGGGGACACCTTCCTCTAGACCAGGTTGCTCAAAGCCCTGTACAACTGGGTCTTGGAACACTTCCAGGGATGGGGCATCCACAGCTTCTCTGGGCAGCCTGTTCCTGTGCCTCATCACCCCCACAGTAAAGAAATTCTTCCTAATGCCTAATCTAAACTTACTGTCTTCCAGATTTAAACCATTCCCCCTTGACCTGTCACTACTTGCCTGTGTAAAAAGTCCCTCTCCAGATCTTTTGTAGGCCACCTTCTGGTACTGGAAGGCTGCTTGAAAGTCTCCCCGAAGCTCTCTCTTCTCTGGGCTGAAAAAAGTCCAGCTGTCTCAGCCTTCAGTCTTCATAGGAGAGGTGCTCTAGCCATGTGATCATCATTGTAGCCTCATCTGGACTTGCCCCAACAGGTCTATGTTCTTCTTATCTTGGGGCCCCAGAGCTGGACGCAGTACTCCAGATAGGGTCTCATGAGTGTGAGGTAGAGGGGCAGAATCGTCGCCTTTGACCTCCTGGCCATGCTGCTTTCATTGCTATGAGTAACACTCACAGGCTAATTTCCTTGTGATGTATTCACAAAAAAGAAAATCTTACTTTTCTGCTGTTCAGTGTTACCTTGAGAATAGTGAAATGTTGTTCTTGTCACCTCTTTTGGAAATGACTGCTAATGATTTTGGGCTCCTTACTAGTTTTGGATTGTGATGATATGCTTGATTGTTGGTCTCTGAATTGACAAGATGACCTATTACTTACTCTTTTCTTTTTTTTTTCACTTCGCTAGAATAACTGTTGCAAACCCAGCAGCAGTCATTAGTCTCTGTTAATAAGGTCTAACTGGTCTTAGTAAGGTCTTGTCATCCCACCATTCTGTTTTACAGGCATCGTGGAACTTTCTAGCAGTTTCTACACATTTAACTTGTTTGAGGTCAAAGTGTTCACAATTCTTTATCACTTATTACTTATCAGAGACAAAGAACTGGAAAAAATTACATCTCCACTTCAAAGTAGTTGCTTTTTCTGCCTCAATCACTGTGATTTATTTAAACCTTTCCAAGGCCTTTTCCATCAGCTTTGCACATCTCCTATCTTCTCGTTTAAGGAATCAGAGGTACGCTGCAGTGGGTTCTCCTGAGCAGATTTGTTTTATTTTTGCTAGCTCTTGTTCATGTCAAATACAAGTTATCTGGTTACAGACATAGAAATTCCCTTCAGCTACTTGTCAGGCCTTAAGTAAAGAAGTATGAAATCTCTTGCAGCCTGAGACTGTTGCCATTCCTTCGGTTTCTCACCTTGCCCTGATATCCTTGTTTTATGTAGTGAAAGTAGCCATCTGTTGATGGCACTGAAACCACCAGTTGTGTGCTAAGCCCTTCTGTATCTGAGGAACACTGTGAATCTCTTTCAGAGAGGAACTCCTCTTTTTAGTCAATAGACATGATGTGGAAGTGCCTTAATTAGAAGCTGAAACCTGAATGAACAGATGTTCATACATTTCTTTGAGACTCAGGGTGGGTGCATTACCTTTTTCCACTGTGGTGAGTTGAGATCTTGCTGAACAATATCTGGTAGGTGAGGAACTTCTGTGATGACTAACACACAACTTACCTGCTTCACAAGGTATTAGATACGTAGCGTGCGTGATTTTTTTTTGTGTATGTGCTGTGAAACTAAATATTGCTCCATAGGTCTGCATGTTTATTAAGGCTGCACTCTTCCAGCTCTAGCACTGGGAGAAATACAGTCAGAAATTAGTAAGACCTCTTAGATTTATTTTTCTCACACTTCTTATCTATCTATTCTGCTTAAACATGGGAGGAGCGGCTGGTTTCTCTAGTGCTGTTTTCCAGTTACTTTGTATTTCTTTACAGATACAGTTATTTTCGTGTTTGTAAAAGGAAACTTCTACCTCCAGCTTACAAAGACAGAGAATGGATAAATTTTTAACTGTTCTATCTACTCTTACATTCCACTTTATAATAGAAAGTAGTCCTTGAAATGGCATAAACAAAAGTGAAAATTAATTTCTGGAGGCCTTAAAACCTTGAATAATTAATGAGCTTGTCTCAGAGCTTACCTGTAGTATATTTTTGAAGTTCTGTGTTGCACAGAAATACCTGCTTCTCACAATTATGCTAAGGTAGATTTTTCTTCCTTTTCAAACTAAAGGGGTCAAGGGTATACAAGAGAAAGATATATAGTGTTTTGTGGGATTCAAATTTTGTCATGATAAATCTGGTGGACTTTTTTTATAACTGCCTGCTTGAGTCTATTCATTGGTAAAATATCTGTCAAGCAAATGACTGATCTTAGTGCTTTGGTCTCACAACATGCTGGCTATGGGTGTACTCTCATCATAACACTTGTTTAGTTTCTTCTCTAAAGGAGTCTCCGATTCCTACTCTTCGGTCTTCTAGTCCCACATTTTGCGTATATCCCTCAGAGACATCATTATTTCCATGTTTTGTGTGTCAAATGCACATATGCTTGCTAGTTGGCAAAAGTGAAAGTCCTCTGGAAACTACTAGACAGCTGTTAGATTTTTTGTTTTGAGAGAGATGGCACTGATATTTAATTAGTAAGTTATCTATCCCTCTCTTAAACTGGAGTGTTGCTTGATTTTATTTGAAAAACCAGTGCCTTACAGCTGTGTACACACCATTTCAGTGCTTGTCAGCTCTTCCAGGGAAATACTATAACATTTTTTACACTTGGATGCTTTGCAGTGGCTGCTAACCTTTGAATTTTGTGTTTCTCTGGGGTACTGCATCCACAATCCATAGTGTGCTACGGCTTCTACTAATGGGCACCCTTATGACACTGCACAATGCATGGAAGATGGTGAAGCAAGGACAGTACTTCCCAGTAATTTGCTTTTCTCTAAACCTACTGCCCCCCTACCTACCCTCACCCCCTGCCCTTTTTCCCAGATATCTGTCTTGGTAGAGTTGAAGTATTTATCATGCCAGAGTTAAAATAATCGAGGTCTGCTTTCTTGTGCGGAGGGTAGCTCTCTTGCATAAACTAGATGTCTTGGTTTACAAGGCAATGTCTTGCTAGGGAAAGGCAGCAAAGCCTCCCTTAGAATGGAGAATGTAAAACCCCCTCCCTCCGGATGATCAGAATTGTGAAATTAAGGGGCTCTCAGGCAGAGATGTGAGGATAAGAGTAGCAGTTTTTACTAGTATGTATAATAAAGCAAACACACAGCAGTAACAGCGGTGTTAACACCAAACAGACCCAGCAGCAGCGGGAGCCTTGCGGCTGCGGCGCTTTCCCTTGCTGCAGTCACAGCCGGCCGGGGCGCTGGCAGCTCCCGATGGGCAGGGCAGGTGCGGTGCTCCCCACGGGGCTGCAGGGGGCGCTCCGGCGCGGGCTCGGCAAACACGTGGCGCTGCTGGCGCGCTGAGGCAGGAGGGAAGATGGAGGAGAAACGCCGCTCCGCGAAAACCCCGGGGCAGCCGGCCCGGCGCTTCTAGCAGGACTCTCAGGAGCAGCAGGCTGCAACGGCAGGGATGGGCAGAAAGATCCCGAGCAGGATGGGCGCAGGCTACGGTGCGGAGAAAAACTCAGAGCAGCGCTGAAGAAAACAGCGGGAGGGCGGGGCAGCGGCTCCAGGCAGGGCAGAGAGAAGAGGCAGGATTCCCCGGAGAGCAGAGGCTGGTCCATCTCTCAGGCTGGTGATGAACTATCCCTGCAGCAAGCGACAGCCGTCCCTGTCCTCACCCAGTGCCACCCAGGCAAGCAAGAAGAGGCTGCCCCCAAACTCACCTTTTACCTGCCTCCTACTCTAGTGATGGTTTTGCCCCTTCCCCCCAGAGCTCCCTCCCCCTGCCCTGTTCCAAGCACGCAGTCCTCAGTGCCTCCCCGACCTCCAATGGGGAGAATTCCAACCCCCAACACTAGGGTCACTTTGTTCTGGGCCCATTTGCTCAAATGTGCCTGAGTGCCATGCCTGTGAAGGTATTTGTAAATAGGTACTTTCTGAACCTGAAAAAAAGTCAGACTTCTAGCAACTCTCCTTTTAATGCTTCTAAATGGCTTGCAAGTTCAGTTTGAAATGTAAAATTCCTATAATAATAGTTTTTAACTGCATAATAGATCTCATTTCAAATATGATTAAAAAGAAGAACACTGAGGAATAATAGAGTTTTCTGGGTACGGGAAGGCTGTCTCCCCCCTGCTCCCCCCAAAGTAGTGCTCTGGGGGAAAAGGTACTATTATAGAGAAATAATGCTATTTGAGTTTCTAAAATTTAGGTAGAAAACTTTAAGACCTTGTAGGAAACATTTAATATTTTATGTTCAGAATGAGTAGATGCTTTTACTGAAATCTATTAGTGAACTAAAATTGTGCAAATTGGTTTTGCTTGAGTGATATGTCATTTGCTTCACTAGGAGGAAAAACATACAGAGGAAACTTGATTCTGTAGTATTTTAAAAATACAGTGTGTGCAGTTCTGTAGTTAGCAGCAATGCATCCTTTTCCTTTTCCTATTACTGCATTATTCTGGTTTCTCTCTAGAGGGCAATCTTCTACCACGTATTAAGTCAGAACCCTTTTTGCGTTTTTCTATTTATTTGAGCAGTTTTGTCTCTTTGTTTGTTTTTTTTCCTAGGCATACCTGTAAATTATCAGGATGTAGCGTCTATTGATCCAGAGTATGCAAAGAACTTGCAGTGGATTTTAGATAATGATATCAGTGATCTGGGTTTAGAGCTGACCTTCTCTGTTGAGACCGATGTGT
Source organism: Promerops cafer (assembly GCA_013398275.1). NCBI lineage: Eukaryota > Metazoa > Chordata > Aves > Passeriformes > Nectariniidae > Promerops > Promerops cafer. The sequence continues at coordinate 57,644 of VZSE01008596.1, forward strand.
TTGGAGCAATGGAAGAAGTGCCATTGAAGCCAGGGGGTGCAAGTATACTTGTTACACAGGAAAACAAGGTGAGTATACAGGTTTATTCAGAAGATGGTTGTATAGGAAAAGCCATTGGACTGACTTTCTGAATAGCTGGAAGGATGAATGGTATACTTGTTTTGGAGAAAATACAAAAGAAATTACAGTTGCCAACTTTCTTCTTTTTCTAAGTTAGCATGTCACAGAAATAGTACTACTTAAAATCTTTAAAAGAGTTCAGATTAGAGGTTCTTCTTTCTGACAGAACTGTGGAAGGGCAATAGGATCAATTTAAATGAGGGCTTTATTTTAAGAATTACAAATATTTCTTAAGTTATATCTTGATATATATATCAAGAAAGTATAGCTAAACATAATATTATAGGTAATGTTGCAAAATGTGCTGCCTGCTAGGCCAGTCTGTAACACTAGATTGCTCTAATTAACATGCAGATAATGGACAGAGTAAAAGTCTGCAGGAAGCTTTTTCAGCCATTTGCAAGTCACTTGATGTATATGGAAATAACCTACTTTTTAAATTTACTTTAATAGTAGCAGGTTGAAAAGACCCCAATTCCTCTGCAGCATTAATTCAAAAAAAGAAATACAGGAAAACACAGCCAGATTTTGAAAATCATCTAGAAATTATGATAAACATGAGTCAAATTGAATCCAGCAGTTACTGACTAAACAGTTCTGAGTAACTGCAGGAGTGTCACAGGTAGACCTGCAGTTTTTTGTAACATTGACTCTTGGTCCTGACGTCTGCTTTGTGTTCTGATTTTCGTTTGTGCTGGGCTGGCCGAGCCTGTTCTCTGTGCTCAGTAAGCATTTGGCTTCAGGAGTGGTGTCAGCAGCTGCTGCACTGGGGAGCAGCCGCTTGGTGTCAGCCTTTGTTGCAAGGACGTTGCAGTTTGTGTTGGAGCAATTGGCACTGGATTCTTGTAGCCTTAATCCTCATTTTCATTAAGGCAGAGTGTCATTTCAGTCGCAGGAATACATATTATTAGCCTGATTCTGCACTGATTCCTGCAATACAGTCATTTGTGAAAGAATACAGATGGTAAAACAAGTCTAATTGTGAAAGTAGTGGATGCTTAATTTCTTGATTATCTCTTGGAGAAAGCAAGAATGTTGATTCTTGTATCTGGTCAGTCTTAGCTTCTCAGTATATAAAAAATATGTATTTAGCATAAATTGTAGTTTTGTAACTGCTATTTAAAACCTATTTTCAATTAGCATAAAATTAGAAGTTTGCCCACATGAGGGTACTACCTGTTAGCAGCTTAATTTGCTCTCTTAACTTTAGAGCTGGGGAACAGTCTAAAAAGGGTGATTGCAAATGTGTAGAGGAGATGCCTCCATTCTATCTCATCAAGCCTTCATCAGCATGGCAGAAGGGGATTAGAGTTTTTTTAGCTTTAATTTGAAAGGTGGTAAGAAAGAGGTGACTCTGGTAGTAGCTTTGAAACTATTAATATTAATGCATTTTTTGAATTTGAAGTTGCAAAATGTGAAGTCAAAAAAGTCTGTAAAATGGCATTGTTTTTTTCACTGGCAAAGTTGTTGACAGTGGCCAAGTTGTTGAAAATTGGAGATGTGTATTTTAGTGGTTTTGGGGGGTTTTTTTGCAGTTTGTTTAATGTGACATGGTTTTGCAGTATCTTTCAACTTAGCTGTTCTATCAGTTTAAATAGGAATGTGTCTACTTTATAAAAAAAAAAATCTCTTCTCCTGAAAATGATGTATTTTTTTTCCACCTTTACCCAAGGAATAATGGATCACTGTTTAAAACTCATTGTATTTATTATACCTCTGGGAGAAGAAAATTCAGCTTCTAAAAGAATTTGCTGTGTATGCACACTAGCAATTAAATTAAAATTAAATTATGTTAAAATTAAATTATGAATGAATCTTTATCCTTTAAAAACCTAAACAACAAACACATACACAAAAAATTCCCGTGCCAGAACCAAAATAAAACACACCCTTTCCCCTCTTTGCACAGAAACCACCCAAACAGTCTCTTTCTCTCATTGAAAACTGAAACAGAGTAAATGCAGTAGTAGTAAGAGCTATTTGTAAAATGTTATTTTCTTTGCATGGGGCAATTGTCTTTTTTTATATCAACTGTGTAATAGGTGAATGGTTGTGGGACAATTAGATGATGCAAATATTCATGTCTTGCAATTGCTGTGTCCATGTAGCCCAGATGAAATACAGTTATAGCTTGGTTCAAATACCTTTTGTCATGGTAATGGAGAGACTTCAAAGGGAAAAGTCAGGCTTTGTCCTGAATTTATCTTTGCTCTTTGCTGTGTATTGTATTGCAGCTTTCTACTTGTTAGGAAAAAATAAAATTAGGCCTAGTCAACGTTTGACTGTATGTTATATTAAAGAATGGTGCAGATCTCCACAGTCCTATGGCTTTCTCGGTCCTCCCAGAACCTGTCTGTGAGCTGGCCATTCTGTTTGGCAGTAAAATAGTAGGTATTTTTTTTTTCCAGGCAGCTTTAAAATGGAGCTGCTCTCTGAATCTGAAAATCATCATAACCGTTGATCCTTGTCTCACAGTATATGGGACTGTGAAATTGAGGAAGCATGATCTCTGCTTTATTTACCTCAAAGTAAAATACGGAACAACCCCTCACCCAAACTAGACTTTGTCATTATGTTTGTGATGCCAGTCTAATGTGTGTTCAGTCAAATCTCCCTTCCTTCAAGAAGGCTGGATCATAACTTTATTACTATGTAGGAATGCATATGTAGATCTGAAATGATGTAGGTATTTCTGTTTTGTATTGTGCTCCTAAGGCTTCAGAGGGGAATAAAATGTAAATGAAGTGCACAGAAAGCAAAACAAATTGACCAGGTTGTTTACTGACATGTATTATGTAAATTCTGTGCTACAGGTCTTTTATCATGTGCCAGTGCTGATAGCCAGGATGCTTGGCTGTTCCAGGCTATTTTAAACATTTCTTGTTACACCTAAAGTAAAGCAACTGCTTTTTCTCATAATTAAAGTGTTCAATGTAGTATTTTTGCCATGCAGAAAATAAGTAATTTGTTTTTTAAAAATTGGATTTTTCAATATAAGGTTGTGAATTTTTCTTTCCACAACCCTGTTTTTCTGGGTAGCCTAATTTACATAAGAACAGTTTAAGAGATGTAAAACATGCATTTCTGATCATGGAAGACAATCAGTGTTAACATTATTTTGAATCCTGGTATTGCAAAAATTTCTGATTTCTTCTGTATTCACAGACTGACTTTTGTCTAGTGCAGTTGATCTCCTTTGGCTGCCCCTCAGTCCTCAGAGAAGGGAGGTGTCTTCAGCTCCACTGGTAGTAGAAGCAACCTGGGGAGATTACTAGACTGAAACTAGATTTTTGGGAGCAGTACTGCAGTTGAAGATATTATTAGGTCATGTTCCTCTTCTTCAGAGCACTTCACAAATGAATTGTTCTCTCAATCTAATAAAATGGTGATAATGCATTTAAAAGTATATTTCAACTGCAAAGCAAACAATCCCTCTGTACATCTGTGAATGGAAGGAGCTGCCTTTAAAAAATCTCCTTCTGTTTTGAAATGTTTCATACTTCATTCTCTTTTTCTGAAAGGGTGGAAAGAAAAAATGCATGGTTGCTTTTGTGCAGGTTCAGAACCAAAAAGTTTAGGTTGAAATATTTTAAAATTAAAAATCAAAGTAATATTTTCATAAGATTGTTTTCTTGAAGAAAGCTGATAGTTGAGGTGGTTTAATTGGGAGATATGTTTCATGATTTTCTTATTAAAAGTCATGATTACAAAGTCAAAACATTTCTTTAAACAGAGTACCTTAATAATCTAGGAATAAATTTTGTTTTCAAGTAGAAAACTCTTTTCTTGAGTAAAGAAACTTCATTAAACTTGTGTAATTTGGTCAGGGTAGATGAGACGTGTTTATAGAATTTTAATGCAGGCACTTTTCCCTTCTAAAAGGCACTTGTCTCCTCCTAAAAGCCTTCTTCCATTAATGCCTCCTAGGCTTTTGTGTTCTTAACAAAAGAAAAGTTCTGGTGGATTCCTTTTCTGGCTGACATCTTTTAAAGGGAATGGAGCCCCCAGAGATATAAAACATGTTATAGTCTATTCTGTGGCTATGGTGAAAATTGTTTTCTGGTGGTTTTTTTTCTTAAAAACTAAGGAGATTGTTCAAGACTTTCTTAAGAAAACTGGAATTATTATTAAGACTAATTACCTCTGCAGGCTTTATTATGTATTATTTTAGGCTTCCAGAGACAGGGCAAGAGCAAGGAAGCTTTTTGGCTCACAAATGTTCCTTCAGAAGTTAGCCCTTTTTCCTGCGTAATGTCAGTTTGCTTAAATAGAGAATTTTTGCTTACATACATTGGTGTGTTTATGCCCTTAGTTGAGCTTAATGGAGGTTGTATTAGATGTGGGCATGACAAATTAAGTTTTATTTACTTCCTTTATATTAGTCTGAGTCCCTGTTTTTTGATGTTTTGTGTAACAATTCAAATACTTCTGTTTTGTAATTGTCTTAGGAAGTAAGGTGGAAGAGCAGAAGGGGCTTATTTTGGGTTGCTTCCACGTGAAAAATGCCAAGGGACTCTTACTGCCTTACAGTGGAAGAGATTTGTAATGCACTGAGGACTGCATTTGTGTGTGTGAGTTTGTTTGAGCAGTGTGGTTTTGCTGGGGTCTATTTTGTTTTCTGTGTTGCAGGCTGAGTATGTCCAGCTTGTGACAGAGCTCAGAATGACAAGAGCCATTCAGCCTCAGATAAATGCCTTTTTACAAGGCTTCCATATGTTCATTCCACCATCTTTGATACAACTTTTTGATGAATATGAACTGGTAAGCAGAAATGTTTATGTATTTTTAAACACTTCGTTCAGCGTATTTCATCAGCAGTGTAAATGATGTAGAAGTAAAGCTCAGTAACCACAAAATAAAGATTTTGTAGCTTTCACATTGGCTTTGCTTCCTGGGCATTTATCAGTGAGGATCTCATTATGTGTATTCCTGCTTTTTCTAATTACTCAGGATTACCATCTTCCTGAAACTTCACATTGCAGTAATAAATGCCTTAAATTGTAATTTCAGTATGGAATCAGCATGTTGTGGCCTTTAAGTCTTTGCTTATTTTCCTTGAGGAGGATAGAAATCCTTTAAGAGTAAGGAGATGCTGTCTATTGTCTTTACTTTTTCTGAGTCACAGAGTCAAATTCCAGTAAATTTTTGTTGGTGGTTTGATCTTCTGTAACCAACACATCTCAAATTTTTGCTGAAGCCATTTTTTCTTTTAGGTTCTTTGGCAATAATTTTTCTCTCTTGCTAGTGCATACTTAAATTAAACAGATCATGTGAAGTTACCTGAATTCAAGAATCTTCATGTATTAAATGTAGTCATGGGTTCCATAAGGTTGCAATAAACTGAAAAAGCACTGTAAGCTTTCTACTTCTTAAAACATTACTTCTTAAAATAGCATAAACTCTTGAAATAAGTGGTTAGTCAGAAGGACTAATCACAATCTATGTGCTTCTCCTTAAGGAGCTTTTGTTGTCTGGTATGCCAGAAATTGATGTGAATGACTGGTTAAAAAATACAGAATACACCAGTGGCTATGAGAGAGGAGACCAAGTTATTCAGGTAAAATTATTTATTTGTTTTTTTTTTTTTTTTTTTTTTTTTTTAATAATGTAGACTATTTATTCCAAAAAATGATGGTTTGTTATTGTCATTATCTGTGTGTGTTTGTGGGAGCTTATTTTGGCTGAAATTTGTGGAGGTTTTTTTATACTGTATTTCTACATTAAGTAACTTAATTATGTATGAATTTGGTACAAAAAATTCCATAATTTAAGTAGCAAACTCACGTATATGCCATTAATTGTTTTATCAGTATATTTTCAAGTACTACAAGTATTTAATGGAAAATACAAACTAACTTTTTTGTCATTTAGTGGTTCTGGGATGTGGTGGAAGAACTAACTCAGGAAGAGAGAGTGTTACTATTACAGTTTGTTACTGGCAGGTGAGAGACTCTTCTGTAAGAACACATACATTGTCTAGATACTCTGAAATAAGAGACCATAAAAGATCATCTAGAAACTGTTTTGCATACTGCTTGTTCTGTAAGTTGATCAAAGTAGACAAAGTGTGTGTTAATTCTTTTGCTGTTTCTGTTGCCTGCAAAATGATTGATTATGTATTTATTTTACTTGACCACTTTGTAAGAGGCCTTTGTTGCTGTCCAGGCCGTTCTTGACAAGGCAGAAGTGAATTTAACTGAGCTTTATATTCTTGTTCCTGTTGCATATTTATGTGACTCTTGGCTTTTCCATTAATCAGCTGAGGCTGTAATATATGAGATAAGTAGGTATCACTTCAGTCAGTGTACACAGAATATCCTTCTCCTCAAGCTGAGTTGAATTCAACATTAGTGCAGTGTGTTAAGATAAGTAAAGATGTAACCTTATGGAAGACTGTCTGCTTTATAAAGGTTTTCTGTCCTAAATTCTCTTTGTTCTCTAGGGAAAGCCAGTTTTATTTCCCTTATGGTTTGGGGGCAGTGAATGAATGTTTTAGCAATAAATGCCCCTGGGTGAGTTGCTGAGCTTGTGGGTACAGACATTTCACAAAGTGGATCCATAGACATAAATGTGACACCTGCACTGTGCAATCCAGTCTTTTTCTGGTAGCAGGCAGAGATCACAGCATCTTCTTAGTTTGATGTTCCCATTATATTCTAGGATTAGTAGAGTAGTTGACCTTTTGTGTATAAGTTTTGTGGTTAAGCAATGATAAAATACAAATTAAGATCATCAAAACTGCCTTTTATATTAAGGAATTTCACAGCCATGGATGTATCATCAAATGGCCTGGTCTCCAAATTCTATTAGTTTCACTTGATTTATTATGAATTTCCTTGGTTTTAGGGATCATGGACGATTTAAGAAGGTAGTTGTATGCACATTGATCTTTTTGTCCTCTGAAGAAATGAATCTTGAAGTTGTAACTGCACATGTGTGGCATGCCAACTGCTGGTCTTTCATTTTTAGTGGACTGGTCCATTTCTAAATCTAGACAGCAAATAAGGACCTTTAAAATGTAAGGTCATGTTTCAAATGCTTCTTAAAACATTCCAAATGATACTGAAGTGGCATTCAGTGTTTTCATGGCATTTGGGGTAATCTGCTGGATTCTAAGGGATGGTTTCTATCAAGTAAACAGTTACACTGTCTGATTAATACGTGCATCAGCATCATTTGTTTTGGTCACAAATCACCTCCTGTCTTTTTCTTACCCATTTTCTTGTTAGTAGGAAAGAAATTTTTGGTGTGGCTTTAAGAACTCTGGTCTGGAATTTAAAAACAATCTGCTTAGGATTTTTTTTCTGTATCACCTAGGAGGAATCCTTTGTTTTTTCTTCAGTGTTTGAAATGCAATAGATGTATTTTTCCATAAATATTTAACTTTTGAAAGTTACCTTTAATAGTGATATGCAGCTGGCATTTTTGCACGCAAGTCCCCAGACAGTCCTACTCTCTTTTAAATGGAAGATTTAGATGCTGACTTTTCTGTGAGCCTGGTACAGTAGTTGGGCTGGTATTTTAAGTACAATTTTATATTAAAAGTATACCTGATTTCAAACTATGCTGTTTTTCTGGCCTTAGTGAAGAATTTGTTTCTATGGGTACTGGTTGGCAGGCTACATTCAAAAGTTTTTTTTTCTCCATTTCCCTTCAATCTCTTCTGTACATTCACACAATTTTTGTGTGTGTGGGAAGTGGAACTGTTCTTTCTTTCCAATCAAAGACTATGAAATTAATCTAGTGAATTAAATAAAATAGTTAGATTTATGATTATGTCTTCAGTGTTTCTCTGACATCTCTAAATATTTCTTAAACTTTGCCTTTTGTCTTCCCGCATTTTTACGTCTTTCTCTTTTTCTCTTACGAAGTCTTGCTTTGGTAGTTTCAGTGGAGATAACATTGCATTTGTCATTAATACCAATTTTGAGAGATCTTTTAATATTAAAGTAATTGTCATGAGCAAGTTTGAACATATTTGGAGGTCTTGGCACACTCAAGAAAAAACCTAAATGTTTTTGTGGCTCATGTTGGGGATCTGAAAGTTCACTTATGATGCCATTTATTCTTTCTCAGCTAACAGCTGCTCGAGATAATATTGCCAATTCCACAAGCTTTTCTTATTTTTCCCCCTCTTGATCTGTTTGGTATTTATAATAGTATTTGGCTAATTTATTGTTAATTCTCCACTGGCAACTTCTGATGGGGTTTTTAGTGAACATTTGGAAGGAAGTGTTGTCAGCTTTATAGATTCTAAATGATAAATTCTACTTTATTTGAATTCTACAGCTGCAAAGATTGTATAGAACTTCTTTGGGGACTGTAGTTTTTGTGGACCAATAAGCAATATGCTTATGCTCTTTTAAGGAAAATTCAGCGTAGTTGCTAAACATGAAAGATATGTGTGTCTACTGTTACATAAGAATAAGAAAACATAAGGAAACAAGCTTAAAATCTCTTCTACAATGTTTTTATTCCAAGCAAATTTATGCAAAACTTGTCAGTGGAAAAATAGGGAGAAAAGTCATGATTCAGATGTAAACATAAACATTTCCAAAGCTATGAAATTGTATTGTTGCTCTTGCTCACAGCTATTGTGATATTTTTTTGCATCTATTTGGAAGGTTTTCTTTACTATATTGGCAGTGTTTTGCTTGAAGAGAAAGCTTATTCTTGGAGGCACAAGTTGGCAGCAACTTGTTCAAAACCTTGACCATGCTTTACAATTTTGACCTGTTATATAGAAAGTACTACAATAAGTTACATTGAAAAAAATTTTAGATAATAGTGGACTGAAAGAAATTTTCAGCAGTTAGGTCTCTGTTTTATTGCTGATTTGAATGTGAGATGTTAATTAGAGGGGGAAAAAAAGGTTGTTGCAGGTGAGGCAGGACCGTATTGGAATGTGAGCCAAAACTGTGATATAAGAGTACTGATGTACCATCTTTACTGCTGTTCTGAATTGTTGCTGTAAGAACAATTCCATTTGTAGCAGAAATAATATGCTGCAAATAATCAGCACTTCTCTCCATAGTGGTTACTTTGTGTAGCAGTGTTAGAACCATATACTCAACATTGCTGTTGTTAAGCTAGGTAACAAAGATTTACGTGTTGGCTACTACAGCTAGTTCTGAAAGGTATGTTTAGAAGGTATTACTGTGAGTTGTGTCCCAGCTCCTTCACATTCAGCAGCAGCAACCATTACACTTGCGCATTTTTGCCAGGTAGTTTTACTGTGAGTGGAAACATTACTTCTTCTGTTATACTTGCTTCTGGCTTTTACAGCCACTTGTGAATATGGGAGCAGTGTTTTTAGTATAGGTACCTGTAATCCAGAATTCTAACAGCTGTTAGGTATTTTTGGAAGGTTTATTTTGTTTTACCAGATTCTTTCTTTGCTAGCTACAAAATCACAGAATGAGATTGAAAGGGACCTCTGGAGATTAAGACTTTCACAGAATATTCTGAGTTGAAAGGGATGCACAAGGATCATCAGGTCCAGCTCTTAAGTGAATGGCTCATACAGGGATCAACCTTGGCATTATTGGTACCATACTCTAACCAACTGATGTAATCTCACTGTCTAGTCCAACATGGTATTCAGAGCAGGGTCAGCTACAGCTGGATGCTCAAGATCTTGTCCAGACAGGTTTTGACTGTCTCCTGGAATGCTGACCTCTCAACTTCTCTGGGCAACTTGTACTAGTGTTTGACCACTTCACAGTAAAAGTGTTCATTATGTTTAAATGGAAATTTCCTAGACTTCCAATTTGTGCCCGATGCCTCCTGTACTGTAACTGGGGACCACTGCTTCCCTCCTTCAAGTATTTATTTTTCCCTTCCTTCAAGTATTTATACACATTGATCGGATTACTCTGAGCTTTCACTTCTCCAGGCTGAACAGTCCCAGCTTGCCTTTGTCTTGTGTCAGGTGCTTCAATCCCATACAATCTTTGTGGCCCTTCACTCAGCTTGCTGCATTATGTCCCTGTCACTCCTATAGTGGGGAGCTTGGAGCTGAATATTTCTCCCCGAGTGCAGAGAAAGGATAATGACAGTCTCCCTGCTGGTGGCATTGTTCCTAATGCATTCAACTTCCTTTAACCTTTCATTATAGTGGAGTTTGAGAGGGGGTTGAAGTTTTTTTGGATGCAAGGGCTGTGCTAGCAAGATGTTATCTTGTAGTGTATGTCAGCTTAAGTTGATATTATGAAAATATCTCAATATCTGAATTTTATTCTATTTGTTAATTTAGAATGACAGAGAGGGAGTCTGAAGAATGGGCTGTTGCCCATTCACACCTGCAGTAATCTTTGAATAATATGTTGGTAAAGGAAAAAAAGAGTAATATGATTGAGATTGCATTGCTGAAGATGTTAGTGGTTTTTTTAGTGTGTTCTAGTTTTGCCATATTTTGTCACTGGGCTATAGTGTGACTGATGTAATGGTTTTATTAGTTACTTGAAATATTTGGTCTGAAGTAGTAAATAAACAGACATGTCAAGGACACTTTGGTCATTTGTCCCACAGATAGTAATCAGAGAATAAACTGTTTTGTGATGTAGCTTAAACTTTAAACATAAATAGACATGTTTGTCTTAACTGAGATAATGCCACAATATAAGAAGGATATAAATCTATTAGAAGGCATCCAAAGAAGCCATGAAGATGGTGAAGGGCCCTGAGGGGAAGCCCTATGAGGAGCAGCTGAGCACACTTGGTCTGTTCAGTCTGGAGGAGACTGAGGGGGGGACCTTGGAGACTTCATTGCAGTCTACAGCTTCCTCATGAGGGGAAGTGGAGGAGCAGGCACTGATCTCTTCTCTGGTGACCAGAGACAGGACCCAAGGGAATGATGCGAAGCTGTGTCAGTGAGGTTTAAGTTGGATGTTAGGGAAAGGCTCTTCCCCCAGAGGGTGGTTGGGCACTGGAACAGGCTCCTCAGGGCAGTGGTCACAGCACCAGCTTGACAGAGTTCAAGGGTTTGGACAACACTCTCAGGCACATAGTGTGATCCCTGCAGAGCTAGGAGTCAGATTTCAATCCTTGTAGGTCGCTTCCATCTGAGAATATTCTGATTCTATGAACATTCTGCTACAAAAACTGGTTATAGAAATAAGTCCTTCTTGCAGGCCAAATTATCTTAAATGTCTGTCAAACAATATGGTGCCTATTCTAAGTGCACTAATGTGTTAATCAGTCTTGTAATTAAAAGCTTTTAAACAACGAGAATTTTGATATCAGCAAGAAAAAGGGAATTTTAGTAAAAGTATTAGAAGCTGTCAAATTATCCTAAGTAAGAGATATTTTCAGTTTAAAGATTACATTGTTTTGCCTTATAACATTGTTGCACTGCTCTAATTTCTGTACATTTTCTCAGTTCCAGGGTGCCTCATGGTGGCTTTGCCCATATAATGGGTGGCAGCGGATTGCAAAATTTTACTATTGCTGCTGTACCATATACTGCAAATCTTTTACCAACATCAAGCACATGGTATGTTAACTATTCTCATTAAAATATCTTAAAACCAGGGCTTTTTCATGTCAGTCACAGTCAAAAGTACAGTTCTTTAGAATAGTAAAAGGTCCATAAAAATTTAAACAGTTTCTGCAGTATTCACTCTCCAACATGAAAGTGATGGGTTTTATCCCAAATGATGTTACATTATGTTTGCTCATTGTTTGCCACTTGAATTTGTCTAATTAAAGGTAGTGAAATTAATAAAGGAGTATTAAAGTTAAATGATTGTATTACAACTTAATGAAGTGAAAAAACAACTTAATTTCCTACAATATATTCAAATGCTCAGTGGTACTGTAAGTCTGCACAGGCTTGTTTTCTTCCATACATGTGATCTCTTCAGGGGTTTTAATCAGCAATCTTTACTGTTGAGTTTTTTGCTGAACTATGGTGTCCTTTTTTTTTTTTTTCTTTTCAGTATCAACATGCTCAAGTTACCTGAATACCCAAGTAAAGAAATCCTGAAAGACAGGCTTCTTGTGGCATTGCACTGTGGAAGCTATGGATACACAATGGCATAATGAAGTCTAGAAAACCCATCTGACTGTTAATGTGCAATTTTGAGCGGCAGAAGTAATTTTGGAAACTGTCAATAGAAAAGCATCTTGGATGCTGCAGCCCATTGGTAGGGCTGGGCTTCAGAACTGGCACAGCATCATCAACTTTCTCGCCATTATTGTGTTGTCAAGGTAGCTCGGATACCATCATAACAAACTTCTCAGTATGCTGTATTTTCATTTTTTAAAATTACAGATCTGTATGGAAATCAGTTCACATGCTTTTCATTATTACTTCAGTCTGAGAAAGTTTGTCAGAATCTCTTTCCACAGTTTACATTTGATTTCCAGCTATGTGGTTGAATGACATTTCCATTGCAGTTCACTTTGCACTCAGATGGAATACTGCCAATGAAAAGAGTTGTACTTTATGCCTTGTTGCATGTGAAAGTGCCATTTATTTTTGCAGACCACTACAGAAAGTTCAATTGGAATATTGTACAGTAAGACAGAGCTGATGTATTTTCCATTTCTTTGCATAGTAACAGAAAGAAAATTTTATAACTTTTTAGTATTCTAATGTATATAATATGTAAAGATTAGACTGTTATGACTGGAAAAAACCAACAGATTGAGTTTATCTGGTTTATATTAGAATTTACACTATATTCTACTAAATATTTAAAGTATTTGTGACTTTATAGTCAACTTGAGTTCAGAATTTGTAAATATTGTTTAGGATCTATATCCATTGTTTGAATGCCTTTACTCTTTCCTTGATATAATTGTATGTTCAAAGGTATTAATTAAATTTTAATATTTTAACCAGAATTGGAATGTGACAAGTTTATGTCTCTCTGTGGGCAGATTATTCTTTTTTCTACCAGGATTTTATTAATCTTTCCATAATTTAAATTGTCGTGGAAGCAGATTTGAGGAGTCATTGTCAAAGTGTATGGATGGATATAAAAAAATTCACAAGGAAGTAAATTGAGCTTATGAGGTTAACTGACAGAACTATGATAGTTAGAATCTTGTGTCAAAAATCTATATAGAATTAGAATATGTTACACTTACAATATCCAAAAATGCACAGCAAGAGCTCAGCACATTTGAGAAGTAGCTGCACATGTTGGGGTTGACGATGCTATTGCATAACTGCTTTTCTAGGGACCCTAGGGTATGCCTACATTATTGTTTTGATTCAGGCTAGGAATGTTTTTTTGTTGTTCGTATGTTTTCAGTTGTGGGTGTTTTTTTTTCTTTGTAAATTTATCTGGTCATCCCTGCTTGTCATGCTTTTGCTTTGCAGAATGCAAATTGGATTCTGTCCAGATGAAACTAGACAGAAAAAATTGATCCAAAAATGTACCAAATGCTAATGGATGAGCATCAAATTTATGTCTGCAAGGCTTAAATGGTACGAAGAATATCACAGAAGAATATTACAGACCTGAAGAGTTCACAAATTAATTTGGTCATAGCAAACCCACCAAACACAAAAATTTTAAGGTTCAGGTCCACAGCAAAAACTGTTTCCTACTGATCCTTTGATGTTTTCCTACACTAAGTGCTAATACATGTGTAGCCTAAGTCCACCAGCTGATTTAGGCTGCTTATTTATTGCTGGTTTTTTTTTCAGATTTTATTTATTTTAATCTAAAGCATACATAACCTCTCTAGGGGAGTGAGAGAGAAATCCACGGACCATCTTGCCATGGTAATTTTCCTCTGGACTAAGCTTTATACATGAACTTCTTAGCTTCATTTTATTTTTGGTTCTGTTTGTGCACATGTTGTATAAATGTTGGTTTAAATTCTGAGGCAGAGTCCGTGGCTGCAACATGAGGAGAATACCAGTTTAGTTAGTGGAAAGAGCAGACTCTTCCAGCAGAACAGTCCAGGGAAAGCTGCTTGGCTGTTGCTTTCAGGAAGGAGAAGGAAATCTTGAAATCAGATGACAAAGTCTAACAAACACTCTGGAAAGGGGATATGATCAAAAAAAGTGCAATTGAAAAAAACCAGAAAATTTGGAAGTGGAGTGACTACAACCAAATGGACTAAGATGAAATGAGGTGCAGTGAAAAGGACCAAAACTTGCCAAAATCACTCCAATTAAAATCCTGAAATCCAGGAAGAAAGGTAAACAAAGAGAGAGGAGAAGAAATTAAAGAAATGAAATGTTAAGGAAAAAAAAAGGAAAAATTCTGAAACCAAGTGAAAACGATAAAAGTGAATGGGATGACAAAAAGTGCAAGGAAATGGTCTGAAGCTTGCCCAATTAATCCTCATTGAAATCGCAAGATTTCATTCCCTTTCCTGAACGGATCTCTGGCATGCTTGAGGAAGCTTAGGCTGTTTGAATAGGTTAGATGTTTGAGAATATGTGGGGTTTTAACATTTAATCCCAGTTACTTTCGATCCTTCCGTTTAGCAAAAATACTTTGCTTTCTTGCACAGCTGGGCTGTGCTTGGTTCCCTGGTTCTATTGCTTATTTTATTATGTGCTTCTGCAAGGTAGATTGATAGGAGGACAGTGTTTTGAGCAGTACGAGGTATTTGTCAGGCATTGGGTATTTGTTTTCTTCATGTAAACTGGGATTTTTGTCTTTATCTAAGGTTTTACTGTAAATAATATTGTTCATTAACAGCTATGCAATCTGTGATATTTTTTCCCCTTTCACATGTTTTATTTACAGTAATATACAGCAGTTTCCAGGAAGCCAAAACGTTGCATGCTCCTGCAGTGTTCAAAATAAGTCTGCAAGGCTGAATGAAGACAAAAAAGAAATTTTTTTTTCCACTTCTGTATTTATACTGTAGGTGACAACAAGCTGAGTTGGTCTCAAACAGTTCACCTAACATGCTTGGCAACTGGTTTTGAAATGTAAAGGAGAGCAGACTTCTAATGTTCTCAACAGTTTCCTATGACAGATCTCCCTGTTACAGCCTCACAATGGTAAAGCAGATTATTCTTGTTGCCTCCGTGCCCCAGGTTAGTCATGTCCCTTATGATGTATCTTGTAGGATTTCTTGTAATGTTTGAACTACTTACCCCCCTAACAGATTAGAATGAAATTCCTCTAAAATCCTCCTGTAATAAGAAAGCATGATGTAAATATATAGCTAATGGGAAGAGAGCTGTTGATACTGGACTCTTGGTATAGCATCAACCTTGTTATTGCTTGTTTTGAACAGAGTTTTTTCCTGCTGAAACTGAACAATGCTGTTGACTGCAGCTGACCATGTGAAGTTAGCAGGATTTAATTACTGCATTGAAAGACTATATTTTAGGACACCTGTGCCCTATTAGCAACATGGTATGAAAAGCCTGTTGAGAAACTATAACTTAATATAGCTTATAGTTTAGAATGGTTAATTGGTTTATATTTGTTCTCTCCCACTGTGCCAGAACAACGCAGGGTGAGTGTTTTATCTTGGAAAGAACAGAACAGATGTCTTGTCAGATCATAGATCATGAGTGCTCATTAGCTTTTATTATCTTTATGAAATGTTAGATAGCAAAGCCTAGTTTTTGATGCTTGAAAATGTATTGTGCATCTAATGTTGCAAAACCATTAAAACCATAAACTGTGAAAAGCAGCTTAATGACTTCTACTGTATGTTCCATAGTCAAATAAGATTGAAAATGGAATGAGAGGAAGATGGTGGTTGGCCTGAATTTTCCAGATACTTGGAGACTTTCATGTGCACAGTAGAAAAAAATATTAGGATCACCTGTGCTTTAGAAATTATGGGCAAGTCAGTAGTTTATGCAGCTATAGTTATTGAGAATTTTTAGCATGTCCATAGAAAAACATTTGTCTAGTTAACAAGTAAAATCAACAAACTACTAAATTGATGCTAAGAACCAAAGCTTTAAATGAACTAGATTAAACCTCCTCAGGGATTCTTGAGTTGTAAAGATAAGTGCTTTTCAAGTTAGAACACCTGTTTTTATCCAGACTTACTATAGATAATCATACAGACAAGAGGCAAGAGAGATAGACAAGAGAGTGTGATACATGTTTTATGGACACACTTGTCAATTCAACAACATTTTTACACTCTAAGGACACTAACAGAGTAAATGTACTTTTGTGGGGCCAGCTGTTGTTTAGAGGCAGTAGGAATCACACCATGTAAGGGAACCTAGTGTAAGGTTACTGACTTAGAAATGTTTTAATCTACCTAACTGCACAGAGCTATTTTCAAATGAAACTAGCTAGTAATTAACCCAAGACTGTGTGTAAAGCAGTATTTCTAGTTTCAGTTTTAAAAATCTGCATGTAATTCAAACCAATAGAATATATTAATAAAAATGAAATTAAGATAGACTGCACCTTTAGTTTGGGTTTAAAAATGGCATTATTGCATGTCTTTCCATAAATGGCGTATAATTTAGGTAGAGAACATTATTTTTGAAATGCTCACTTAATATGTATGAAATGCTACAAATTAGGCTCAAGACACCACTAAGAAGGGCAGTAGTGGTCCACTGAAATATTTTCTCTGAAATCAGTGTCATTTGTGTGTCAATCATTTGTGTGTTAAAAAGTTTCTCATTGGAAACACTTTGGTCTCCTTATTTTATTAATTACTAATACTGTTAAGTACTTTATATTGGTAGATTTTCTCTTATATCGGAGCCCTCCCAGATTTTTCCTGATCTTTTTCTCTGTATGTAACATATAACCATTGGTAGGAATAGCAAATCACATCCCTAAATTTGTGTCAGGTTTTTCCCATTAGAAATTGTTTTAAAAAAATAAGATATGCTAATATGATGGAAACTGGTTAACGCCAAAAGAGCAGAAGTTGAGCAGGAGTACAAACACTATGAAGTTCCGGAAGTGTCCCTGAGCTCACTGCAGCTGCATATACTTGCTATATTAAGTGCTTGTGACATTCTGAGCCAAGAGTTCAACTATTCAGTTTCATACAACGCCAAGTGATTCATTGAGATTATTAGGATACTCCTGGGATAGCTTCGCCATACTGATTGCCTCTGACATACCAGTTTGCTTAGATTAAAAAGCCATTGTTGCTGTCTAGTCAAATTTATAACCCCTGGTAAAAGGAAAGCGAACCCTACTGCTGTCCAGTATATAAAAACACCTTTGGTCTACAAATTACATGGATTGGAAAGAAAACAATATCTGAAGAATGATACTGGTTAACATGCGTAGGGGAAAGATTTCACAGGTATCTAATAGACAGCTTTTCTGAGCTGGTAAGTTTTTTCTGATGTATTTAGATCAATAAATGTATAAGCACTATTTTAGATTAATTCTTCTAATTGCTGTCTTTATTTCTACAAAGTGATGCAGCTATTGATTGGTATTTGGATGCCTCCGGATGTTACGACAGCATAGCTTTTTGGTGTATGTCAGCTTAAAGATGGGATTGTACTATGGGGAATCTAAATTCTGTATTAGATTAGGTCTGGAGAGGTGGCCTGGAGACAACTGCTTTACCCCTGATTTGTGGGACATATTAGTGATGCTCTTAGGTGTACGACCATAAGCAAGAAAAAAAAGGAAATAAATGGTAGAGCCACACTTCTGAAAGTGAAGAGTATCTTCAGGAAAGAGGTGAGTCGTGTCCTGAGTATAAATGTGGAGTAACAGGAATGTTTTGAGAACAGATATGTCATTCAGCTGGCAGATGGAAAATGTGCCTGGGCCTCGTAGAGATGTCATCCTTTTTTCTTCCCTGCCTGGTCTGAAGGCTGCAGTCTGCTGCCACTGAGTCCGGGAAGACTGGTTGGGCTCAGCCAGGGTTGCTGGAGCATGGTGGATTTTCTTTGTGTTTGATGCTAGCTCAGAATGAGCCTACTGCTGACTTGTCATTTTCTGTATCCCCCCCACCCCATGCCTTAAGGTAGATTTTTTCGCAGTGTTTGCTGAAGCAAGTTAAGCTTCTGCTGAAAGGGCACCACTTCAAATTTTATGTGAGAAGGTTTTTTTTTTTTTATCTGTGCAGGTGAGATGCTCCCCATTAAGCACAGTGGCATGAATAACTGCTGAAATGTGTCTCCAGTTTAGGAAAATTCTAAATGTAAACTCCATAGGCAGGGCACATGGAGGTTAATAGTCATATCTGTGCTTTTGGTCCTTAGCACCTTGACATCATTTTAAAATGCACCTTATTTATTTTGTGTGTTGGTTTTGGAAATAGTCTCTGTGTGTCCTTGTTTAGGTTGTGGTTCTTTGTGGAAGTATTTTTATTTTAGCGTATTTAGAATCTCCATCTTCAGTATTGGCTGGATTGTGGCAATTTAAGAACTGTCTTAGACCAGGCAAACGTACTTTCAGTCTTTGCTATTCATTAGAGTTTCTGTGTACTGTGTGACAATTTCCTGTGTCTTCAGTGGTAACGCTACCAGAGGAATGGACTGAAATAATAGAAATGTGTGAGTGAACAACTGTGATAAACTTTAATGTAAAGCTATGCTTTCTGTAAGGTGCATTAATACTTCGGTTTAAACTGTCTATAAGTCCAGCAGTGTGTAATTACAGCTCATAGCAATGTGCACTTTGTGTGTTTGTGTAAATGCCTGAAAAAAAGGTTTTTCTTACTGTCTTTTACAGAAAAAAAAAAGAAAAAAATACCTTTGACCATGTCTTGCCCTGCTGGCCTGTAGGTTTTGTTTCTGCTTGTCTCTCTGTCTTGTTTCCAGTACCAAGCTTCTGAGTTACTCAGTCTTGACTGGTTTGATGTGAGTTCACCAGGGGCTTTTGCTCTGTCATGTATCTCTGTAGTTAACAGACAGCAAAGTTCAATGGACAGGCAGATGACAGGGAGACTGCTGTGGCTCATGTTTGGTGCCTGCGTCTGCCACTGACCCCCTTTGTAACCTCGGTGAATCCCTCCGTGTCTCTGTACATAGGCTGTGCTATTGCAGTTAGACTGTAAACTTCTGAGGGAAGGAGACAGCCTCTGTGTGCCTGTGTGACGCCGCGCAGAGCGGATGAGTTTGGCAGGGTATGTGGAAGTATCCAGACATAGTGTCTGTGTTTTTACCCAGGGCTTAGTTCTGTTCCTCAGGGACCGTCCTTGAGTTGGGTCTCAGGAGTGTACTTGCTCTTCTGTCTCACCCATCCTGGCAGCTGGAGCAAACTGGAGCAGATAGCTGTCATAAACTTGTGCTTAGGAAACCTCCGTGTCTTAAAAATGCTGTTTTGTGCTCACCAGTCACAAATTTTGAAAATGGTAACAGAAGGGCTTGGTATCAACCAAACACTCTCCAAGGCTTGGTTCTGCTTCAGTGTCTTGTCCTCCCCTGTCACCTTGCCCGTAGGCTTGGTAAAGTGTGTGGGAATATGCTCATTCCTGTGGTCTGTCTGGAAAGCAGTTGTGTCTAACCAGTGAACTGGTGGGGCTGCTCAGTACAAGTGTGACTCAGGTGCTTTAGCTTGCCCTAGAAGCACCATCTTGTCAAGAGCCTTTGTAGCCTTGATGCTGTAGGCTTTTACACCCAGACACTGATGGTCTGAATGGAGAGGTGCTTCTGATAAGGCAGGAAAATCCCCATGGTTTAATGCTGATTCCTTAACTTTCAGATAAATAAGGATCTAAGTGTTGCTTTCAGGTTTGGGACAAAGTTGAAAAGTTGCTTTTAAGCAGTAGGAGTTATCCTACAGCAAATCTTACTATCTCCTTAAAGCAGAAGTTAATTTAATTTTCAGAAGCCTTGATGGTGAGTGTCATGCTCCTCTTATTTGGGTCTGTTTCTGTATCCATTCAACATCACCCGACAACTTCTGTCCTAAGGCTAACCACCTAAAGTTGAAGCCATCCCAAAAGTCCATCTTTTGTCGATCCTACCTTTTTCTATACATACAAGCTCTCAATAGTGCAATCTGTACTTAGAGTCTGCATTTTTTTTCTGTTATGTAGAGACCCTAGATCGAATCTGGACCTTCAATATGTATTTGCAATGAATATGATTTTTGGTTTAATAAAATAAAGCCCAGTGCACTTGTAATTTTGTAAGATGAGCAGTTACGTACATGAAAGGATTTAGGTCTCTTGAAGTGGGTGGCACTTAAAGAAAAACTCAACAATTTGGGGAACAAGGGTGAGGAGTTCCTTGATTTTTCCTGAAATGTGCTGGTCTCTTCATCCAGAGTGCTATCCTCCAGCTCTACAGAGATGCTGTTTTTTTAAAATATACCTTATTTTTCCTATGACTGTGGAATATTAGATCTTTCAATTCATGCAATCACCCTTCCCTTCAGACAAATCAAACTTCACAGCATTAGGATGGCTTCTGAGCAGGATGGAAGGCAGGATAAAAAGCAGTAAACCAGCAAAGAATCTGCAGGGTCTGAAGGCCTCTAGTTTTGAAGGTGACACATAGTTATGTGGTGACTTATGCCAAGCATCAACTCCTACCATCCCTCAAAAAAGGAGTGCCAAGTATTTAAAATATTTGCATTGATTTTGCTGCCTTAGGACAGCTATTTACTCTGATCCTGGACCATAAAGCTGTGCTATTTCAGTATGTCTGAACCTGCTTAAGTAAGGGAGCTTAATTATTTTGACATTTTTATCTGATTTCAATCTTTGTAGGATACCAGGTCTTCCAGCTGCCAAAGGCCAAACTAAATGTGGGATATCCTGTTCACCAGACTCATGTAAATTTAAGGGAAGGTCTTTTCTCAGAAACCTATGTTGAGATTCCAAAGGCTTTTAACTTTTGAACAAAAGCATAATTTTTATCAATGACTTGCTTAGGAAAATGGTCTCGCTTGTAGATCGGTATAAGTTGCTGGAATGGGAGGATCATACAACATGCCTCTAATGAATAGTATTTAATTCATAGTTAATTAGTCCAATTCCTCTTTCCTCTAATGAATTTAGTGTTTGTATGTCAGCCTTTTTTTCATAGACAGCTGTCTATGGGAGGTGTGAATTTGACCTTTGAATAATATGCCTCATCATTTCCTCCCATTTTTGATTTATTTTTATTGCCAAACTGCTAAATTTGCATTCTGAGCAGTGATTTATCTAAATCTTTACTGAATTCAGGTAATACAAATGAGGACACTTACCTTTAAGGAGTCTTTTACTCTCTTTAGATTCTCTTTCTCCATGTATAAGACCACTTTGAAATACAAAAGTTAACATCTGCCCTACACTACTTATTTTCATGTGTAGTCTTGAGGAGTTCTTAAAATTCTGAATTTTGGAGGAGCATGTGTTTCTGCTTATGTTGTCCTAAGACCATATTTCCTCTTTATTGCTGGATCTCAGTTGTGGCAGGAAAATACTCTGATCAGCAGTCTCCAGAGAAAACATCAATGTCTTGATAAGATATTTCTTCTGCTACTTATCACAGAGTACCTAGGGCAAACTGTGGAAGAAATTTCCACAGAAATGTGGTGTGCACAGGCTGCTGAATACACCATCTCTCTGTTTCAGAGCTGGGGCTGCGAACATCACTCAAATGTGTCAGCAAAACAGCTTTACTTAAAAAAGGATAAAATTAGTGTCTTGAGGGAGAAGCCTGATGGGCAAACAAAGGGGCTATAAAAACTGTCAAGGCCCCTTTGGATGCATCGACAAGAACAGGCTCCTTTCATTTCTAATTGTTTGCAGAAACTGCAGGAGGGCTGCTGCACTGCTCACCTGAGGCTTGCCAGCTCTTGGATGTGCTCTCCCCTTTCTCTCCAGCCTTGGTGGCTGCCCTTCTTTCTCTGTTGCTTCTTCTTTTCTCTCTCTCCTTCTCCCTCTCTCAGCTTTCCCTGTTTTTCTGTGAACAGGGAGAATTATCCTTCCATTTGTCACAAAGAAAGCAGGTCAAAAAGAAAGAGCTCTGTTTTGTGGAAACACTTTAGCTATATTTTTTGCTCTGCATCAAATCTTACTTAGTTCATGGCACCACAAGAACCAGCAGTCTGAGATGTGCTCCACCATAGCCCCCTCAGCTGGCTCCTATTGCTTTTTTTGTGTGTGGATGAGTCTACGCTCCCTGCACATACACCAAGCACATGCCTGTGCCAGCCTTGAAAAATGCTAACAATAAATTCTCCTTTAGCTTTCACAGCTATTTCCAGTTTTCATTAGCAGCTCTGATTATTAGGACAGATGCTTTAAAGGCTGGCACATTTAATAAAGTGCAGTGAGGAAGATCATGGTGATGTTGGAGGAGACTCTGAGACCCTTGTCGTAGGAGGGAAAACAGGAAAGTTTAATACAAGTCAATTCTGAACAGTTCATGAAGGTCAGCAAAAATTAAACTTGAAGTAGCAAATGTCACTTAAAATGCTTCTTGCTGTGCTCTTGATGGTATTCAATCCTTACACCATGTGTCCCAGCTGAACTTAAAAGGTAACACTATCCTTTCCACCCCACAGCCTCTCCCAAAGAAACAGCTTTGTGGTAAGTGTTCTGACTTTCATTTTTGTGAGAAAAATCTAATTCCTACAGAGAGAGAATAAATGCATAGCAAGCATGAGTGGTTTTTTTTGATTTGGTGTTCTTGTGTTTATTTTTTTAATGTAAATTTAATCTAAGTGAAATCTAATCCATCTTACCTCAAACCTGGTAGGTCAAGGTGATTCCTTGTGCTACCTGGATTTCAGTTTGACTGCAAAGCTGGTATGAATTGAATGGTGATGCCCTGGCCCTGTGGCCTTGAACACTCTGCCTAAAGAAAATCCTAATAGGTTGATGTGTAAGAGTTCCCAGTATTTACTGCTGTGTGGCCATGCAGGCAGTATTTCTGGTCTAAGTGCTGACCAGGGCTGTTTGTTGCACTCGGTGAGATGGTAACGGTCAGCAGTAGATAAGGTTCAAATAAGCCAGTGGGACAGGTCTATCTAAACCTTACAGAGACTGTGGGGTTCTTCTTGGAAAGCAAAGGCCATAAAATTTATTGATGCTGCAGTTACATTCTGGTGCCTCCTACCACTACCCACCCTGCAGCTCTATTGCTGGCCATAAAATTAAGTTATTTTGTCACTTATGGTTATTAATTTTAACTTAAGAATAGTAAATTTAATGCAGATATATTTACTCACTGTAAATTGGTCTCCCATGAAACAAAGGGGCACTAACTTTGCAGACTTATGTAAAGGGTATCTGTTTCTGTTAAAAAATAATGGAAACTGCAGGTTAGGACATCTTGTAGAGTAAGTGTGTATACTAAGAATCAATAAGTGTTTTATTAGTGTCTGGAGATTGTTTGACTATAAAGGATTTTTTTAAAAAAATCCAATTGCTATAAAAAGATAAAAATGTTAACCGTCTGCTTCACTTTAATTTAAAATCTTGTCTTTAATTTCTTCTTTGTAGGTAACCAATTTCCGTTATTTTGCTGTAATGTTTGGGCTTAGAAGAAAGTGGCTTTGAATTATGGCTTTTATTTATTCAAACATATTGTTGGCATCATAGGTTTTACAGTTCCTATTAGAAGTTTGAAAAATATTTCTTGCTACACTGAAAGAGAACAAAATTCAGTTTAGAAGTATAATTTCCTACTACTAAGACACTCGATAACTTGGGAGAGATTAATAGAGCCTTATGACAGAGACTTGATTTAAAGCAGGAGATTAACACTGCTTTATCAGCCTATACCACAAGTGAATTAGCTCAAGAAATCTGTTTTGAGTTGCTGAGTTGTCTGTTAGAAAAAGGCCTCTGGATATTTATTTGATCACTGCTGAGTACTTGCTAAAGGTTTGTCTATCTGACAACACAGGAACAAACTTCATGCCAGCCATGCTTATTTTACAGTAGCATGTTTTATGTTATTCTTTGTTATCCTACATGAAACTGGAGTGCTTTGGAGGCTAGCTATTGGCTCAGGGGGATAATTTCTAATAAACTAAGTTAAAATTATCAAACAGAATTACAGGGATGTTCTGATTTCAGTGATATTGAGGACAAAAAAAAAATGCTTAAGTGGTGTTTTAATTGGAAAGGTTCTTTCCCTACACTTGTTGTAAATCTTTTTTTTTATCAGCAAAAGAAGCTTCATTTCCTGTCCTACATATAGAAGTGTTTATCTTTGGAGCACATTGAAGGTGTTCAGAAGCTGGGCCTGACAGGCTGGTAGATATATGCACGTACACAACTAATGGAGGGAACTGGGAGCTCATGTGCCAGGGCTGCAGCTGATTGCTGCTCCGGGTTGGCGTTCCAGCTCTGCTTCTGATATAAATTATGTCAGCACCAAATGAGGAAAAAAAAAAAAAGAAAAAGTCTGTGGCACACAGTCCATTTCTGTCATTTGGCAGCTGTGCTCTATATCTGAAGATACAGACACCAAATTAACTGGTAGTCCTTAAGATCCTGTATGCTTTATTTGGAGAAAAGGAGAAATCGTGTCAGGTACATAAATAACTATAATGTATGTGCGTGTGTGTACGCACAAGATATGCATGTATGCATACAAATGCTTTTTCCTCCAGTGCCTTTCAATTCTCTTGGAAAAATGTCTGAAGCAGCTGTTCTTGTAGGTTCAGCTAGTCCAAAATGAAGTCTGCATGATTCTGTGTAACTTTTAGTTTTTTATTTATCCTAGATTTGTAGCATCCAGGGTTTTCTTTTTAAAGCTGTTTCTTCTAATAGACTTTTGCCATGCTGGATATCCAAATGAGTCTGCAGAATTGTCCTTCTAACATATAGGTTGGATGATTGTCACAATGATATGATTTTAACACCAAGCTCGTGTTTGTTGCCCACAATAAGGGAATATATGGAGGTACATTCTCAAATGCTGCACTGCAGAGGTAAATACAAAGAGTAGCATTTTGTATGCACTAGATATGCAATGACAAATGCTTAAAAAGTGCCTTTTCTGGGTATCTCAAACAGCATCCTGTTTCTGTGGTACAGATACAAATTAACAAGGCTGGTAAGGTGTGTACATTTTGCAGGTGTGAATATCTGTGTTTCATAAAGCCAAAAGAGCATACCTGTGGTGTGCAGACAGAAGTGTGGGTGGGAGAGCAGCATTTATGTGCAAACAGCTTGAAGCCTGTTTGTGAGACATGTCTCAGGGAAGAGGGAAGGGGAAAGTCCTCTCTGCATCCTGGCAGGAGCAGCAGGCTTTGCCCCATGCCAGCAGCACGGGCATGAAGTTCTGCTCATCACAGTGAAGTACCAAACCAATATCACAATCTGCAGCTTGGGAGTTGGGACAGCAAGCTGGTTAAAAGGGGCTGACTCAGATAGCAATAGAAGAGAGCTAAAAAAGGTTAAAAACAAATTGCTGAGTGTAAGCAAATGATCAGAGACATAAGACCTGAACAATATAGGACAGGTACCTGAGAAAATATTGTCCTTATTTGTTTTTGCTTTAGGATTTCTCCAAACTTTTTGATTCACTTCAGCAAGGGTTTGAGCTACCTTCATAACCTTGGTTGAAGCAGGCCAGAGTCTCTGAATGCTGCAAGAGGCATGGACAGATGGACAGCTATGTCCATCTTGACGAGGTTTCCACATCTGTTCCTCTTAATGAGCTCACACACAGTCACAAAGCTCACACGCAGCCAGGTTTACCCCCATGTAAAGGGCAAGGAGACAAAGCCCCATTACCCTGGGGAAGTTACAGTCAGTGGAGGTGTTACCTTGTGAACTCCTGAGCTTTCCCCTGTGCTCAGTTTCGAGGGGCTTCCCTTCCCCTGTGTGCCATCAAGGAAAGCGGTCGCCATCTGGTCCAAAGTATTTGTAAAGTTCATTGCTGCAATAAATGTCATTCTACAGGAATATAAACAGGCTGTTGCTCTACTGCATTACTGGAGTATTCTCGCCAGTATGCCAAAAACTTGGAATTTATTCATGTGAGTAAAATTAAAATGGATATTTTCCAGCAGAAAATACCTTGGGAGGACACTGGCTGTGATGCTGTTGGGGACACCTCTGACTTGCTATGGTGCCCACAGAGCCATTTTTTAACTTGTAGGCAGAATAAAGAAACTGCCTGCTTTATACTAGTTTCAATCTGAATGTAGAGGTCTATGCCTATGTTATCTTCTGACATTTTGTATGGGAGGCCACAACATATGTGGGTTTTTTCCCAGGAGTTAACTATTTCTGAGCTATTAAAATACATTTTCTAGAAAAACTGTCAGTGATGAGAATTGAAGATCTGGAGATTCCAGCTTTTTCTTTACAAATGTGTTTCAATAGTTAGCGGACACACTCTATTAAAATCTTATGACTTACATATAACTTAAATTTACTTGGCTTCAACTGATATTGTAAAGTTGGCCATTCAATTAGATATTTATTCCTTCTGTAAAGTGTGCTTTCCATGTCCATGGCACTTGGACACCATGGCCAAAATCTTTCTTGCTTCTAACTAATTCTTGGGACTTTTAAATAATCTGAACTCTGTGCTCAGTATTGTGCAATACTTGTTCAATACTGGTGAGGCATATCAGTTTCCAAGTTTCCAATTGTACATCCCTTCCTATCTGTCCCATAACAGTCTCCTCAGACTTTATTTCACAATTTGCAGTTTATCTGTGTTTGGGTTGTTTTTTGTTTTCAGACTATGGACATGGGAGTTAGAGCTAATGTCTGATTGAATTGATGCAATCCATATATTGGAAGCTTTGAACTTACTATTGCAATTTTTAAATAGCCAAGAACTGTGATAGCATTGATATGAATATAGATAAACAGAAATTCCAATGAGAAGCATGAAAGGAGGAGAACTTTTTTACTTACTTTGTTTAAAGACAGACTCTCAATCAAGTGTTTGTGCAGATACATACACAGTATGGAAAAAAGATAGAAAGAATTTGAAGTCCACATGCAGCTGCAGACCTGTGTCACTGGAGTAGGAGAAATGTGCTGAGGTAGTTTGCATGACTGGATCTAGTGAAGGGCTCTGCATCCAGTGATAGGCTGGGAGAGTGATGCCTGACTGACAGGGAAGCTGGACTGAGTTAGGAACAACTCAAGTCAACAGGGTAAATACCAGACTGTGGAATCACATGGGCTGCATCCAAGGGTGCCAAGCATTGGCTGATACAATTGCAAAATCCCTCTCTATCATCTTGGAAATGTGATGACTGTCAGGGAACAGGACAAAGGCAAATGCCTTTTTAATGGCATTTTAATGAAAGGGAAGGAGGAGAATCTGGGGAACTTTTGACCTACCAGCCTAACCTCAGTTCTCAGGAAGGTTATGGAGCTTGTCTTCCTGGAAGCCATGTCCAAGCACATGAAGGATGAGAAGGTAACTGGGAGCAGCCAGCATGGATGTACCATGGGCAAATTGTGCCTGACCAGTCTGCCATGTTCAGGTAGTGGTGAGTAGATGAAGGGATTGTGATGGGAGATGTTTATGCTTTAATGCTGTTCTGTGAGGTGCAGAGGGAAAGAATGGCAGAGACCAGAGGCTAGCTGCAACAAGGGAAATTCCAAGTAGATATTAGAATTTTTTTTCCACCACGAGGGTGGCCAAACACTGTAAGAGCCTGGACAGAGATGTTCTGGTGTGTCTGCTCTTGCAGACATTCAGAGCTAGAACAAGGCTATGAGCAACCTGATCTAGCTGATCTACTTGGAAAAGGAGGTCAAACTACTTGATATGTTGAGATCCTTTCCATGCATACCTGGGATTTGAGAAAGACTTGAGTCTCTGGTTTGCCTATCTGATGGTAATAGCTCAAATGCGGATCTCCCACTTTCCAAGTGACTGTCCCAACTAGTGGAAATGATGACATTGTCTTTATGAGAAATGTTGGCAAAACCTAGCTTTGTTTTCACACTAGCAAGTTCTGGAGGAGGTGGAAAAGACAGTTCTTGGGAGTTACCTTTTCCTATGCCCTTTTTCATATAAAACCAGTTTACTCTTGAACAGATAAAACAGATAAAACCAGTTAACAGCACTACATAATTTATTTTTTGTTAATATATTTTTTGTATTGTAGTGGAGACAAATATTTTTTTGGAAATTTTCTCTTTTACAGCGTTGTGTTTTGGACATATTTGATATTAGCCAGAAAAGCAATTTTCATGACAGAAAACAAGAAACAAATAGGACTTGCCTTGTGATTAAAGAGTCTATGATTTTGCTATTCATATTGTAAATTGCATGAAAGCACCTCTGATAGAACGAGAAAATCTTCAAGGTTAAGTGTCATAAGAAGGCATCACTTTGTTTAAGCCATTCTCTTTTCATTTGCCTTGAAGAATATGTTTTCTGTAAGATGTTGAAGTCTGCTGGTTCTTGCAGTCGTGCTGCTGCGTCATCTGGACAGAATGAATTCTGCTTTTCTCCTCAGCCATTTGAACATATATTTCAGTGTGGTGACAGTCACCACCCTCTTCCCTTCATGTCCCTCCTACCCCAAGACAAGCTATTCCTCTGGCAAGAGAGGCCTCTTCCAGTGCAAAGGACTAAGAGAAGGTCTTTGAGCAGGAGTGAGTGGGTGACTGCACTGCTCCCTCCCTCATGGTACTGGGCAGGTTCCTGCAGTGCCTCCCAGTCTGGCAGCAGGGAAAACCATCACGTTTTTGCTCCTCCTGCTGGAATACACTTTGTTCCTTAAAGCCCAGAGAGATGTGACAAACTCCACATTGTTGAAATTTTGCTTGGGGAATATTTTGCAGATGATTCTAAGTGTATTTCTGCAGCCTGTCTTCCACTGTCCATCTGGGATTTGTAAGGGGCCTGCAACACCTCCAGAAATGAAGGGAAGATCACCTGCTCCTGACTTTCCAGGCAGCAGAATAGGTTTGTGTGACTGGGGACCAGAGACATCATCCCTGCACACCCAACCACTTATCAGAGACTTCATGCTGTTCACAGCCACAAAATTTAATAGGTGGCAAAAAAAAGGTGAAAGAGCTTCAGAACTAGGTAAAGATATCTCCTCTTTTGAGATACTAACTTAAACAGTTGAGATAGGGATGAGATTCTTGTCACTCACCTTCACTTTTATTTAATGTGAAAACCAAATGGCAAGTGCAAGGGGTTGTTTGTGTGGTCCCCTAGAGCAGGGGCTGCCTACATGAAGCCCAGTTCCTGAGGAATTTAGAAGCTTCTGAAACAGGATGCCTTAATATGGAGTCATTCACTCAAATGGGGATATTCAAAATTGGGAGTGAAGCTTTTAATTTTGGGGGGCAGTTAATTACCATAGGGGCCATGAAGCTCATCTATACCTTCAGGCAAAAGTTTGGGGATCAAAAACTGCATCTTCCTATTGTAAAAAAGGGCCTGCTGTTCAGCACAAGAAGCAAGTTTATGTGAGTCATATTTCAACTATTCTTTTTGTCATTTTGTTCTTAGATATCTGAGCTGTCTATAAGAGTAAAAAAGTTATTACTAGAGAAATTGGAAACTGGTAGTTGATAAATAGTGCTACATCACTCTGCAAAGAACAGTTGATGAATGCTACCATTGTATGTGAAATGTTTCTTTTCTCCCCCTCTTTAATAGCAACATTTTAAACTACATTGTCCCACACAGGGGACTGCTAAGTAAACCAGAACTGACATATGATAAATGTAAAGTTGTGGTTGCAGCTCCAGAAATCGATGAATTGCATGTCTCACATGTGGAAGGGCAGTCATGCTGTTGCTGCTTCCAGAGTGATAAATGTAATTCAATCTATGAGCAGTAAAACATGAGTGTAACTTGCTAATGCAAGTGCTTGCCTCCAAGAGGAAAGAAAAGTTTGTGAGAAACTGTACTGCTCTGCTGTGAAACCTCCTGCAAAGTATTTAGTTCTAAACTTTGCAAGGAATGCAAGAGAGAGCCATGCTAGTGTATAAGTCAATAACCCAGAGAATGTTTCTCTAACAAATGTGGTTTAGCGCCTGTGAGTATTGTTAATCCATCTCAGGCACAGGAGCACCAAGCAAAGTGTCACTTTGAGAGATACTGGAACAAGAGAGATAATAATGCTGTAGATGAAGGCCATTATTTATGGCACTATGAATGCAAAGATGGACCTCTGGGAATGACCCCCTACAACTCAGTAAGTTGGAAAGCATGTTTTAAAAGCTGTTCTGTAGCAAGTGAGGAAATAAATTCTAGAATCAAGAGGAAAATACAGGTTGAAATAGATTTAAGGGACTGGAAATGAAGGTGACATGCTCTAGTTCTTGCTGGGGACCCTGATTTTGACATGTGCCTGGTGGGCTGCTAATCATGAGTGGTTTCTGATAAAGCATGGAGCAGCTTCCTGCCGAAGCTGTGTGATTTTCATTTTAATTCCATTTTGAATTCATATTTAATAAAGAATATTTTTTTTCCAGAGCAATTCAAGGAAATTCAGGCAGTGTCACAGTTCATTGAGCTTGTGCCAGGACACTGCAGTGTTTCTGTAAGGTTCAAAAAGATAATTTTTCATGTTAATATGCTGTTAAACAAGCCAACCCTAGCTGTCAGAACTGCCACAGCAAGACCTTATTGGAAGGTTGTTGTCAGTAGGCCAGCAGACCATTACTGAATGGGCATGCAGTAGATGATAAATTCCTTATGTAGTTCTGACATATGGAAGGTTTAATAACAGCAATGTCTTAAAGCATATGGAAGTGCTCCAGGAAAAGTCTAGCCCTCCTGTCCCATGAGAAGGAGCTTGGGAAGATTGTTTCAACAATTGTTTTTCTCACAAGTTAGGATAATGACATGAGCTATATCCATTTTGAACAGAAGAAAGGCAGAGGTGTTTAATTTGGAAACACAGCACTTCTGGCTTTTGCATTTTAACTGAAATGCCTTCCTACCCACAGAGCTTTTTCCTAGACCCTAGTTTTACACAGGGCAGATACACAGACAAATGCCTGCTTGGCATCACGTGGGCTCCCCTTTACATTTCTAGAATTTACTGCAAATTTAACATAATTTTGATAGGCTGAAAAGAAGATGTAAGAAAAAACACACCATGTAACTGAACAGAAAAAAGTGTGGTAGATTTCCTGTATTTTTTCCCCCTCTTCATTTTGGTTTAACACTCTCCACCTTAATGCTTCGTATGGGAAATATTCCACTGCCCTTTAGCACTGAACTTTGTACCCTACTGGTCTCAACAGGAGGCAATGCTGCTTTCATGCTGCTCATCAAGACATACTGCCCATGCAAATAAGATGCAGATGACTATTGCAAGTACTCGTACCCCAGAGGTGCTTGGAGACCCAGATGGAGCAGGTGGGTGGAGATCTAAAGAAATTGCTGCCCAACATTACTGATTGCTAATGGTGAAAGTAAGAGCATCATCTGTACAGCTCCAAATGTGTAGGAACTTTGAGGCAAACATTAAATACAGGGCACCTAGCTGGCAGTAGATTTCTAAGCTTCTTGAATGGGAGACAGGATTGGATGCAAATAAACAAGCAAAGGCTCATCTGGTTACTTCATGGAATAGAAAAATTAGAAATGAAAGATGCACTTGTGATAAACAAGATAGAAATTCCTTGGGAGAGTGCATGTGTATTTAGTATCTTAATGTGAATGTATTTGTTTTTTGTCAGAAAAACCAATCATGAGATACCGAAGCAAGGGAATCTCTGGATTATTGTGCAAGTAAATTCACAACCCCCAAAACTCTCTTTAAAAATGCTGATCAGAAGTAAACAACATAAAACTATGGTGTCACTTAATAGTGGATGAGAGATTCCAAATAGATATTCTTATCAGGAAATGATCTATGAATACTTTCCCAGCTTCTAATAGATTGTTTCAAGAGGTGTTTTGTTTAGAAGTTGATGTCTTTTATCACTGAGGTTTTTAAAAAATATTTTATAACAGCACAGAACATTTCAGTATATAATATCCAGGCTTACTCACAATAAATCTCTTCTTTACACTTGCTATTTTCCAGATGCTTGTATGTTTTTCTGTCAGTCTGACCTGTTTCTGGGGGTGACAGTGATACCCCCCCACACTTTGCTGGCATCCCAGTTTCTGCTTGTGTCACCTCTCAGGCAATTTCACAACAGACTCAGGGTATGCCTGATGCCTCTCTAACCCTGGTGTAGTTTATAGGCAGTTATGTTGTCTTAAAAAACCCAACCACAATCCAGGAGAGTGTTGTGATGATAGTAGTTAGAAACCAAACACTTTGTTATGCTAAACTTCACTCTCTTTTTTTTTGAGCTGACCTTATCAACTCAGTGAAAGTGATCAGCACCAGTTCCCCCANGCTTCACTCTTTTTTTTTGAGCTGACCCCAAACCCTTATCAACTCAGTGAAAGTGATCAGCACCAGTTCCCCCAAACTAGGGGAAATTTAAACCTTTTTTCTCTGGAGTTTCTTTTCAGAATGATTGAACAGTTTCTCATTCACTGTGCCAGGTGCATTTTTTTTCCTTCCTCCATCTCTCCCTCCCCAAGGCAAGTTGAAGTGAGCACACTGGATGAAAAAAGCACCTGTGTAGTTATTCCTCCTTTTTCTTCTGCAGGTAGTACCCCCTTGCTTGCAGTTATTCTTCCACTAGCACAGCAGTAACTAGACTTCAAGACTCTAAACTGACCACTTTTTTTTTTAGTTTCTCTCTCTTTACAGACATACTGTCAAGATTTTGAAAAATGCTGGTAGGCTATAGAGAGTTTAAAGCAAAATGTGGGGGAGCACTTCATGTGGCATTGCCTTGTGAACACCACTGGATATGCTGTTTGAAAACAGGTATTCAGGTGATGTGCCCAGGTCTCTGTTTATCCTTCAGTCATATTTTATCTGTTCTGACTGGGGAAAGTATTAGATGACTCTGAAAACCCAGTATGCAGGATTTCAGAAGAAGAAAACTGAAAGTCTTGTTGGAAGATCCTGGGTCTCAGAGTCTCTTCCACTTCACCCAGTAAGACATTATCGATGGGACTTGTTTAAAATCTGCCTTCTTCCTTCCTGCAGCCCCCAGAACCTGTGGCATGGGGTTCAATGTTTTGCCAAGCAGGCGATCACTGGGAGTTTCTGGCAGAGGTGCAAGTAGTTTTTTTTTTTGATTGGGGTTTTTTTGGTCAAAATTCACTTGAGAAGGCTTTACTCTGAGGTTTTTCATTTTGTCAGAGGAGTGAAATGAAATCTTGCTAGAGTGTGAAAGTTACTGTGCTCTAATTGTGCCAGGATAACAGCAGGGGCACAAAGTTCCCTCCTAGCATCCAGGACAGACACGTGGGTACCACTAGGAATGTGTTTGATAGTGGAACCCACAATTTTCATGTGGCCAGCCCTTGACCCCTGAGCCATGTGCAGCAAGATCCCATTGCTAGATGATGTTTGGCTGAATGTGGCTGGGGTGCCCTTGGATCTGGCTGGATATTTCGCTCCATCCTGCCATGGAGTTCCAGGGTCTGAGAAGCTGTTATCTCATGCACTTTCTTGTGACTGCCACTACTCTCCCCTTGCCTTTTTGATATAAAAAATGTTTTTAATGGCTCTTGGTCATAGGGGTTTTGTACACAGGGTCAGTAAGGCTTGTTGTCTGACTGGATAGGTAGAAGAAGAAATAATGTTCGTATACGATACCATCATGAAGCTGTTAGTGTCTGCATAAAGGGTTATGCTGATAATTAATCAAAAGTCACATCTGAATCTGGCACAGTTCTATTTTTATTTCAGAGTCTACCCTGGGACTGTAGAAGAGCTCTGAGAAGCTGTTGTAGGAGATGAAAGAGTGGAAAAATTCCCAAATGGCACCTAAATAATAGGCTGCAAGGGCAGAGAGGTGGGAATGGAGGCTCCTCTGTTCATGTTTGAGGCTAAATGTTCAGCATATCAGCTTTGCAACATCAGTGAAGTGATGGGCATCTGTTTCTCTGACCTCTTTCAAGACAGCATTTTTCTTTCTGTATCTGAAATCATTCCTGGTTCACCTTCTGCGGACCTTTCTAGTTCAATCTACAAAGCCTTTTGCAGCTCACTGTTCCTCAGTGAAAAGCCATTTGAAAGGCAATGAATCGTGAAGGGGTCTGATAAATAGTTGGCAAAGGAAAGATGCTCCAGTGCTTGGGAGACTAGTCTGGGATTTGGCTGATCATGTTGGCTTTTCTTTTTTTCTTTTTCTTTTCTTTTCTTTTTTTTTTCTCTACAGCAGACTTCCTAAAGAAGCTTTGGCATGTAATTTAGCTTCACTTTGCAGCTCATGAAAGTGTTGTGGGAATCACCTCTGAGGTGATTGGTCATCACAGCAGGATGATATCAAAAGAAATATTGGAGCCTTTTCTATTGGTTTTTCTTCTAACTTTTTGCTAAATACACTGCCATGTTCAGTTCCTTTCATACCTCTAACTGAAATATATTAAAACAAGCTCAACTTTTACGGGACAAGTCCTCCTCTTTTACTCCTGCTTTGACACCCAGAGGATGGAGCTGTAGATGGGATCTGGAAGAGTCCTTTGGACGTCTTCCTTTCTGCTGCATTCTTGTTAACTTCACATGGCAAGGTTTCACCAAGGACATGACTGTGTAATCTTTGCAGACTGATGGAACAGACCAATTATTTCTATTTATTAATCTCCAATGTCTGCAAAGAGCATTTGGATCTATGGAAAATGATAATAATAAAGAAATGGTGCTTGACAACTGTCTCCCCTCAGTACTATTGGTGTTGAATGGTACAATCAGATATTACGCATGACAACTTGAAGAGGTCAGTTGTTGACAGAGCTTTTGGCATACCACACATAATTGCAGAACTGCTGTTTGTCCTCCTGCTGATTCATAACTATCATTTTCTGTGCCATTTCAATGTCAGTTTTCTCATCCTGATTTCACTTCATGATCCAGAAAAGCATTTGCTATTAGCACAGGTAAGAGGATTTTTCATAGTACTTATCTGCTGAAAGTCACCCTGAGCAAATACACACCTGAAAGCAAACATGCCTTCAGACAGCATTTAGCACAGGCAGCCAGGGTCCCATGGGGTAAAGAGCAGGATCTGCAGCAGATTCATGCAATCCACAGTAGTGCACAAAATAAGGGCTCTCCTTCCCTCTCAGCTTCTGCTTTATTTGCTTCACAAGAAGCAAACACTTCTTCCAAGAGACACTTCTCAGCAGAACTGAGAGCTTCATAACAGCATCTGAGAAGCAGCCATTTGTTGAAGTCCTGAGGTCCCTCTGTCTTGGCCTGTTCCTGCTGGATTCAGGAAGACTCTGACAGAGGTGTCGTCTCATTGCTGCTACTCTTTTTCCTCTTTAGCTGAACTTTTTTTTTTTACTGCACTCCTGAAACATAGTGAAACTTGAGGACAGCTGGCCAAATTATCTGGAGGGGGGTAATCTGTTTGTACAAACTGTTCTGTGGCATCATGCGGTAGAGATCTGGAGGATCTGATCATGAAAATAAGAAGTTTGAGACATAAGAAACCAGCAGTGTAGGCTGTGCATATCTTTCAGCTGAGCTCACAGAAGAGGTTGCTTCCCTTGTTGTTCAGGCTATGGGGAATTGTGTGCGAGCTTTTGCTCTTGCTTCTTCAGGAACAAACCATCTCTGGTGTTATGTGAGCTAATTCCCATGGCTTGGCTTGGAACATGACGAGAGTGTTTGGACAGGTTTCTTCACTTGCAGACTGGCAGGGCAGTGGCCTCCAGCTAGAGAGAAGGGTGATCAGCAGATATGATGGCTCCCCTTTTTTCTGGCATAGCTGAGCCTGGAAGAAGGTAACTATTTGCGACTAATCAGAATTAACTTCAGTCTCTATTTTTTAACATAATGCTGCTGCTAGAGGACAACTCAGGGCGTGAAAAGCAGTTCACTGCTTTTAGAGCATTCCCACTGCCCCACAGTGTGTGGGCACATCGAATCAGGAGTTATCCAGGCCCTGTCTCAGCCTCACACCCACTTGTCTCTGGCCCTGACAGGAGGCAGCTCTGCACTTGTGTCCTTGCCACATAGCAAAGCCAGAAGGTGACACCCAGGGCAGACAAATTTAGAGCATCACTTGACAACCAATTGGTCACCTTCTCCTTAGGGATACAGGTGGGCACACTCTGGGCTTGATGCTGAATCTTGCTCTCAGTGTGGAAGGCAGAGCACTGAACCAAGGATCCTGGATGTTTTTTTCATTTTGGCAGCAGTCTCAGGCTTTCTTGAAAAACCCATTTGCTATCTAGCAAATTAAATCCTTGTTAACAGGTACTAGAATAACTTTTGGTTTAGATGTTGCAGCTTCGCACTGGTGATATAACTAAGGCTTGTTTTCTTCTACCCTTCTGAGCTCCCAACAAACTCCACTCTCTAGGGTGGAAATGAATCAACTCATAAAAAGCTTGCTGGATGGAAGAACTGTTCACCTGTGAGATTCATCCACCTCTGGTAACTGAAGCACGGTAACTCTAAATATAATTATGAGGAAAAAACCCCAAGACTAATGTGTAGCTTACTCAAGTTAATTAAAACAAAACCATAATTAATTGTGTATCCTTTTCTGTAATTTGGCAAGCTCTCAAAAAGCTGCCTTGCTAAGACATGATTTTTACCACTTTACTTGTCTGATAATGATGGACATTTTCACAAAAGCATTCAGAGAAATAGATTAGTACCTAATAGCACCAAAGCACTTGAAATCTTCTGGTTCAGATGTCAATCTTATTAGTGCCTGAGCCTTTTCAAGTAGCACAAAAGCTATTTATTTACACACTGACACATAATAGCTTGCTTTATTCCTTCTCCCTCCCCTCAAAAGAGATAGTGTTCACTCAAAATCAGCTCTCTTCTTTGGTATAAATACTAAGGAATACTTTCTATCTTCAAAGCACTACAGACATTCTTTTAAGCATTGACTGCTGTTATTAGCTATTACTCTAGGCTTAAATGGTATTGAATTAAAATAATTTCTTAATGATAATCTCCTTCTCGCAGGACTTAATGGATTTTAAATTAGGTTTTGGCAAATATGAGACTAGGCAAGGATGCAAGCCTGGATCTTTTCCAGAGGCCATTTAAATCAATGAAGTCATCAGGTTCTATAAATGCATCATGCCACAGCACAACAATTAACATTTACTGGAATGTTTGAAGAATATTACAAAGTCTATCAAATATGGATTAAATGTACCTGAGACGCAGCCAGTTTCCTGACAAATAGAAGATGAAAGCTTTTTTTCTTTTAGATTGACTCTGCTGATCTAACATGCTGCAAACTGTAGAAAATGCCGGCAGGCAGTTCAACAAGTCTCTTTAAAATGAACTTTTCTATACAGATGCATTTTGTTAGATAAATGCTAGAAGCTGTAAAGAACTCCAGTGACTACCATGCCCCTCTCCTCTGTATGAGCAGAAGATGGTCTGCACGTTCCTATTCATACCCCTTACTGGTGTGTAAACTGTTACATCTTGTCAAGGAGTGTTTTTTATGCATTTTCTGGGTTTTGTCATTTGTAACGACTTCATATTTCTTTTGACGTTTCTCAAGATTTTGCCATTCAAATGAATAAGGTGCCTTCTGATGTCTAGGGGTTAAATCAAAGTGTGGTCTCAACTACCAGCAGCTGGTATTTGTTTCTCCTGCAGATATATGTCTGTTGGGTCAATGGGTACATGCCTTACTTTTACAAATCTGAAGATGTTTTGGATAATCTTAAATGAAACCAAACCAATCAACTCATTCAAGTCCCATGTCCTTTGTTTTTAAATTCTGAATTAATGGAAAAAAGTTAACACATTTCTGGAAAAACAACTCTAAGGGTTGTTTGATGACAGGGTGGGAAGACATCAGAAAGGACAGTAAGATGTGGGGATTTGAGTGCTAAGGAGAAGGGAGTTGCTCACAAAGAAGACAGTTTTGAGGTCATTAGTTTTATAGGCAGATTTTAGATCCACCCTTGCTCTTTTCTTTTGCTGTATGCATCAGGCAGCCCTTGACACAGAAAACAGTAATTTTGCACGTGTAACATGTGATTTCAGAAAATGATGATGTTTATGTGGAGGGTGAGATTTGCTGCTCCCCTTCTCCATACTGCTCTGAAGCTGCCGTATTTTGTGGGAAAACATGAAAACCTTGTCCCAGAAGAAAGTAACTGCCCTCTGCAGGAGCTGTTAATTAGAGACAACAAAGCTGTACTGCAGAATCTGGGTAGGAAATACCTGAATATATAATGCTTATTTTTTTGTGGGCTCTCAAGCTATAGAATGAGAGTTTCTAGGACTTTTGGTTCCTCTGTCTTGGAACAAAACACACACTCTGAAATGGCAATCACAGTGGTAGGAGGTGCATTGTGTGGTTGTTTCTGGGATG
Source organism: Promerops cafer (assembly GCA_013398275.1). Classification (NCBI taxonomy): domain Eukaryota; kingdom Metazoa; phylum Chordata; class Aves; order Passeriformes; family Nectariniidae; genus Promerops; species Promerops cafer. Next base: position 95,936 of record VZSE01008596.1, read on the forward strand.
CACCATTGTTCTGTAAGCAAAGCCAGGGCTCCTGTTGGATCCAGAGAAGGAGGGAGGACTGCCACCCAAAAAGGCTGTAAGTAGCCTAATTCCCCACAGGCATTGTGAAGGAGACTGTTTTGGAAAGATTCCTTCTTTATCTTCCATTCTCACTCTGTTTTTTCAGACCAAGTTAATTATATTTGCATATATAAAGTCACTGTTTACTCCTGTGACAAAACTATAGGGAGCGATGGTTTTGGCTGGAAAGGATGCTGTGCCTGTGGGGGAAGGAGGGTGGGATAATTGGGTGGGGCTGAGGTTCCCTTTTCCCTTGCTCCCTGATGCTATATTAAAGCTTGTTGTTGAGTGGCCCTCTGTCCTATGTAACTTCTCACAGATATATCTTGGCTGCTTCAAGGCTGACTTTGTTCGTGCTTTTTTTAATACTCATGGTTACTGCCTTTTTGTAACCTTCCTCTACCTCAGGTAATTACATTCTGTCTATTGAAGATTCCTATTGCTGGATCAATAGAAGAAGTTTATTCTTCATTTCCTTTATAATAGCTATTGTATAGTGCTGCAAAATGGCTGTTGTAGCCAGCTGTAATTCATCAGTGAATGAGCAATCCTGCAGCCTGAAAAGCATCCAAAGATCTTATGGGATGAAAAGTGATATAATCATTATTGGTAGCTCAATTGCTCCTTTGACATAAGTATCAGTTGAGAACTGGAGGGTTATCTGGGCCCAAATGTTGTTCCAATCAATTATCTGTGCATTTTCCCCATCCCATCTGATGATTGCTTCTGTTGCTAACTGCTGGTATCCTACAGTGTCCCTTGATTGAACTTCAGTCTGCGGAATTTTGTCTCTGGTTCCCTGCTGCTTCCCAGTCCTCTAGTGCCCCTGTGCAGAACTGGGCTCTTGAGGTCAGGATTGCTGGTTTCCTTTCTCTCTCAAACAGCTAGCTGTGTCATTGCAGTAGCATCTAGACATAGAGCAAGTTGGCCTCCAGCAAGCCTGCTGGCAGCATTCTGATGTGTAAAGTTACGTGCCTGGTGACAAAGAAACTGTTGAAGCAATCTAATAATTCAGGCCTGATGATATCAGCTTCTGCCTTTTGTCCCTGAAAAAGCAGACCTTCTCGGGATTTTGGGTTACAGATCACAGAGTGTTTTCTAGTTAAGAATGCTTGGGTCAAAAAAAAAAAAAAAAAGAAAAAAAAGCTATTATTGTTGCATGGCTTTGTGAAGTCAAGTATGTGCTTGATTTTCTAGTAGCACGTTGTATTGAGCTGGCATCTCTAATGGTTCTGTCTCCTTAAAGGGTTTTGGAGACTGAGAGACAGTAATCACATCTTGAGCAGAGAATGATGCCTGAGCCACCTGCAAAAAGCGGGTGGAAACGTTTCTGGGCTGTAACACTGGCGTTTAATACCTGAATTCTAATGTTTGAAAAGGCTGCTCATGTTTTGGGTAGTGATGGTAGCTGGGTCCTGTGATTTTAATGTTTTTAAACACCATCTTAAAATTGCACATCACACCCAATGTGATGCTACTAAGCAATCTAGCTAACAGGTAATGAAGACTGACATGACAGGTAGCTTGCAACGATGATGTTCCAAAGAAAAGCATAAAGGGATATGTCATTTTGATTCAAGTTTTGTGAGGGATGTGAAATAAATTAACTTTTACTTAGGAAATAGGCAAGTGTCATATTGTGAGGAGAGGTAAGAAAAGAGCAGAACCAAAATTTGGAAGCCTGACTGAGGCACGTTCTCCACAGTCAATATAAAAATGTGAATTTGTCGTACATTTTTGTGATGATGAACAGAGAATCCTCCAATCTTTAAATGAGCTACCACATGGAAAACATGTTTATAAAGCAATCTTCTTATTGCATCTGCATCACCATAAAACCTTTTGGCACAGCCTTTTTATAACTCCCATCTACATATGCATCTCAGGAAAACTATTTGCTTTTGAGTATGATAGTGAGGTCTATTGAAAATATTAAGTAATAAATTATGCAACTTTCTCATTCCCTTTCAGTGAAATGCTTAATAGACAAAACTCAAACACAGAATTAATTCACCTGTAAAGTACTTGGGCATCTGAATTACGCTTTTAATCTGCAGCAGCTGAGTTATGTCCCACTCCTACAATATTTCCGGAGGGAAGGCTGGACAGGTAGAATCTACTTCTTTTACGGATTGTAGGGATAACTTATGCAGACAGCTAACAGCCTGTTTCTACTAGGTGGAGAGAATTTATTGGAAGGGCTCAGGATCTTGCTCTTCCTGGGCACTCGTGGGTGATTAGCTTGCTCTTCCCCCTCAAGAACTGATCCATTTGAGTTCAGCCCTGAGCTGACTAGAAGTGCTGCCTTCTGGAGATGTGGGCTTGCAATGTGAGGGGAGGGTTGTACCTACTTGGGCTTCTGACCAGGAGGGATGATCGGGCGAGTTAGCTTGTTTTTCATTTCTGCTGTTGGCTAACATTTGGAGTTACGTCAGAGCTAATATCAGAGAGCTGGCAGAATATGTGCCAATTTATATAAGCACGAAGACTGTCATAGTCTGGTGTTTGTAAGGCTTGAACATGCAAACTTTTCTCTGAATGCTCAAGAGGGGACTCAGCTGGAATGTAAGCTGGCAACTCAGCCTCCTGAGGACCACAGGTATCTGTCCAAACTGTTTGATATTCTGATCTAAATAACCACGAGCTGAGTGTCAATTAAGCATATTAATCTTACAGGGTTAATATCGATATTTCTCTTTTCCTAGGGGCAGCTAGAGATACAAAAAGTTTGATCAGATTCCCACATCAGGTACCATGAGTCTCACGGTAAGCAGGTGTCTCCCTTGACCTCTGCTTCCTGTGCTGACCACTTGCTGACAGACAGAAATCAGAGGCTTGAGATATAACCAACTACCAGGTACTTTTGTGTGCCAATTTTCTCCAGCCCCTCCAAACTCCTGAGGAAAAGTACCAGGGGTGGCAATCATAAAGGGATTCACTCTGTAAATATCAACACACCATGAAGGTCATTATGTCTGCTCGCAGCTCAAAACTAGTTGTGAGAACAGTCCTCTAAACAGACTTATACAAAACCCCCATGTTTGGATTCCAGCCATATGGGGAACAGAAACCCAAATGGATTAAGATCAGAGAAAAAAACCCTCATTTGATAGCATGTTAACCATTTTTTTTAATACCTTAATACCTGAAAAGTCACTTGAGATTGTAAGATGAAAGACAAAATGGAAAAAAGGCATTAATGCACATTCTGTAGTGTGTAAGAGAGTTACACAGTTAAATCTTACCTGGAAAAATGGCTTCAGTGAAACTTTTGCATTTTACAATGTCAGCTGGTGGAATGGAAGATGCAGCATCCAGGTTTTGTGTTAGATCCATGCAATTCTGTGTATTATTTTCCTTCACTTATATTTACTAAAGATGATCTGCATAATTAAATGTTGCTTTCCTAGTTGAACTTGACCTCAGACTGGGCTGGGTGATTTTGATAAGACAAATTATATCTTGTCCTCAGGACAAGTGGACAAGATACTAACAGAGAAATGGAAAGCTGGAAATAAATAAAATAATTGCACCTAATGGAGCAGCATACAAGGGGTGCTTTTTATGGTCTTTGAGAAGCATTTTCAGCTTGCAATAATTTATTTCCACAGCTCACAGAAGCTACATGAATAACTAATACTCTGTGATAGAGGCTCTATTCTATTAAGGAGTCATCTTTGCAGTAAAGGCAAAGAAGAATAAAAAATGTTGCAAAGACAAGGTAAAGCTATTAACAAATCTCCATTCCAAACTTGTTTCCTACTTGTAAACCATTTCTATCAAGGGAGCAATTTCCTCTGTGCTGCCATTAGTTGATAATATTTTCCTTCAAATAATGGGCTATGGATGGTGACTAACCAAAAATGGTAATATTTTCTCTTTTAAAAGCCTGCATAGCACACTTTAATGTTCTGCCATGGCGCATTAGAACATAGACTATTTCCAATGTGAAAACCCATTTGTTTAGAAAAATGTCTCTTCCTCTCTCATTACCTCTCTCAAAACAGCTGAATGAGAGTGGAGGTTCTCATAAAGTTCCAGTTGTCCTGGATTTCAAATGTATGTTGTATAGTTAGCAAACCTTGGAAGAACAGTTTACATGTAGCTTATAAAAAAAGACAATAAAGTGTGATGAACAAGGCAACAGGATGTGTGCATATGCCATGAGATTTGTTACTGCTCACGTTGCTGGGCTCTGCAGACATGCACATAAGATGAACTGGGCTAGGATTAACCAGGTGCAGGATAACAGCAGTGTGTTATCTGTCCCAGACAATTTACAGGCTGCTCGCTGGAATTGCACTTGCAGATAGCAGCCATTTAGCAGTAAACTGCGCTCGGCTTTCTCCGCTAAAAGCCCGAAACAAGGGCGTGTTTATATAAGTACGTGGAAATATGAAATGCTTTGGGTACATGTAAAGGAAATGTAAACCTTCCTAGCCTTTCATTTCCTATCCAACATTTACTGCATTGCAGTCTCTCCAGCTCAGTAACAATGACAGTGTAGCATGCCTCATACACACCGTGCTTTGTAGTGTCATGGTAATGTATATCTAGGGCCTTCTTTAGACCTGTGTGCTGCTTTTATAGAACTGATTTTGATTAAAGAGAATGCAGAAACATTTTTTATTGTTTTGAAGTGTAACAATTTATGAGGGAAAGGAAATGCTTTATGCTTGAGTGTAATTGCAGGATTCATTGCTCTGGAGGAAATGTCCCTGCTCATAACTGAGCTTGTGTGGTGGAACAAGCACAGCCCACAATACTGAATTTCCTGACTTAGTTTTAAATTATTCTGTTTTCAAATGACTTTTTTTATGTTTTGAAAACTGAAACTGCAAAACCAAGGCTACTGTTTTGCACTTCAATGCCATGACACTTCCTTTTCTAGAATTGTCTTAAATTACATACAGTCTCATGTCCTAACATTAGGGCATATATTAGGGTATAATTTTACTCACCATCAAGTGAGAGAAACAAAACCTTTGCAGCTGCAGGAGATAAGTGGTGAGACTACTACATCTAAAAAGCATTTACATGTACATGTACATGTAAATAGAAAATGTAACCAAATCACAGCAAATGAAATTCATTTTTTAAAAGCAGTGTACGTTATTGGTTTAATGGATTATCAGAAAGCTGCCCCTTTGCCCCTTTTCCCTTGCTCATTGCATAACAGAGTGGGGAAATTTAATAGTGAATTGTCTGAAGTTCATGACGAAATATCTGGATCAGCAGTTACCAAGATGTTTATGAATCACCTTAAAAAGAAAATTATGTCACTTCCCTTTTTGCACTTCCTTGTTCAATTGTTTTAGGCCTCAATGCTGTTAATATTTTCTAGAATATATAGCAAAATAATGCCAAGGGAAATCTAAAACATTAGCTTATTGTCATTTAAAAATATGTCAGGTTTTCAGGTAATGTGTCAAAAAGAAACACAATGAAACAGTCAAATTTTTTCTCTTTTTATAATTTGTGAGAAACAATTATAAAGGCAATAAACAGTAACTTGACCCATTTCTAGTTTGCTACATTTTGGGTTGCTTCAGTGATCTAGCTTTTGAACTTGTTTAATTTAAGTGTGTAGTTCTTGCTTTGCTTGTTTGGATCACTTCCAAACATGAGGCGAAGTCTATACTGCAGTATTACAGCAGAGAGCCCTGGTAAAGTACTGTTTTTTTCCCATGGCTCTTGAAATAGCTGAAAGACAGTTTCACTGCATGTTTTATGGTAAAAGAGAGAGAAAAAGAGCAAAGACAAGGGAATTTAGAGGCTGTGACACCAGGTGTGACACAGCCTCAGTTTCCCCTTTCATCTCAGCGCTTGGGCTATCTTTCAAATACATGGAGGCTACATACATGCAAAGGGGCACTCTCTGTTGTGAGGCAGCACAAACCCTAGCTAATTATGCTAACGAAATCATCTACCAAGGATCTAAGACAACTTTGGGAGCTGCTGGCTCAGTCTCCTAATGTCTGCCTGGACCAGTGGGTATTGCCCAGGGAGAGCAGCAGCCAGACTGGGTTGTGGCAGGGCCATGACACTGACTGGCAAACAAAAGGTACTGAGCCCCCTGCAGAGTTTGGGTTCTGCCAGCTGAGGCAGAGATACACAGTGCAGTGTAGTACCTTCACTTACCCGTTTAAGGGTGAGGCAGTAAATGAGACCAGCAGCTTGTCCTGGCCTTGAACATCTGCCCAGCAGGTCTCCTGTGCTACCCACCCCGACTTACCAGCAGGGTGCTGTAAAAGATGCTGCTGCTGGTGGTTTCCTTTTCTGAATACACAAGGCATCAAGTGGGTTACAAAATTATGCAAGATGTTTTCCAACAGCCAATGCAGGAATATGTTAGGTCCTTTGCCAGCAGAGTCTTGTTCCTTTTTTGCTGCAAACTAGATTTTTAAGATTTTACACCTTTTTGTTTCAACAGTTAGGGGTGTGGGCCCAGGCAATAATGCAGGAAAGCAGAGGTGGGCTGTTCTTTGCTTTGAGACAACTACAGCCCCCTTTGGAGTGTCTTGGGTACTGATGTGTGGCAGATTTTACTTCTCAGCAAAATTGAACTGACTTTATTACAGCTACCTGTAACGCTAGACTAGGCTCAAAACAAGCACAGAAAGCTGCCTTATGTGGGTATGGGACCAGATTTTTAGCAGCTGTTTCTGAGGGATCAGCCACCATGTCCTTTACTTCTCAGAAGCTGTTACCTTTTGGATGCAGTGCCAGCTTTACTAGCATGCCATTTTACTGTTGTCTGTGTCTGGTGACGTGGTACTGGCTCCTCTGGTCATGCCTTGTAACCCTTTGAGTCATAACTACAAATACCAAAACTGTTCCCTGATACCACATATCACAGCCAAAATTCTCTATTCCTCCTATATTCCCCTCCAGCAACTTTATTGCAAGTGGAATACACTGAGCCTTTGCTATATTTGAAAAGTAGATGCCCAGGAGATGAGGTCTGAGAAAAAGGTATTTTGCCTTTCAGGTAAATGATTCTAGGATTAAAATCTGGAATAGTTCATTTTCCCCCTGGCTTCAATCATTTCTGTTTTTCAGGTACACTTCCTAGCCCTTAAAAGTGTAAATTTTAGAGTTTTTATGTGTCTGTAAATCGAAAACTGCAGAACACATTTTAACCTCTTAAAAAAAAACCCCTCACAACTGGACTAAGGACTTTATATGCCAAGCTACAGCATCATGCACATATGGAGATGAGTTAAATTCTTTGAAAAAGGGAGGAGGTTTATAATGGGAATGCTTTTTGGAGTGGAAGTATGAGTGGGCACCACTACAATAAATCTAGAGAAGAGAGATAAAATGAGATCTTATGATGCTTTCATGCAGTTTGGCAAAAAGTAGTTTTGCATCTGAGTTCAGCTGATTCTGCCCAGGACAGGCTATTAAAAGTGTACTTTTCAAATGCTTGTGCTCCTGGATGTCCTTCTTTTATTTTTTTTTTCTTTTGATGAAAAGAAAGTCACAAAGTCAATGACCCAAAGGCAGAGCTGTGCTCAGGAGATGCTAAAGATGAGATATTAACTCCTCCAGTACTCCCCACTTTGCTCTGACATGTCAGCTCCCCTTGGGGCTGCTGAGCCACAGCTGGCCCTGAGCCAGGCACATTTTACAGATGTTTGGGTGGTTTGATGGTGAAGGCATTTCTCTGCCCTTTGGGAGCTGCCTCCAAATACTCAAGGAGTGAAAGGGATAAAGAAAGCAGCCCTGTACCACTGTGTTGAGAGCATCTAGGCAAAGTGCTAGACTTGTTTAAGGAGATTTTGTGCCCTCTAGAAATGCCCAGGTGGCAATTACCCCAAGTTTTGGGCTCTGTTGTGCCAGCAGAGGAGTGAAAAATAGCCTTGCTGAGACAAAATGACCCACTCTTGAGAGGTCTTGATTAGGAGCATGGATGTTTTCAGAGGTCCTAATAAGGACTGGAATCCTGTTGAATCTGGAGGAGTTTGGCATCTCCTGCAAGTCAGAGTCTAATTTTGTGGTAAATAGGGTTTTTAACCTTTGTGGCAGACTGAAAGTGTTCAATTTAAGCTTTCATACCCTGGGCTGACCAAAATAGAAGGATTAGAACAGAATGAGAAGCAATGTGCCCTGGAAAGTGCAATTATGAGGAAATCCATCTGAAAACAGCTGTCTGCAGGAATAGACCAGAGGAGGCATTTTTAATACAACACCAGGAAATGAGGAAGCTGCACCTGTGGCTCAGCAGTTTGAAGCCTGATCACATCAGCACCACCTGTGCCACTGTCATTACAGTTGCTTCTTACTCTTCTGCATGACAAGAATCAACCTGACCATCAGGAGACACGAGGAACAGAAACAAATCATTCTTTCGCCGTACCTGCTAAGGGGCATGGTGGCCAAGGAAAAGGCTGATTTGTTGCCCAACAGAGCAGGAAAATGTGGACCAAAAATGTCATTGAAACAGAGTCCCTAAAGCCTTTTCCATTTTCATTTTTATTGCAGGTTCAGTACATCCTAATTAAGTGTGAGAAGGTGGAGAGTATCTGCATGAAGCTTTCAAATTTACTGCTTCTGCTGGGCAGCAGGAAGATTAGGACTAGGGTGTTTATAGCTCCAAATGATCCTGGAGCCATAGTAACTTATTTCTGCAGAAAAAAAAAAAGTGTAGGTGATGTTCTGGGAGAAAGGCAGATAGAATCTCTTTTCATGAAGGATGAAATGGGTGGAAGAACTGCTGAAGGCCGGTGAACTTGAATTCAGCTGTAGGAAAATATAAGAGTAGATGAACTACATACAAGTGCCTACTGGAAAAAACCCAAATCGAACCAAAAAACCCCTTGAAGTTTCTGAGGCTTCTGAGTCTGTCTTTAGAGCATTTTTGGAAGCACAGTGGGAATTACGCAAGGTAGAGGCAAAAACACCTTAGAAAAATCATCAGGCAATATTTCACTGTCAGAATGAAAGTGTATCTTCAGGCGTCTGTTCTTTTTCAGGTACAAGTCAATGTTGTTTTTAATGTCTTACTTCAGGGATAAAAAATATCCTATTAAATTTCAAGTCAGGAAAAAATGAGGAGGGGAGAGCAGCCACATGAAGCACAGGTTAAGTGATGTTGACAACATGCAGAAATGGTCCAAATACAAAAAAAGAAAATTGCAAAGATGGGACTCCACACTCACTGAAGTGGTTTACTGCTGCCAAAACCAGGATTAAGAACAACTAACTGGAAACCAGTCCTGTGAAAAAAAAAAAAAATCTAAGGATTTTTGTTGTGGATCACAAGCTGAATATTCTTTAGGCAGGACAGGGAACTCTATAGAAAAAAAAAGCAGGAAGACTTTTCTCACTCTTCTGCTCATCACTAGAAAGGCCTCAGCAAAACTAATGGGCTTATTTTATGAGATTTCTTGCCAAATGGTTGTATGGGTAGTAAAAGATTACATAAGTTAAAAGACAACCTGGCAAATTAAATGTTAACAGTTCCCTGTTAAAAACAGCGTTTTCTTTAGGGTATTGAAAGAAACTTCAGAAAATATTGTCTATGTGTTTGATCTGAGTTGAACCCTCAGCAGGTCTGAGCTAAACACTTTTCAGGCTGACACACTATGCCTGTTCTTCTGTTCTGCTGTGTTTTTACAGCCAGCAAAGAGGTTGAGGGATGGGATTGGAGGTTATACCAGAAGATGCTAATGGCTGCCAGGAGCTACCCAGAAGGTTCTGGAGGTCCTGTGCTGAGAGATGGCTGGGCAAACTGCCTTGAGTAATTACTGGAGTAATAGGTTTCCTCCGTATTTAACTCTTGTATTATGTGCACACCAGACCTTTGTTAGTGCAAGTTCCTCTCTCCTGCTGTCCAGCCTGATTCCTCCTTGCCATATTCCAGGCTCTGCTGACACCCTCTCTGAACATTGCTATACTGCAGTAATACTGCTTTTAATTTTGTTCCTGCACATTGTTCTGAGGTAATATGGTAGCCACCCAATGTATAATTTGGATTTATGCTTTAAAAATCTGCCCGACCTGATCAACAGATTACTGTGATTGTGAAGGAGATGCTGTCCTTTCCTGGATAAGTTCTCATAAAGTTTTATCTGACAGGCTGAAAAATAATAAAAGGAAGAGGAATAATAAAATAGGACATTATAGTAACAAAGGAGCACAACAATTGAGAAGATTCAGGCTTCAGACAAAAGCCAAGGGCAAAAATCCATCTTACTCTGTGAGGTTAGTGCTGCTTTTTTGGTTTTAATCCTTTTGCTTTGGTCTATTTCACTCCTACCCTTTGCAGGGTGTGGAAGCTGAACATTATATTCTGGTGGTTTAATAAAGCCTATCATCTTGTTTATTTCAATCATTTCCTCATTGGGCTGAAAGCTTTAGGGATTTCTTTTACAATAATTCCCCAGATCTCATTCTTGGCCATTACAGTGCAGCTGATTGCCTCTGAGCAGATAGTTCCTCCTTTTCATTCTTTGCTTTCAGTCTCATAATTCTGTGCTTATCAGCACTGAACTTCATTTGCATTTATTAGCTTTGTTGGTATTTAAAATATCTACTCTAAGACCTTCTTTATCTCTCTGTATTATTTCTTAGAATTTGCTGTCTCTCCTGTCTCTCCCAATTTAACTTTAAATGCAAACTCAAAATGTTTGTTCCAAATGGTTGTCAAAATTCTTCGTGTAAGCTGCCGAGCGTGGACCGGTTCCCATTTCCCAACTACCAGATTCTTTCTAGCCAAGAGATTACCTTTTCCAATTGCACTTCTTCTGTGAATCTCCTTATAGCTCCAGCTAGTTCCACCCCTCACTCCTCCTTTCCCTTCTGTCTGAGGACATGGCTCTCCAGAGTTCTTTACAGGGCAGGGCTGCCTCTTGTTCCTACTGACACTCATCTTGCTGAAAGTGCGCGCGTCATTGTCCCGCCGTGTTGGGATGAGCGTATTGCCTCGGTGTCCACACTCCAACACTGCCACAGGGCAATATGTGGGCAAAATTAAATCTACCCTGATGGTGCTGGGATTTTCACAGGGTGCCATCACTGCTCCTGATGTTGTCCCTGGTATCAGAAGTAATTTTGTTAGTGGCTGAAGGCACCCAGGTGCAGGTAACAGCTACCTGAGGATAGGCTGGTTATAGTCAAAGCACAGAGCTGGTTCCAGATTTCAGTCCTGGCATAGACTTCCTCCTCAATTTCAGGCAAGCAAATCTCTCTGTCCTAGTTTCCCCTTGTGTGAAATGGAGACTATAATGCTTATTAGCAGAACTTCTCTTTTTTGTTTGTTATTGTTGTTGGCCTCTTATTCATATTTAAAGAGATGCATTGTTCCCAAACAGAGCAGAACTAAGAAGCTGCAAGTCCCAGGATGGCCATGGGAGGCTGAAGGGCTGCAGCACACACCAGTGAAAATACAGCAGCAGATATGACACACAGGTAAGGACAGAATATCTGAAAGGGTATCAGCTTCAGACCCCTTGTAAAAGAGCTGATGTTAATCATGATACCAAAATTCAGGTATTTATGGAGTCATAAAACAGTGCTTGCCTGTAGCTGTAACTTCAGTATCTCTTCTCACTCCCATCAGAAATTCCTTATCGTTTAGAGCTGTTGAACATGACAGTCTTCCTAAAAAATGGTGTCAGAGGCCAGGGCCACAGGAGGTACAGTGTTTCTGCACTAATATCTGGACCTCATGGAACTACATATGGGTCCAATGCTGCAGGCAATTGTTATCACCATTTCCTTTCATCTGAACCAATTAGTTAGAACTGAAACTGAAATTTTAAGGTCTTATTGAAAGTCCAGAGGAGTCAAAAGACCATTTCCATTGGCACTAGAAGGCTGTAACAGTCTCAAGGGCATAACATTGAGGAATCTAAAACTGTTTTCCAAGTTTCTTCAATGTTTTAAAACTTGAAGGTATTTTGCCATGCTGACTATTTAAGGCAGAGGGCTATAGTGATGGGAAAGTACAGAAATATTCTGCAGTCTGTGGAAATTTAAAATGAAGAAGGGACAGCCTACTGTCCCTGACAGCCCCATACAAAGCTCTGAAAACATAGGAAACCATAAAATACTATTTTTCTTGCTGTTAGCTATAATGTCTGTTTCTTGTGGCTCACACAGAAAGTACACCCTCTTCCCCCACCTCCTTCTCCTCCACCAAATTAAACTCTCAGTCTTTCTCCTTTTGTTTTAAATTGTAGAAGAAAATGATGGTCTATCCCAAATATAGATGTGGAAAGTCTGGGAATTTTAGTTTGGAAAAGCAATTAGATACAAAGTCCAGAAACAGTGCTGCAATTTCCATTGCAAACATTTTGAAAGCCACTTTCTGAAACTGAGGATTGTTTCTATAACATCAGGTCTTTTGAACCTTTACCTTTGGATAGGCAAGAAACAAGTAAATGTTGACCTGTGCTAAAGCACACGGTCAGTGAGTTGGAGACAACAAATTCAAACTATCTACTAAAATAATTAAAAAACACTACTTTAATTTGGCATGTAAATAGTTTCCTAAAATCACTTTTCCTGTGCTTGTTTTGCCAGTGTGAAAATTTTCTTGTTGCTTGCTAATTTTTCAGAGGGAATAGGATTTTACTTCTTAATTAATACCCTGCTCCTATGGGGGCCTAAAATTTGGTGATTCTTGCAGTCTTTCCTTGCTTTGGTACCTTGTACTATCTGTAGCTTCATATTGATTGGTTGACTGGTTTGATTTTGGGTTTCTGTTTGGTTCTTTTTGTTCCCCTCTCCCTTCCCCCCAGCCCCCCCTTTTTTCTGTGGTATGGGTTATTTTTTTGTCAGCAACATTCTGTGACTTACAATGCATTAAGAAGAACATCTGATAATTTTTTAGGATGTAAATGACTGTCAAACCATTTGCAAATGTCTCATGGAACTGGGCTTGAAAGAAAAAGATGGCATCTCTTATTTCTGTTATTAAACAGGTCTTTATTAATTTTTTTTAGTCTAGGCTGACCAGGTCTTTTTTCAGTTTTTCACTTAATGCAGTCTGGATAACAAGAATAATTGGCGTAATAAAAAATTAAAACTCTTGCATAATTATAGTGTTAATGACGTTTCTTATGAAGTTTTTTTGCCAACAATTTTTTTCTTTTTTTTTTAAATTATAATAAATCTGCTTACTAAGCTATTCCACTATGTGTATTTTCTCATGGAGGGTAATTTATTGAACAACATGTCATTGTCTGTGAGTGTATTTAACATTTTGCACAGTCCATTTCTCTTTTGGTAAAAAATCCTCAATGTTCTTAGTGTTATAATTATGTTTACTTCATTATTATTCCAGTTATGGTTGTGTATTCAGTGTTAGCTTAAGTTATTGATGAATGTGTCTACACACATACAGCTCTTCATGAAGATATAAATTAACTGTCAAGTGAAGAATTTGGGAAAGGCTTCTGAGGAAGGCTAGCACTTCATTTTTTTCACTTTTCTTCTTAGCATCTGGACTGAGTCGTAGCAGAAAGCCTTTTTTTTCCCAGTCTTATGCCACATTCTTTTATCTTGCAGACATGCTTGTGCTGCAGCCTTGGACCTGTGCCCTCTCTCCTTGACTGCTTGCAAGGCCCATGCTCCTCCTGAACCCAAGATTTGCAAGAGGTTCATCCTTTCTGCATCAAACCCTGACAAGAAGGAAAAACAAGTGTTGGGAAAAAACAAGTTAAACAGAAAAACATACTTACAGAACTCATGAAGTCCACTAAAAAGTGATCTTGAGTGTAGAAAAGACTCCATAAATTACCAGCTTCAGGATTCGTAACTGTCTTTTATAATTTGATTATCTGGATACATGTTTTATCTTCTCTCAGTTCTGCAATTAAATATCAGCACTATATTCATGTCAGGTCCTGGCAATGAAAACTGGATGACAGTTTTTGTACAAATTCTGGTAATTGACTTTCTAAGACACATCAACTTTTATGCAAGAAAACCCTTTAAATATATTCCATATCATAGTATTTAATAATTGTCCATCTATTGCCTCAATTACAAATTGGTGAAGCAAGCCAGGTTTCTTGGCAGTTTAAGTCAGAATGTAAAGAAATAATTAAATTATTTTTGTTACTGAAGCTTGTTTTACTCTAGATATATGGAACTAAATGCAATTCTTGGTCCTAATGAACTTTGAAATCTTCATTGAGCTTAATCAGTGGAGTATTTGAATTTATGTCAGAGAGTCTTCAGGACTGTGAAACTATTTTGGGTACCTCTGGTCTGTTTTAAATGAGCTCATAGGGATTCTGAAATGGATGAAGAATTATTATTTCAATGTGCAAACTGAAGCAGCCCTGTATGCTCTGAGTTTGCTTGAGGCTAGATTAATTCAGATGAAAGGGGATAGTATTTCTTGTATTTCAATAAGACTAAATGGAGCTTTGAGTTGCTGCTCATCTTTTCCTGTGAAATTTGGGAGCTACAGGGAACATTATGACTATCTGATTGCACAGCTAAAATATTATATATGCAGAATTTCCTGACATATTTTATCTTTAGTCCAGTAATTCTGGTGCATTTGGAGCATGGATGGCTCTAGCAAAGTTTTCATAAGCTTTTTTCAAAACTCCATTTCGAAATCTGAATTCAAGAATCTGATTTTAAACTCTCTCTGAATGATGACCATCTCATGAGAGGCCTAGAAACATCTTATCTATTTCCTGGTGATAATTAAATATTTCAACACCTGCTTAATGATGGCAGGAAGCAAGCGCACCCCTATGTGATTTGTGCATTCAAGAGGCACAAGTCGAGCAAGTGACAGCAGCTCAGCAAGATTGGAGACTTTTAATTGCAATCCACTTTTCTGAAGGGTGTCATGAGGACACCTTGTTTTTGCCAAGCACAGAAAAGTGCCTGGGTCGGGCTACTCACCCTGAGAGGGAGGAAATACTTTTGTTCAACTTCTGTAATGAGGCTCAGCTCTCATGAATCAGATGGTGGTTTCTCTCAGGGCCTTCCACTCATCATCATTTAGTCAGCAGCAGGTCCAAAGTTCTCTGTCTCCTACTAAGAAGTGGAGAGCTGCACTGAAGTGTAGGATCTAGTTAATTAGAGGACCCCTAGGTCCTTTCCTTTTCAACTGGGTCATGAACATTTAAAGGATACCCTCTTCCATTTTGTTTTGATTTTTTTTTTTTAACACAAGCTTCATTTATTTAAGTCTTTACAATTTTGCTCTTGTGACAGTGACAGCATTATTTGCTGTGTGTTCTTTTAATGTGACTAAGGCACATGCAAGTGTGGAAACTTCCCACAACTGGAAGACAATAGGCAAACCCCTAAACTTTTATGGGTAAGACATGTCCTTGAAGATCTGAGCAGAGGAAGCTTTAAACTCTTCATCATGGTTACAAGAGATCCTGGTTGAAAGAAAAATACCCCTTTTTTTGACAAAACAGCAACAGAATCATGAAAAAGACATCTCATTTAAAATAAAGCTTTATTTATCAGATATGGCTCATGAATCCTATTTGGATGAACTAGAAATCATATAACCACAGCATGAAATATGTATTAAACATGTTGTATAAATTTGCAATGTGTCTTCATCATGGTGCAATAAATGACAACAAGAGTAATGTGCCAAGACACTCAATTGAGTCAGCCTTCAGACCTTTTAAAAGGAGTCAACGTGCTTTGGGATGGGATAAGAGTAAACTGAAGTCCTGGATTTGGGAATTATTCCTAACTTTGCCCTGGCATGGAAGAGGAGGTGCAGATGGTTCTGTTAATCTGTTCCTGCTTCTGGGCAGATCTCAGTAGGGCCCTGCTGTCTGAGAGGGAGCCAGCACAGCCCAGTCCTTGCTGAGTCAAGTAATTTCAGGCACAGGAAAAGAGTCAGGGTTTTTTCTTTTCTCCTCTTCCTTCTATCCAACCGAAACCTCCATATTTATGTCCTGGGCTTTTTCTAAGACAACCACTCTGTCTCAACATCCTCAGCGCTGGAATTTTCAGTCTGGGAATTGTAAAATTTAAAGTTATTACTTGAGTTCAGGGAGTTTGCCAACTTTACTTTCTTCTATAACACTAAGCACTAAGGGGAAAAGGTTCTGTTGGAAAAACCTATCTGCTCTCTTCCTGTAACCTATTTGTTAATCATGTTTTGGTGGCTGACTTTTGGGCACAATCCCAGGAATTTTTAAGGCAGTCTTTAATAACCACTAATATGTCTGCATACAAAACCAGATGATTATTATTCATGGGTGAGATTACGCAGAATTAAACTTTCCAATACGGCAACGAACATTTAGCTAGACATGAAAGTAAGCTGAATTTCCATTTGGTTTGCTTCTTGCTGAGCCTTCAAATTATAAAGTGAAGTAAAGCCAAAAGATTAATACAATGAAAACAAAGATTGGGAAATTAAATGACACGATGCAATTTTCTGCCTCATTGGGCTGGCACCAATAATATGCAAAGGAAAGCCTGCTTAGTGTTGGTTAGCTGCTGTATAAATGTGGCACAATCAGTCTCCTTCTCCAGGGAAGGTATTTTCTTGAATCATATAGCCATTGACTCTTCCAATTACCAGAGACCCCATGAACAGCTTGAGGCCTATTTTTTTTTCTTTTTCTGTTCTGCTTTTTTGTATTACTCCTATTAGAGTTTACACAGGTACATGATTTCTCATTATCGCTAATATTTTGGAGACAGATAAGAAGAACATTGAAAAGAAAGAAGGGAAACCTTGCAGCCTTCTGCCACCTCCATAATTAAATATTAATATTTCAGAAAATGTTACTTTAGGGAACCCATAATGGACCGTGTGTTAATCATCTCTTTCAGTGTACTTTTAATCTATTACATATTCAGTCTGCAGTTAGGCTATTATAGGAAATATGTCATTGCTTATAACTGCCCAGGGAGAGGCATCATTGTCTAGTCTTTGCATTAGTTAGATATTAAAAACGATGTCCTCATTATTTTAAAAATTTAAGTAGCATTTGAATATTCTGCTACATAGCTATGAGCCCAAAGACGTTTATTCCCAGCAGGTTTAGTTTGCTTCACCACTAAGTTTTCAAGACTTGTGACATTGGGAGGAAGGTTTTATTGTCTATGAACACTCTGGTGTTCCTACAGCCAAACTCAGAACCCCATCAATGGCTTCCTGTCACCCTGGGGCTTGTCCCAGCTGTGGGGCAACAGTTGACATTTCTTACTATGCAACATCTGGGGAATAAACTCTCTACTGGTGTTCAGGATGACCATTGTAAGTCCCAGTTTTAATACTGACGTGGTGCATGACCCAAAGTAAGTTTATTTTGCCTTTGTCTAACCTTCTGGTTTCATTTCTTTGCTAACTTTAAACCACAAACCTTGAAGACTGGGACATGCCTCACAACTGGGTGGTTTGTGCAGCACCTCTGGGTCAAATCTCTTTCTGCAGCAGCCCTGGCTTCACCACTTTTGTATGGAATAAAAGAAACACTTGAAATTTTTTTTTGTAGTGCTTATACCTCCTGGGACAGAATGAGGCATGCATGAATTAACATTATCTTGGTATTCTCTTAACTACTGAATACTTGAATCTTGATGTACTTAATGCTCTTACTATTCACTCCTGTGTTATTTTATATTTAATTTTCTATTAATGTGATCATTATACGTGAGAGTGCGGCATTTGTCTGGGGATATTAACAGGCTTTGCAAAGCACATCTGGTCAGGTAACAGAAGAGCCACCAGCTGCAGGTGGGAAATATGCAACCTGAGGGAACTGTGCAGGTGCATTAGCAAGAGTGACAATTTCCCACTGATCAGCCAGGTTGATGGGTTTGGTAGATTCTTTGTAGGGTACTGCTATTTACTGCAGATGATGCAGTATTCTATACTGTAGCACATATATCTGTTTCTATCTGTATCTATTACAGAAGAAATAGTCTTACCCTCCTTTTACTGCACCTTTTTGCCTGGATGTGATACTATGACATTGATGTTTCTTGCAATGGTTTTAGCAGCCTGACATTTCAAAGTGAAATTTCCACTATTTTTTGTCCCCCACACTCTGTTTTGGCCAGTAATTTGCACCTGTGGGTGTTACACCTTCTCTTAGATAGGGGTGGTTCTTGCACTTGTAGCATCAGTACTAACAAAACTCCACAAATTGGTTTGGTTATTGTACTAAACAGAAGTATGGATTTCAACCTCTTTTCATTTGCCTTGAGTAATGTCTGCTCAGTCACTCAAATGTATGTTTTCAGGCATTCTGTTGCACTGCTGGTAATACAAACTGCTTGTTGTGTGTATGAAATACTGTCCTTTGCAAATTTCTGGAATACCTTGGGTATATATTGTAAGCTACTCTTACAAATTAGCTTGCTGTACATACTATGCCTGGTGAATATTCCTGTGGCCTGACTCGTTGCAGTGCTGTATAATGTGTTTCTAAGTTGAGTTACTTTGACAAAATGACTGCAATAATCAAGTATCAGCAGGCAATGTTTCTGCCTATGTTCATATAAATCACACACCAATTGCTGCCAAGCTTCTATTAAGTGCATCATGAACTATCAGTGCTTCCTCCTTGCTGTTTTCTTTTTTTTTTTTTTTTTTTTTCCCTGATACTTTACATAAACGAAACAGTCTAGGAGAATTTATGTTACCTGTGACATCTTTCTGGAAAATTCTTGTGCACTTTTTTGCCTTTTGTACAGTGCCACATCTTAGTGTCCCTCACAGACTTCCTTCCAAATGACTGGAGGAAATATTCTCTAGAATCCCTTGGGTTTTTTTCTCTAAATCACTTTGGACTTGTTCATGTCCCACATTCAGAACCTGAATTATTTTTTACTCCAAATATCTCTGATGTCTGACATTCAGGCCTCGATGACTATATCAAAAAGAAATCAGTGGTATCTACACACTGTGCTTCTCTTCCCATTTCCCTATTTCTGTTGTCAGATCATAAGCGTGAGTGAACATCTGTCCCTTCTCTTTTATAGGTCATCATCCTGCTGCATGACAGGACAGCTGCTACAGGATTTTTTTCTATTTCTTTGACTTCTAATATGAGTCATTAGAGTGTGATTGACATCCTTTGTATTTTGGATGCTTTGTCCATCTCCTTCACTACCAGTAGCTCTCTTCTATTCCTCAGACCTCATGAAAGCACTGATGTTTCTCTTTATCTTTGTGTAAATACTAACAGAGAGTTCACAGCCTGAGCATGGTCCAGTTCTTTCATGGATGATGGTGCTTTAAGTCTTTGAATGTCTTCTCCTCAGAGGATTAGATCAGATCACTTCCCCTCCTCTAGTCTCATTCCCTTTTCTAAGATATAAAGTACTGTATAGAAATGCTTTCCTCCTGACACAGTAATGGAAGTAGGGATCCCTCAGCTTCCCCCAGCAGATGAGAGTAGACTATACCTGTTCCTCTGCACTGAACCCAGCCTTTGTGGAAATCTTGCAAGTTACATCTGGGAGGGTGGCAGTGGTACAATTTTCCCTGTTTTAGCTGTGTGTGGGTCCCAAAGGCCTTTACACTTGCAGATTGGCCCAGCATGTGTTTGGTTTTTTATTACTTCTAGCAATCAAGCTAATCCATTCTGAGGATTCCTCCACCTTTCCAATTACACTTAATTATGCTGCATGCTGGAGCTTCTCTCCCACTTTGGCCATAATGCTCCTGACATGCATTGCTCTGCATGCACCACTAGCACTGCGTTCAGTGATAGTTTGAGTTCTTCATTGTCTTTCCAAATGTTCCATGACCTCCAACACGTCAGTAAATCTCTTAATTTCCTCTGCCTTGAACTGGTCCTTCTGTGGATTCCACTGTAAGATTATTAATTTCTTGCAACTTTCAATTCTACTGTTAATTTTTTTTTTTTTAATTTTTTTTCTTTTGCTCTAATCTGAATGAAATCTAGACAGTTTCCCTTTAACACTGTATTCCCAGGCTATGTGTAGAAAATATCTCCTGTGTTCTGCTGTTGCCATTCACATTCATACAGTGTTCAGGTCTAGAGCTTAGCTTGTTTCTTTTTTCATTCTCTTTCTGGGACATAATTTACTAATGCCTTTCTGGTAGTTTTGAGGGTTGGTAGCAGCTTTCCTGCACCCATTAAGATGTTTGTTTAGCTGTAGCTCCCCATTATCTCTTTTCTTACTCTGTTTGATGGCTTTGTAGCCCCTCTGCTTTGAAGGCGAGAGGGGTCATGCATGGACTGGTTTTGATGCACTTTGTCCCTCCCCAGGCTGCCATCAGTGTTGAAGGCAGGTGATGTTGCCCCTTAAATAAAAAGTCCATCAGCTTTCCACAGAAAGGGTAACTACAGCCCACTTTTTCTGTAGTCAGAGTCTTGTCTTCCCCTTCCTCAAACTGACCTGAGTGAGTACTTGCTCTTATACTGGTCTCAAGAGCTTATTGACTTGTACTAGGTTTTCTTTGAGGAGATGTTTCTTTATTACTAACCTTTTATTCACTTAGCAGCAGAGCCTGCTGCTGGCTAGCAATTCCCTGTGGTTTTTTATTCTGCCAGACCTTGCATTCCTATAAGGAAAACTGCCTCTTTCTGCTGTTGGCACTGCCATCACTGTCCCAGACACAAGGGCCTGCCACCAACCAAGCAAATCAGCCCCAGGAACAGAGCAAACATGGGCATTTTCAGTTCCCCTGCCTCATGCAGATACAGTTTTGGGTGTTTTTCAGGGTGGACATGAGGATCTGTAGCTAAGTATGCCCAAGTAGCTTCAATGCTTAAAAGACTGAGTTTTTTTCTTGTGCTGTTTGTCTCAGGGTTTCCTGGATAGGAAAAGACTGAGAAGGAGAATGTTTGCTCATTTACTCTAACTGTAAATATACTTCCCCAGCCTAGATAATCTTCACATTTACCTTATGACTCCTTACAACTGCTCTTAGCTATTCTTGCATTTCAGATCCTCAGAAATTTCCTTGGGTAAACAGATGATAAATTTTTTTTCAAACCAGTTGTTACCGTGGGTGGGTACAGCAAAGACAGGAGTTTTTATGTTTAAATCTCTGACTTTCTAGCCACTGCAACCTTGATCAGTAACAAATACAAAACCACTTTTCTTCATAAATTGACACATAATTAAATGATAAATTAATTTAGTTGTACCAATTAAAATGGTGGCCTGAAATTTAATAGGGGTTCAATGGCAAGGCACTGTGACTGCTTTATGTCACTTTCCTACAGTTGTAATAAGTAACTAGTTTGGCATGTGTTTTCCATTAGTGGCTACAATAAAGGCTTTATAGTGGCACAATATAAAGTGACCACTAAAAGTGACTTGCAGCCAATTCTGTGACGGTGAATAGGGATCAGCTTTACAAGGACTAGTGTTGTTAACTAATAACTAGAAGGTTTTTGTACTAAAAGCAGGCTAGATAGGCTCCCCTGTGGTGTACAGGGAGGCAGAACTACTGACAACTGAGCATCAAAAGAATTGAGTGAAGAGATGTCTAAGCTCCCACAGGTATGGTACTGGGAAACTTCCTGTTCTTTAGCATGGTTAGGCAAGCACACAAACTTTAACTGGAAAGAAATGATTGGCTTCTCCTTTTGGATGAGAGGTCGCAAGGCTGTTTCAGTAGTTAGGAGACTTGACTGGTTCTTAAAGTGACTGATTTGTTCTGACTCTTGGTTCTCCTTCCCCTACATCCAAGACGCAGCGATGCGATCCTACATTTACTTAGGAGCAGAAATGTGGAAAGCTGTGTTATATTTGAATTCCCTAATGGCTAGGTTGTCGTGTGGATCTTCCCCTGCTTACTCATCCAAGTCAGAGGGTACGATGTTTTGAATCTGATCTCTGATATCTGAACTTGCTTACAGGATATGTCCTCCCCAAAGGGTTTGAGATTACTGGACAAGAGATTTTGGTGAGTTCAGTGGTAGTGTAATAGAAATATCTGTGCCTTAGAAATTGTACAGTCAACATATGACAATTATGGTGAAGATCTTAATTTTAGATAAGGTCGCCTGAAACTTCAGTGAGGTCACCCAGGTGCAACCATAGACTTAACTTGCCTCTCCCCTTTGTGTTTCTCAGGAAAATATATGACTACTGGCATTTCAGACCCCTAAAGTCTCTCTGTCTTGAAGTGCCAGGAGTGTTGCTGGTTGCCTACCACTCAGGTGTGCAGGCTCCAATTGCCTGTTGAGTGGAGTGAGAACTGTTTCAGCCTCCTGCAACCAGACTTTGTTATAAGGTTAGAGCAAGTATGTCAGATTAAGAAGTGCTGGCACTAGCTAGCACAACTGAGCTCTTGTCTGAAATCAGCTAGGAACTGCTGCTGTTTATCCTCCTGTGTGGTTTCTCTTAAATGTCTTCTGTTTTCTTTGTCTCACTCTCTCCCTTAAAACAGTTATCTGATACTTTCTCCTGAACCATAACTGGTTGCCTTTTATTACTGGCAAATGTCATTCCTACTGATAGGGGCAATTGTTACTTAATTTAATAACCCCAGTGGCACGTGAGAGATTTACATGAATTTCCTGGCAGCTATTCATTATATCCTCACCTACTTTAACAGTTACAAATAATTTGCATGAAAAGCAATTCTTCTTACTTTTAATGCTATTTTCTCAATTCCTTGTGGCAAGTATAGGTCAGTAGTTTTCCAAAGTGTGAGAAATACTGATAACTGGAGATACGTATTGCTTCTTATATCCCATCCTGCAGGATGCCACTAGAAGTAAATAAATTGATATATGGTACAAGATATTTCTATAAAATAGGTTTGATTTTGGCTTAGTGCTGATCCTAACATAGTTTTCTTTGTCTTCAGCAGATGGTCAGCGCTTATTAGCAACCATTCCAGCTACAGGTGTTCAGTTTAGCATTTCAAATGTCTGAACTCACTCTCAGTATGACATAATCACGATTTTTAGAAATTTCCTTGCTGGGGTGAAGATGGAAAAAATATCCCATATGGACATCTTTGTTTTTTGCTTCTGTCTTGGAATATATATATATATAAATATATATATATATATATATAGGGAAGCTGCAATTGAACACTGTTAGGACTGGAAAATATTTTTCCCTGATTAATTCTGTCAGTTGAAGCATCATCACATCTGTACAGCTGGTGCTGGTGCCTTGCAGTGAGTGTGAGCATGTTGAAGCTGCACATCTTCAGTGGTGGCATTTAACTGCTAGGCAGTTCTGAATCCCCAGCTGAAGTGTCTGATTGGACTTTTCTGATGTTGAAGCAGATTTCAATATCAGACACTTGTGAAAGCAACAGTGAAAAGCATAAAGAAGTTTCTGATTGCAGGATAGGAGGATTGAGGGCTTTCAAAATTATCTTCACTGTAGCTGGAAAGCAATAAGTATATAATTTAGGCGGTCATGTCCATTTTAAGTATAGACATTTCTTTATCTTCAAGAACCAAGGCAGTGTCAATTTATATGCAAAAATATTCTGCAATTACTTTGAATGTAAATATGCTATGGGGCTTTTGAAAAATGGTGACCCTGGCTTGTACATATTCTCCCTTTCCATGGGACAACTGTAATAACTCCTCTTTTTTTAACATAAAATCCTGTATCACTCTCTTTGCCCAAAGCTTTAAAAAAAAAAAAATAAAAAAGGTGAAAACATAATGAACAGGGCAACCTTGTCCTGAATCCTAATGGCTTTCTGATGAGGTAAACAATGACTCTTAATTAGAAGCTAAAAATTTTAATTAAGATGATTCTTCAGTAATTATCTCAGTTGTCTGCTTCACTGGATTTTAATGAAAAAGATTGATTAGGTATAAAACCAGTAGCATAATTAAACATTCAGGGTCTACATTGGTTATTGAGGTTAAAGTAATGTGATTAACTTCAAAGTGCATTTTTCAACAAATGGTCTGAGACAGTGAAGCCCATTTCAGGTGTCATGCTGCCCTATTCCAGCTCCCTCCCTCTTACCCATGTTTCACAAAGTGAATATGCAGAACATCATTTTCGGGTAATAGTTATGTTGTGTGACAGATTATAATGGCATGCTTTTAGCTAAAGCTGTCACAGTGGTTATGAATTCCACAAGACAAGGGTTTTTAGTAAATGGACTGGAACTTGTCACACAAGACTTCAGACCCAAGAGTAGATTTGTTTTTTGTTCTTTTGAGAGGTGTGAAATAATTAGTTCAGCAGTTTTGTTTTTACATGTGCTCAGAACACTCTGTAGGACCTGACTGGAGAGAAATGCCTTTCTGGGGTTGATGTGACTACAAGGACAGTGCCAATCACCAATCTCATTTCTGCTTCCTTTACTCTCACTGAACAACCCCTCACTTTATGAACAGTACCTTTGAAAACATGAGTAAAAGCTTATTGAAGTGCAAAATTTGTTCTGAAGGATAAATGGCTTCTGTGCTTCTGACTGTGATTTTATAGCCTTACTACATCAGGAGAAACTGTGTTTAGAATCCTGTTAGCTAACCATGGTTAAACCTTGTAGCTGTGTTACTGTGGGGCAGTACTGCTGATTTCTTCTTTTTCTTTTGGAAGTTGTTGCCATTACAGCTGGAAAGAAAGATGTCTACTGAGGAACTGACCTTTAGAAAATTTTGAAATCAGACTTGCAAACTCTCAGAGGTAGTTGTGATCTCAGTGAGAGAAGAGCAGCTACAGACATATATAGAGGGATGCGGGTGCCTGTTTTCCTTTTTGCTTCACAAGAGAGAATTCAAAAGTCCTAGATACTGTTCAGGGAGTCTCCTACAGCCTTTGTCATGGATCAATCTATTTGGAATCATCCAAGAGTGTTAAGCTTCTTGCCAGTCACCAGAAGGAGAAAATGTAGTAGAAGTGCCAAAAAAGTCCCTATGTACAACCGTTCCAATAAAAGACTGCCTTGCATTGGTTCATATTCAGGTTTATTTTCCCAGTGTGAAGGCAAAAGGTGTTTTCCTATGACTGCAGTGGTGCATCAGAGAACAAGACTTTGAACCACAGGATTAATTCTTCTGTTTTTTCACTACATCAGCCCACATCAATTACTGTTGGACTTAATTATTTTTTCAAGTTCCTCAGCTAACGAAGAAGACATAAAATTACATTTCACACTTCCCCCATTAATTGTTGGAATATTTTCCTCAGTGCTAAATACTCGTAGTTAATCATTAGCCACATTAGCAAAAGGGGTAACACTTCTCTTTCTGTTGATTGCCCAGACCATCAGAGTTAATGTGAAAGCATCATGATGGAAGAGCTTGTGGTTTTTATGAGTTCTTGTGCTTAGTCTTCCATGACATACAGGAATATTCCCCAATTACATGGTTCTAACTAGATGGGCACAAAAGGAATTCTGCCTTGTCCTCAATTTCCCCCACCTTTGAGAATGTATTTTTAAGAGATCTTTAAAAAAATTATATTTTTTGTTTCTGTGGTATCCTGAGTGAAGAAGACTTGGAAAAATGCCTATGTATCTTACCCGCATGGAGAGAAAAGGGAATTCCTGCAAGGACAATTCTTAGTCTTAATCAGCAGAAAATCTAACGAACAAATGAATGCACTTCCATGGCTTTCCCTGTTGTAATGGAACTATTTATAAGGAACCAAATATGCTGGTGTAAGTAC
Organism: Promerops cafer; assembly: GCA_013398275.1. Lineage (NCBI taxonomy): Eukaryota > Metazoa > Chordata > Aves > Passeriformes > Nectariniidae > Promerops > Promerops cafer. Next base: position 121,544 of record VZSE01008596.1, read on the forward strand.
TCTCTGCTTGGGGTGTACTGAATTAGAGCATACTCTTTTTGCTCTGTGTTTCCTTCATGTTTGGAAGATCAGTAGCTCTCCTCTGTTTACCTGACAAACTTGGGAGCACAGAACCATGGGAAAGCCTGCATGCTGTTTGTGGAAAACACTACATACCAGGTACAACTACCAGAGTCCACAGCAAGAAAAAAATAACTCAGTGGAGATATTTCTTTTACAAACAGTCCTGCTGGTTAAAGGAAGATCCCCCCATAGATCCCTAGCACCACTCAGAACAGTTGGAGGTAGCAGATTGTGCCATGCATTGTCAGTGGGTGACATTCCCTTTCCACTGTGTTTGGAGCTGGCTGATGTAATTTCTTCCGTGTATTCCAACTGACACAATCCCCAGATATTTTGGTTCATTTTCTCAAAGACACTGTTTTACTTCTTACTTGTGGTGACAATATAACAAATAAGTAGAAGTCCAGATTTTTTCATGAGTGTTTTAACCACTACCCCTTGGAGCTAATCAAATAAAATACCAAAAAGAAAATAATCCAGTGTTTGGTCATGTAGCTGCTCTAATTTTCTGTTGAAGAGTGTGTTGTGTGCTTAAAAGAGACCAGGGTATACAGTTTTGTGTATACCAGATTAATCAGGATCTGAAATCTGTAGCTGCCCAGCTTCCCGGAACGCATTTGTCACAGCAGTCTTTTGAAATCAATTGAAATGTATCTTTTCCTCCTGCTAACTGACATGATAGATTGGTAATAATCAAACACCATTTGTGCAATGTCAGTCTAGCTTTTCTGTCATGAGTGATTGAATATCCTTTAAATACCATTGTGGCATTGCTCCTAATGAGAAAACTTTATAAATGGACTAAAGTCATGTTTCCAACTCCCAGTGGGGCGCTCAGCGCAGACACACCTTGCTTTATCTCTGTGCTTAGCAGGGATTGTTTAACAGGCTGCTCCTGCAAACTGTCAAGCCAAATACAGAGTGTACATGCAGTATTTTAATTAATGTTTAATGATTCTTTTCTGATCAGGCCTAAAATCCTCTCTGTGCAAGTGATTATAGGTAATTCTATAGCTGTAACGAGATCATTTGATAATAAGGCTGATAAAGAAAAGCAATTACTTAAATATCAGCAGCTTAATATCAGTAATGACTATCTTCTTCTTGTTCAGGCTTTGTGTAAATGTGTTAATACAGCATAATCTTGATACTAATTTTCATGACACTGCAATCGAGTATAAACACAAGTAGAGTGGAGATTTCCCAAGGGAGAGGGATTTTCAAAATTTGGTTCCTCATAATGTTTGACTCCAGTTGATGGTAAGAATGAGGTAGCACATAAATATTCATAATTTACATGGTCACCGTAATTTTTAGTAAGTAGCCATTTTTCTTGCTCAGTCTGGTCAAATCAGCATAAGGCTCTGTTTTATGATTTGCCATGGTTTCTGGCTCACAGGGAGAATTAGTTTATTTGTGGAACTCTGCTCTGAGGCTTGTCCAGGGCTTTGTCTGTGTCTGCAATAGGGAGCAGCTTCAATAATTTTGATGGACAAATTACTGTAATGTTTTTCTCTGAAACCACATAAGTTAGAATCTACTTATAATTGATTTGTACATTGGTAAGAAGTCTGCTCATTTATAAAAGAAGTGCTATAATTTTGCAAGACAAGTGGAGGAATCACCTTCTCTCTCTGGGAGACTTGAAGCCAATTCACATGCACTTATGCTCTTTGTGGCAGGATCAATGCCTTGTCCTAATGCTACATAGTTTGAACTTGCAATGCAGATGTAACTGAAAGGTAACTACTTTTCCTCCACACTAACAAAAATATTCAAATAATGATAACTGACTTGAAGGACTGTGATATTCAGGAACATGGAAATGGCAAAATGCTGTTGTGCTGGTTTAGGCCGGGATAGAGTAACTGTTATGGGCCTGTGCTCTGGTTTTGTGCTGAAAATGGTTGGTGAAAACAACAAGGATGTTTTCACTATTGCACAGAGTTATGGCCTTTTCTGCTTCTCACCCCACCAGAGAGAGGGCTGAGGGTACACAAGATGTTGGTCAAGTGACAGCTGACCCCAACTGATTAGAGGAACATTCCATGCCTTACAGCATTGTGTTCACCAATAAAATTGCTAGGAGAAGTTTTTCGGAGTTCCTGTTGTTCAGGCACTGTCTAGGCTTGGCTGGTGGTAAGCAACCAGGTTTTTTGCCCATCATATTTTTTTCCTTTTCTTTCTTTTCCTTATTAAACTGTCTTTATCTCAGTCCACGAGTTTTGTACCTTTTGCTCTTTTGGCTCTCTTTCCCATCTCACCGTGCAGGAGTGAATGCAGCTTAGCTGTCTACTGGGGTCAAATCACAATAGCTATAGAGAAAAAATGTCACCAAATCCCTTTAGAATTTTTTTCTTGCTTGCTCCAAATTATGACCTATCTGACTGGTCCTGGCTCTTCACTGCTGACCCTGGGGCTGAAGAGCTTGCTTTACATGGCTTGGGTGTTTCTGAAAACTGAAGCCTGTCTGAGTCAATAACCAGAAGACAAATCTCAATTACAAAGGTAATGAATGGTGAGAAGAGGAGGGTAAGTAGCCCCTTCTTTATTTGCAAAATAAAGCAGAGCTGGAGATGACACAGAGCGCATACACCTTAGAGCAGAAGACTGTGCAGTGAAAGTGTGATAGGGAGCAGAAGGGGGAATGATGGTTGAAGTTCTCTGGTGAGGGAGCAGAGCTCCACTCTGAGGCTTGGCATCCATCCCACCTAGCTGGTGAATGCAGGAATTGTGCCTCTCTGCCAGGTTTGGCTCATGCAGGGGAAACTGTGCTGCTTTTGGAGGGAGGGTAGTCAATCTTCACACTTGTTCAGAGGTCCATGGCAGATTGAGAGAAGGTGGCATGGAGCCCAGCTCTGCTTCCACTGACTTGAAGCAGAGCAGGTGAAATGATCAGGCTTTTATCTGTGAAACATAATGCTCTCCTTTTAAAAGGAGAACAGTCAGATATTTTTCCTCCTTTTACCCAGGTATATATTGGCATATATGTAACCATAGCAACTATGCCTGGAAAAATTGAGATTTAGGAGTTTTTAAATTGCCTTCAGCACAAGTTTCACAATGAAACTTGAAAGCAGACAATATACCTCATGGAGAAGTAGATGATAAAAATGAAAGGCAATTTTATTTCTAAACTTACTCAAGCCAAAAAAAGTTCTAATAAGTGAAAGAATAGCTTACCTCCCTTAACAGGCATTTTTACATCTCATTAACATTTCAGCTTTACTTCCAGACAAACTATCGTATTTTTGCGATAAAATTGGTATCTACTATCATTTATTAACTGCCTTTAAATAGGGGTTCTTAATACATGCTGAGTTCACATGAGCTCAGCTGAGCTTTGTTCAACTGAGTGTTGACTGCACGGCTTATGGATTTAAACAAAGACTCCTTCAATTGTATTGTTTACCCTGCTTTGAACCCCACTGCTCGTGCCAGAACAAGTGTCAGAGTCACCATTTAGAAAGCAACATGCAAATGGGATCCTCTCTTTTTTGTACCTGACCTAGGGCCTGGGAGAGATGTACAAAGCAATGAACACCCACGGGAGCAGTAGATGTGGACAGGCTTCTGCTACACATGAGAAAAAGGCAGATGGGTGCTGTTAGGATTAAGGACCCCCAATCACCTGCAGTTGTTTGCTTTTGGAAATACAAAGTCAAGGCACCTTAAATCACTTGGGTGGTTTTGGGAATTCAGGCTCTATGAAATGAAGCTGTTTGTTGCACACTAGTCATATAACGCTTCCTGGAAATGAAGTGATAGGAAACAAAAGTGCTATGTCTTTCTTCATCAAAAGCTTGAGAAGATCCTCAAGATAATGAGTTGACGAATTAAACTTGGAAAACGTTGAATGTATGCAATGCATTCCACTCCTTATTTAGAAGACTTTTTTTTTTCCCAGGAGAATAAATGAATCTTCATCTGTCTCCACAGAGGATTTTTGCGTGTAAAAAAGAACAATGTAGCTGCTTAGGACTCTCATCTGTCAGAAACCAGGCTTTCAAAAAAAATTCCTAAGTGCAGAGGAATGCCATATCTACATGCATACTGGAAATGAAAGGCTTTCTTACAGCTCTGTTAGTTTCAAATGCAAGCTCACTGCTTTAACCAGAGCACCATCCAGGTGCTCAGAAATACAGATCTGGGGCCCGATGCTGGGAGGAGGAAGAGCACACGTCAATGTCATGGTTATCAGGCAATGAGAGAGACCTCCTTGCCTTGATACCTACTGTATCATTTGGGGATCTTGGGATGCTGGATGCTGAAATCAGGCTGAAATCTGCTCATCTCTACTGCATGGCTGAGGGGCTGGAGTGCCCTGGGAGAGGGAAAGAGTTATGATAATAGTTACAGTGTGAGGGTAGACAACAGGCAGTGTTTGTAGGAAGAGATAGTACTTTAAGTAACTGATCCTAGTAAGAAGTAAGCAGAGAAAAGTAACTCCTTTATTTAAATGTAAATCAGGGTTTTATAAAATAGTAGGCTCAGAAGTGGATCACTGCCTATCTAGAATAGAGTCTTAAAGGGAGCTCACAGTTCTCAGCTAATCTAGTGACCCATCCTTGGTGTCAAGGCTTGGCAGAAAAGAGTGGACTTGTTGATAAAGTAGTTCAGGGTTTGCCCTCTCTAGATGAGGAATTTGCATGTTAGTGTCAAGAAAGACATGCTAATTTAAACTTAATCAGCCATTATTTTGACAGTTGTTTAAAGTTTTTTAAAATTATAGTAATAAATAAAAAACTTGTAATCAGATATTAAATATATTAATTTTAGTATTTCATAGTGATTGTAGTTGTAAAGTAAAATTAGATCTGTGAATAGAATATCCTAAATTTCTTTGTGATGTGATACAAGTATTTTTAAATGGTATTTTTAATTCTTAGATGGCTAAAGCTAAAGGCTATTTCTTTCACTGCACTGAGAACTGGAGTGTAGAGTATTGCATCCAGGTCTGGAGCCATCAACATAGGAAATATATGATCTGATGGAGGTCCAGAGGATGGGCATGAAGATGGTCAGAGGTCTGGAGCACCTGTCCTATGAAGACAGGCCGAGAGAGCTGGGGTTGTTCAGTCTGGAGAAGAGATGGCACAAGGGGAGAGCTTAGAGGAGCCTTCCAGTACATAAAGGGGGGCCTACAGAAAGAAAGGGACAAAGAAAGAAAGATGAGGACAAAGTTTTTAGGAGGCCCTTTTGTCATAGGACAAATGATTTTATACTAAAAGAGGGTAGATTCAGACTAATTAGAAGAAAGGAAATTTTTACAGTGAGAATGGTGGAACTCTGGACCTGGCTGTCGAGAGAAGCTGCAGATGCTCCATCCTTGGGAATATCAAAGGTCAGGCTGGTTGGGGCTTTGGACCTAATGTAGTTGAAAATGTCCCTGCTCATTGCATGGGGGTGGACTAGATAACCTTCAAAGGTCCCTGCCAACCCAAACCATTCCATGATTCTATTCTCTACAGATCCAGAGCAGAAATCATGACCAGTATTTAGATTTCAAGTACAAGAATCATTTTAATTATAGGAAAGCACTCAAACATGAAACATTAATTTTCTTACTTTGCCTGTTGTATCAGTCTTGTCCAAGGGCACAGGGGAACCACAGGGTTAGAATGCACCATTTAGTTTGGTACTGAGGTAATTCTCAAGGAAGTGAAAGATGGCACAGATGGAATAGTGGAGTGCTGCGTTGCTGTAGCTGAGCAGCAGATGCTCAAATTTTGGAGCATAAAATCTTATAGATCTGGAAAGCAACCAATATGCTCCCAAAGGAAATGGGAAATCTCCTGAGTTACGTGATATATTTCAGGATGGAGGGGAAGATGGCAAATCTTTGATGTATTGTACCCCATCTGTGATACTTGAGTACTTTGCTTTGATAGCTTTCAAAATGGATCTTGGAATGGAATTCTGGACACCTGCCTTTGATTATTGCCTTTTAACATTTATTCCTTCACTCTGTGGACAGATTGGTTAAAATTTTGTCACATTTTGGCCTCCTTTCACTTTTTCGTTGTCACTCAGGATGCCACCAGGCAGCACTGGACCTGCAGTAGTCCTGTCCCACTTCTGTGCTGACCACAGCCCCTCGGGAGCTCCTTGCTCCTGTCTGCCCTTATGGGGCTTGGCTGCTGCTCACCCTGGGCAGCAGGGGACAGCAAAAAGAGAAGCTTCAGCAGGAACTGAGTGCACACAGTGTGAGCTGCTTGTCAAAAGCAGGTCATGTGCTGTTTGCTTAACATATCCAATTATTCCTTGGGTACTTATGGAAAAATTATTCTCTGTTGTGTAGGAGGACATCTCTGTTACTGAACAGGACTTTTAACTCATTTCATGCAAGGCCTTATGGATGTCTAAACTGTCTAAGAAATGTTTAGTACTTGACAAAATATGCCAATAATAAATATATTAATCGATTTTTGGAGAGAACTGAGTTATAAATATTGAAGCAACAAATGAATAAAAACACGATAACATGATTTCATAAGGTTAAATCCTTTTCCCATTAGTGACTAATATTTTTGATGTGATTCATTGTCTCCTTCTTCACAGAGTATCTGTGCTGATATATTTTGAATAATATACCTTGGGAGTGAAAAATAATAACAGATAGGAAATCAATAGGAACATTTATTCTTTTTATTCATGTCAGCTATTGTTTAGGGGACATTAAAATTACTGTAGTGTTTATACAACAGCACTTGCTCTCAGACCATTTCCAGTAGTGTCATATTTTCAAGAGTGATGCTTACCAATGTTTTCTTACTTTGTTCCTCAAGAGAATGAATGAGAAAGAGTAAGAATTGATTCCTAATTTGGGTAACTGAGTGAATAGGCTGAAGTGGGGTGAATATTGTCAGAACTGATTCTTCCAAGNGGCTATTTCTTTCACTGCACTGAGAACTGGAGTGTAGAGTATTGCATCCAGGTCTGGAGCCATCAACATAGGAAATATATGATCTGATGGAGGTCCAGAGGATGGGCATGAAGATGGTCAGAGGTCTGGAGCACCTGTCCTATGAAGACAGGCCGAGAGAGCTGGGGTTGTTCAGTCTGGAGAAGAGATGGCACAAGGGGAGAGCTTAGAGGAGCCTTCCAGTACATAAAGGGGGGCCTACAGAAAGAAAGGGACAAAGAAAGAAAGATGAGGACAAAGTTTTTAGGAGGCCCTTTTGTCATAGGACAAATGATTTTATACTAAAAGAGGGTAGATTCAGACTAATTAGAAGAAAGGAAATTTTTACAGTGAGAATGGTGGAACTCTGGACCTGGCTGTCGAGAGAAGCTGCAGATGCTCCATCCTTGGGAATATCAAAGGTCAGGCTGGTTGGGGCTTTGGACCTAATGTAGTTGAAAATGTCCCTGCTCATTGCATGGGGGTGGACTAGATAACCTTCAAAGGTCCCTGCCAACCCAAACCATTCCATGATTCTATTCTCTACAGATCCAGAGCAGAAATCATGACCAGTATTTAGATTTCAAGTACAAGAATCATTTTAATTATAGGAAAGCACTCAAACATGAAACATTAATTTTCTTACTTTGCCTGTTGTATCAGTCTTGTCCAAGGGCACAGGGGAACCACAGGGTTAGAATGCACCATTTAGTTTGGTACTGAGGTAATTCTCAAGGAAGTGAAAGATGGCACAGATGGAATAGTGGAGTGCTGCGTTGCTGTAGCTGAGCAGCAGATGCTCAAATTTTGGAGCATAAAATCTTATAGATCTGGAAAGCAACCAATATGCTCCCAAAGGAAATGGGAAATCTCCTGAGTTACGTGATATATTTCAGGATGGAGGGGAAGATGGCAAATCTTTGATGTATTGTACCCCATCTGTGATACTTGAGTACTTTGCTTTGATAGCTTTCAAAATGGATCTTGGAATGGAATTCTGGACACCTGCCTTTGATTATTGCCTTTTAACATTTATTCCTTCACTCTGTGGACAGATTGGTTAAAATTTTGTCACATTTTGGCCTCCTTTCACTTTTTCGTTGTCACTCAGGATGCCACCAGGCAGCACTGGACCTGCAGTAGTCCTGTCCCACTTCTGTGCTGACCACAGCCCCTCGGGAGCTCCTTGCTCCTGTCTGCCCTTATGGGGCTTGGCTGCTGCTCACCCTGGGCAGCAGGGGACAGCAAAAAGAGAAGCTTCAGCAGGAACTGAGTGCACACAGTGTGAGCTGCTTGTCAAAAGCAGGTCATGTGCTGTTTGCTTAACATATCCAATTATTCCTTGGGTACTTATGGAAAAATTATTCTCTGTTGTGTAGGAGGACATCTCTGTTACTGAACAGGACTTTTAACTCATTTCATGCAAGGCCTTATGGATGTCTAAACTGTCTAAGAAATGTTTAGTACTTGACAAAATATGCCAATAATAAATATATTAATCGATTTTTGGAGAGAACTGAGTTATAAATATTGAAGCAACAAATGAATAAAAACACGATAACATGATTTCATAAGGTTAAATCCTTTTCCCATTAGTGACTAATATTTTTGATGTGATTCATTGTCTCCTTCTTCACAGAGTATCTGTGCTGATATATTTTGAATAATATACCTTGGGAGTGAAAAATAATAACAGATAGGAAATCAATAGGAACATTTATTCTTTTTATTCATGTCAGCTATTGTTTAGGGGACATTAAAATTACTGTAGTGTTTATACAACAGCACTTGCTCTCAGACCATTTCCAGTAGTGTCATATTTTCAAGAGTGATGCTTACCAATGTTTTCTTACTTTGTTCCTCAAGAGAATGAATGAGAAAGAGTAAGAATTGATTCCTAATTTGGGTAACTGAGTGAATAGGCTGAAGTGGGGTGAATATTGTCAGAACTGATTCTTCCAAGGGCTAATTCCAAAAAGCTTTGGTTCTTAAAAGAAAAATATCCTAAAGGATCAATTCATCAAAACCCACAAAATGTTCCTGGCTCTCCTCTAAGATAATCCAGTTAGCTGAAGTCTCTAAATGTGGATATCTTTGTAGATTTCCATCAGGCTGTGCTAGCCAAGCAGCAATTCCCAAGGAATATTCTTGCTTCTGAAATGTCCCGTTAAGCAGTGACATTGTGAATGCAAATGTGGGAAACATCATGCCAGTGACACGTGATGTCATTGCTAGCTGAATGATGAAAAGTGCCAACCTGATGACCTGGCCAAAAAACTAAGAATGTTTGTGTTTCATGTGCTGATCAAGTGCACATTCCAGAAAGAACTTTTAGCTCTGTTACTGCCTAAATCCCTGGAGATGCTGAGCTGTGGAGGCACTTACCATACCAGACCTTGATTTGGATGGTCCCCAAGTCACTTTTATCCTAAGAAGGCCATCAGAGAGAGGATTTCACACCAAGTAGTCTGTCACTGGCAGCACATTTACATATGGAACCAATGACTGAAGCATAAAAAGTAATGTGAAGAATAGCTGCCACTGTGTGATTTAAAACTCCCCAAACAGAACAGAAGGAGATCAGTGAAGCCAAGAAAAGTGTCCCTGGAAGGATAACAGCAAAAATGTTGCAGCTGAGGTAGAAAAAGCAAGGTCTGAGGTAGGTTCAGGTGTTACCAGACTCAAAGATCTATATACTGTAAAAGGCAACAGCAACAAAGACCCTGTGGTCATTTTGAATGTAACGAAACTGAATCTGCATGGATTTCTTACAGGTAGGACCTCCAGGTTCCAAAGACTTCCCAGATATCTGGCCAAAAGGCTAATGAGATCTTCTAAATGTGGACTACAAAGTTTCTTATCACTGCACAATTATACATTATTTAAATAAATTGCCTCTGTCAGAAGGCAGACTGATTCAGGGATGAATTTACTGGCCTGATTTCTCGCTTTGCCAACCATGCTGGTGGAGCTGCAACTCCTTCTTGAAAGCTGGGTATTAGGGTAAAATTAGAGCAAGTCTGATAACTGGAGTGCCACGTTTTAGTATGGTTAGAATTACATTTATCGTTGTGGTATTTACTCCTGTAATTAATATCCATTGAGAAATCTTGCATATTGAGAATTGCATAAGACTCCTGTTGTGGGAATTTGCAGACTGAATGTGATTGATTAGAGCTGTGAAGTGTCTCAATATTTATGAGATAGAAGACTACATAAAAAATATTGAGCCTGAAATCCAAATGATCATGAATTTTTATATTGAGCAGATTTTCAAAAACCCCTGCATGATTTGCCTGGCTAAAGTTACCTCATTAAATCAGGTGTAAGAGTGTGGATAATCAGGACTTTCACTGCTAACTCATTTAGGTTCAAATCATGACACTAACAGCTGCAGAGGTCTTTGTTGCAGTCCTGTTCTCAGATCATGTTTTCCTTCACTTCCCTGGATATTTAAGAATCACCTCCAGTTCCTGCTTGCTGATGTGTAGTTAGAAGTTAGATCACTTGAAGAATTAATTGATTGTTTCCAGAATAGTAATTCCTTATTCTTACACTGCTGCACAAAATTTACAGACTGTAGCTTCAGAGGAATTATAACTCCTAGAGTTTTGTAAAATAGCTAAATATAGTGAATAAGCACCCCAACATACACAGTAGAATGAGAAAAGTCAGCTTAAAAGTCCAATGTTACTCTCTATAAATCTCAAATATGAGCAAATGAGTGTAATTGCAGTGTTCTTGGAGATATTTTGATATTGCTGTGGGACGAAAGACAAACATTATGTCACTAAAACCCCTGTGATCCTTTCTAGGAAAAACATCCACCAGGATTTTTCTCTCCATCTCATAAACTTTTTTTACTTATAAGAATACATTAGATGGCTGAATTTCCAGAGGATTTAGCAATGATTTGTTTGGTTGGCCTTCAATTTTTGTACTTCTTTTAAAAAAGCCAATTGATTCTTATGGCATGTGGCACTTTTTCTGGGATGATTTCAAAGTCAAAACCTCTTTGTTTAACATGTTCAATTTCACAGCTGACACACAACTGCATTGTTTTATTCTGTTCCCTCAGTGACCATAACCACAGAGCAGCTGTACCATAATTTCTGAAGTACTGGCAAACTTTATCTTGGGATAGAGAATTTCTGAGTGTGAAAATATAAACTTCATGATGCACTCTGGGTGCACTCATTCTAAAATAAATAGCTTTTTTTCTTTTGCTTCCCAGCTGTTAGTGCTTGGAGGAGTGGAAGAGTAAATTGTAAATTCAATACCCCAGGCCTGAATTCATATTAATGGTCATAGTGGAATTAAGAGATTTTTCAAGATCATTAAAACCCTGCTCAGCTCCTTGTGATAAAGAACTCAGAATAATGCTACTAGACTGACAAAGTGCACAAGTGCACTTGTGCACCATGCATAAGTGGCTTGAAGGTTGCTGCTAATGTCAGCCTCCCTCTTTTCCTGCCATTTGGAGGCAAAATCCCATTCTCATTTAACTGCAAGTGAAGAGCCCCACTTTCTTCAATCTTCAGCCCTTGCATTTGTTATAAATTCTGCATGATAAAGGTTTGCTTGTGATCTAAACCACAAGCAGTTTTCTATTGTTTCAGCGAAGCAAAAGTCATGTTTGTCTTGTGCAGCTGGGATGCTCCAAAATTCAAAGTTAATCTGTTTACCTGAATTTCAACCTATAAAATGGCTATAGTGTTGTGGAAGTGCTAATGTGTGACAGCTTACAGTTTTTGGATAGGTAATTTTAGTGGTAGTTAAAAGACTGGAGATTAGAGATACATGTATTGCAAAAGCCCAATCTCTGTATCAGTAAAATGAAGGAAAATGACAAGAATATATTTTGCTGTTTATGATAGTATAATCAATTCAACATGATTGTGTATGTTTCATGGTGTTTTTTCCCCCAGTCCTAATACAGTGCACTAAAAGGCAATTTTCTTAGATGAAGACATGATACAGTCAACTCAAAAGTTGTCTCATACTTGGGCACTGAGAAAAATCAGGACTGAAAGAGTTGCTGAGAACAGAAAGAATTGGTTTTTGTCTCTCAAGCTCTACAGTAACTTCACTAATGAGACAGACAAATAAAGGGGGAGATTTTTTTTAAAAATTCCACTGACTCTGCTTGTGCCCTGAGATGATCCTGCTTGAGCAGGGAGGTTGGGCCAGATGACCCACTGTGGTCCCTTCCAACTCAACCCATTCTGTGATTCTGTTACTCTGATCTACCCAAGCATCAGTATACATCTCCCTCCAACATATTTCTCAGGTTGCTTATAACAGTGGTTTGCATGAATGGTGATGGAGTTGTTAATTAGAGACCAGCAGAACTACCAGATGTGCTTGAAGGATGCCAGCAACACTGCTCCCTTCAGCAGGGTGCAAAGGATTTACCCTGCAAGGGGCTGTGGCTGGGTAGCTCTGTGAAACCATCTGTATTGTCCTCAGGGCCTGTGCTCTGACAGGGTCCCAGGGGATAAAGTGGAAAACCCACACCTGCAATGGCCCGTTTGTTCAGGTACTTCTGAGTAGAGGTAAACTAACCAGTTTAACTAATCAGGGGTTCTCATACTGAAGCTGCACAGCCTGATATTCCCTCTCATGTACTAACCAACTGCCATGGAATAAAAATGGTGTGTGCAATCTCATTAGCCTAATTAAAATTTACAGAGCACAGCCTAGGCCAAGAGGCACAGCCTAGGTCAAGAGATGCAAGAGATCTGACAGGAGTCAGTGGATTTACAAAATACCTTTCTCCTCTCAGTGACCAAAATCCAGCTCTTCAAACATTGTTACTCTCTGTATTAAGACAACACCCTTTTCTGCCAGGAAAAAGACACAGCACTGAGATGTGAGGGTGGAAAATTAGGTACTACAAATATGGCAAGGTGTTTGGAGGAGATCAGACAGACTCATTTTTATTAAAACTGCTGTTTGTTTGCATGAAACAGTGAAGCCACTATGAATGAACATTTTCCAAGATACCCAGTCTGCTAATAAACTGTGAAAAGATACTGAAATTCATCTATTCATCTTTTATTAATAGCTTCATAACCAGGCATAGTGACTCTCCCTCCCTTCCTTTGTGAAGAATATTAACTGATGGCAGTTTTGACACTTTTCATCTTTGTTCTTTATAGGCCATTTAAAAACAAAGACTTTAAAATGTGATCAATTGTAGTGGCTTACATGGACAGGTACTCAAAGGCACAGAGAGAATAAGATTTTATGCCCTGATACATATACATCATGTACTTTTCTGAAGACTTGGAATACCTAGAAGGAAATAGAGATCATTAGATAGGAAAGTATTTTTATCACTATCAATAGTCTATCTTCTTTCTATTCATAATTAACTGGTATTTCCCTGTTTTTGGTATTTCTCTCTTCTTGGTATTTCCCTCTTCTGCTTGCCTGCCAAGACAAATTGGATCAAATATCTGTTTTTCTGTTATTTGAATTATTTCATTATTCACCAAAGAAGTGTTTGGCAGGGTGCGTAAGCAGAAGAACAATGAAATGAGTTGAGAAAGTTTAATAAACATAAATAAAACTTGAAAACAGCAGCTTAAGGTTTTTGAGCCTTCAATGACCCTTTGATTACTTCCATTTTTCACTCCAGTGTGTAAGTATGCACTGCAGCAAATAGAGTAGGAGAGGGGGTAAGCGGAATAAAATTTGCCATAAATAAAAAGGGAAAACCAGAAAGAGGTAGAATTGGACTGGACCACTTGAGTGAAGAAACACCTTTTGTCGTAACTCATATTTGGCAAATGCATCTGTTGAAAAAACAGGCTGAACTATATCCTCCTACATTTGAAAGCTTGCTGGTTTTTGAAGCTGAGTAAAATGGTCCAGATCAGTTTCACTGTGGTGCTCCTTCCCATGGAGACTTGACTTGTTGCTCCTCCATGTGGAAGCTGTGGCTGTGGAGGGGTCTCTGGCTCCTGGACCCCACAGACATGCACTGGTTATGTTTTGATAAGGTTTGGTTTAGAATGAAGAAGTTACCTGTAAGTTGAAGATCCACTGCATTATGCTCTAAAGATAGCATTTGTGAGAGGGAACACATTCTGAGGCCACACAAACCAAAATAATGCCAGCAATAAGGAAGAAAGTCAGAGAAAATTAGTACTGTTACCAGGAAATCCTAGCCAGAGGGACCAGCTGTCGGGTGCTACTGTATTCAGGAGACTCCTTTTTCTCAGAGTAATGCTTCTGGGAAACCTGTACTACAATGTCTCCTACTCCTACTGGAAACACCTCTTTTGTGTGTATTAGCTTAAAGGTAGAAATATGGGAGTCTCTCAATAGTGGCTGGGATTCTGTTTCATAATTCCATACATTCTCTTGAAAAAGCAAAATCCCTCTTTTAAAATTCCTATTACTTTTAAAATTCCTATAATGACGGTTAAAACCCCAAATCTCATGACAGGACTCTCAAGACTGTTACACAGCCTTTCTCCTTCCCACCTCTGGTCTGCATTTCAGCTATGTGCTAATGCTTCCACTTCCTGACAGAAGTATTTGTTGGACCTGATGCCTTGGGTTTTCTAGGTTGATATATCCCTGTCCTTTCCCTCCAAGAAAATCGTTGCCCAAGGGCCAGTAAGAATTTTTTCCCTCACTTTTGTTGTTGATTCTAATTGCATTACTGAAACTTTGCACACTTTTTTTCTATTTGTTTTTTCTTTTTCTTTTTCCTTCTTTCAGAAGAATGGCCTATCTTTTTGCTTGTGCAGTTTTTCCCCAGAAAAAACAATCCTTACTTTTGTGGGAATACAGGTGAATTGAGAGTTCTGACTGGACCATTCAAATCACTGCAATTTAAAAATTGCCAGACCAAGGGTGACCTTCAAACAGAAGGTGCAAAAGTTTCAGTTTTCTAGCATGTTTTTTAAAAGAATTTAAGCCAAGAGCATCCACAGGCAAACTCATTTTTCTCCTTCCATTTTCCAGGGAAAGCTGATTTGATATTTTGTGAGAGCAACATATATTGACAGAGACCACAATCTTCTTTATTAATGGCTGCAAGGTTGTGGTGTGAAAATTTGTCTCAGTCTTCAATGCACTGCAAATGTATTCCTGCATGGCAAGCCTGAAATTGCAGTAATACTGTTTTCTATTATGTTGTAAATTGACCTTCTACAATAAAAAGGCAGCACAAGAGGACAGCCTGGATAATACTACAGTTGCTTCTTGGATTTTTCAGAGCCTTGGTGCTTCCCACCTTTGACCTTGTGAATTTTGCAGATAATAAAGAAATAATAAATACTTCGTGCAGCTTAAGTTCAGGGTGGGTTAGATCAAAACTAAAAGGGGACTGTGACAAACTGCAGCTGAATTTTAAATGAGTATAAGACTATTATGACTACTGATGTCTTGAATCCTAAGTTCTATATTAAGGTCAAGATAATGGCTTAGTGTTTTATGAGCCTTTGTAGTCTGAGCGGCACCATCTCTTTAATCTTAACTTTGCCTCAAGCCAAAATAAATCTCAATGTTGTAAACTCTATTGTAACATAACTGCCCTGTTCAGGAATGATCATTTTTTCTAAATGTCACTAATGTCTTACTGTGGCAAAACAAGAAAAGAAATCTTACTCCTTCTCTTGAAATGGCAAATCTGGAAGTATTGTAGCTTTTCTGTGTGAACTGAATCTTTATTTTTGAGCATTTTATCTCCAGCATTTTGAGCTTGTTCAGTTATTTTCATCACTGCATAACTCAGGTTGAAAAGAAAACTGATTGCCATCTTCAGTGGCATTCTCTGAATGTGCACAGCTTATTTGTTTATGCATCTGCTGTACCCCAAGACATATTTGAATAAATCAAGAATGGACCTTATGAGTGTCTGTCTGAATGTTTGAAAAAGAACTGCCTTGATTGGGTGGAGGGAGAGAAAGTAGCAAGCAAGGTAGGGACTTTTTTCTATGAATGTCACAGCCCTATAGTTTTGTTGCCTGAACCAAAAATATGTAAGACTGTGCCTATGCACAACACCCAGTATAATGGATTTGTCAGAGGAGCCCTTCTATAGGTGATACCTCTGTGATTTTCCTTAACATTGTGCTGCTAAAGTTGTTTTCCTCATATTTTGTTTTTTGTACTTCGTTGTCAGCTATTTTTTTTTTTATTTTTTATTTTTATTTTTTGCATTCACATGTATCTATTCAGCATCTGTTCCTTCTTTTCAGGATCTTAAAAATTGGGAGATCATTTAGAGATGCAGATAGACTCCTTCACAGTGTACTTGTAATTTCATGCAGTTCTTTGGTGAGACATAAGGTGCATCCTGGACTACTTTGCACATCAGATGATTTCCATGTTGCCACCCATTCCTAGAAAAAGCTGATAATGAAGTGCATGGATGGATAGGTATCGTAATTATTTGCCAAAATGAAACAAAGAGTAGGCAATGTTTATTAGTCAATTTAGTGCTTTACGCTGTCCAAGAGAAACATCATGGGGAGAATGCATTTTTTGTGTCTGTTTTTTATAAACAATAATTTTATATTCGGCCGCTCTCATATTCTGGGTGCTTGTCTGGTGAATGATATCCCTGACCATGAATGGGAAAGTGGACTAGATGATCTTTTGAGGTCCCTTTCAACTAAAACTCTTCTATGATTCTATTTTATCTTAGCTCATCCAATCTGCCTCCACAGCAGTGGAGAGAGATGCTTGCAGAAGATGATTTGTTGTACCCAAGTTGGTCTATATGAGATAGAAGAAAATAATTGTTCTCTAAGAGCACTTGCCACTCTCCACTGCATGGAGGGAACCTTGTTTAGTGTTATAATAGGAAACATATCTGGCACCTTAGTGAGATACCCTGGACTGAAGGGAAATCACTTTCATAAAGCATTTTTAATGGGAACATTCAAGTGTGGAAATATTCATAGAGGGAAGAGATGTTGGTGTGACTTTAGCACCAGATACTCTGAACCAATTCATCATTTTTTAACCCTGGAGGGAAATCTTACCTCTCATATTAACCTTTTTTGGTACATGGCAAACTTTGTTTGCCATGTTTTTTACCCATAGACCATCGTAATCAAATTAAGATTCTTGCCAATTGCTGTTTAAAACCCGAATGACACAGCAATCTGCATCCATTTCTCTGTCTTCTTTTTTACTTGAAACTGCATTGCAAAATCCTGGGTTTTATCATCACTTCTTTGAAGCTTAAATCTTCTCTCTAAATGCAATAAAAAGTTATTTAATGGTCTCTCTGATGTATATTTATATCTTCAGAATCTCTGTAGGCTAACATTGGTCATCCATGCCAGACATTAGGTCTGCCATTCTTCCTTCAACTCATTCACCTTGCATCAAGGAGGGTGTGAGGATAAATTACTCCTTTTCTTCTGCCATGTTTGCCATTATTTAACAGCCTTGTGTCAGGGCAGAAGTATGATGCATTCAAAAAAGTTCTTCCCTCTATGGAAGTGTTGCTGAACAAATTTAAATATGTCTTGTGTTTACAAATCCAGTTCATTCTGTTAAAGCAATAATATTATTCAAGCCTATTTGGTCTCTGCATATTAAAGAGTTAGGGTTTTTTTAATGTTACAGTAGGATCTTGAGGAAAAAGTTTAACAAAACACAATAAAAATGGTTAGTGTAAATTTTTGCGCAATCTCTGTACCAAGGCAAGACTTGTGCAAGGCACTGCACCAAGTGAATTTTGTTTTATTATGTTTTTTTTTTTATTTAAAACTGCAGTACTTTCAGACAAGGATCTGGAATGCTGCCAGCTTCCTCTCCCTTGTATTTCTAACCAATTTATGGCATAAGATCTTGCGGGTATAGAGTGTCTTTTAAACAATTTTGTACAGTGTTGGGACAATGACATTTCAGTCCTACTTGAGATCTGCTGAAGTTACTGTATTGCTAATAATAGTACTCTGAAAAAGCACTGTTAAAGCTTAAAGCCCCTGGGGACTTCACATTGATGATATGATGCACACCAGCTCACCTCTGCAGAGATCCTGATTCCTGCTCTTAAGGCAACCTGAAGTCTTGCTACCTTAGACAGTTAAACTTAACTTAAACCAAACCTATTTATGATGATATATATAAATCTCTGCTCTGAGGAACAGTTACTGTCAGGTTCTTGACCCTGCTGTAACTGATTGTGACAGCTACTGTACTTCTATCCATCAGGTATTCTTCCCAATCCAATTGCAAAGGGAACTAGTTCAAAGAAAACCCTGTTTAAAGTCTGTCTGGTGGCAGAATTTAATAGCTGTTGACATAACCCAATAAGCTGTTAGTAGCTTACAGAGAATAATGCATGTGACAAAATTAGCCACCACCACTGAGTATGGGCAGCTGTCAGGCAGAGCTGCTCTGGACTTCTTTGTGAGCACCAGCATCTCTTATGCTAGAGAAAATATTTTGCAGTGACCATTTAAAACCAGGTCTCCTAAATGCTCTCCTGTGTTAGTGACAGGTTGTGAATTTAGAGGAGATATTTCTGTTTCCTGCTTGGCTGGGTGCAGAGAAACACCTGAAAGAATAAGCATTGTGAAGCCTGCAGTATGACAGAGAGAACACTTGCAAAAGCAAGTGTAAAATGTGCTTTCTGCCTATGCCTGTGCAAATACAACATGATTGTTCCAGTCTTGAACTAAAGTAAATGTCAAAGGAATATAGAAATTCTGCCTTTTTTTCCTGCATGCAAAGTAAAATGTCTATAGTGATTTTTATTTTATCTTTGTGTTGTTTATCTCTGTCAATGTACCCATTAGTAACTTATACATAAATGCTTGGTCAGGTTTCTCATTTTGCTATAAATATTGGGAGAAGATATAAATTGTATTCCTCCACCATGCAAGGCACCCAAATAATAAATTTTCTTAATATTTTTAAATATTAAATATTTATGCTTCTTAATATTTTTAAATTAAAGAAATTGTTAATTTCTTCTGTGGCTTATCTTTAAGTGTAAAAATTTGGACTAATTTTTTTTTTCTCTTACATATAGAACAATATAGCTTTTGACTAGAGTCTTTTGATTTTAAGCTATTACAATTTTAAAAAAGATTTCATCTCAGTAAGTAAGTATATTTCTTTTTCCTGCAGCTATTTTTTACGTTCAACTGTCCTCCAAATTCATTAGCGAAAGAAGATCAGTATTTTTGCAAGTAATTATTATATGTGTTAGAATTCTTGCAGTTGCTCCCATAAGGTTATAAGAGATGAATGGAGAGTACAACCCCTTTGAACACACTGTGCATGTGCAGACTCATTTTGGGGACACCTGCATGTCACAGGCAGGTGCAAGGACCCTCAGTGCCTATAACTGAGGCAGGGAGATGAAGACAACTCACTTTACCACATATGAATCCCAAGGGTGTTAGTATTGTTACAAGTCCCAGACTTGTTGCACCCTCTTTTTAATCACTTAAAGATGCAATTAATTAGATGTATTTTAACTGTTTGTGTTAGAGTGGGATGTTCCAGGACCATTCACTGAGCTTGAAGTAGAGTGGGAAGCCCCATGGGCAGCCCCTGGCACTGTGCACCTCGCATCTTCTCACCAGTGGAGCCCTTCCCAGTGCTCATTCTTCCTGAGGTTTAGGAAACAGGTAGTTTATCTTCCTGGTTACCACTACAGATGAGGAATGTTGCTCTCCTCCTTTGAGGCTGCAGAGAGAAATGGTCTCTTTCCTTTGAGCTGCCGAGTACTGCCCACAAAGTGGAAAAAAAAGCTTTTTCACCTTAGAGACAAAAAAACCCTTGTTTGCTTTGTCTTATAGGATATTTAGTGGTTATGAAATCTGTGAAAGGCAGTATGGAAATAATTTCAGAATAATATACACTGGGCTTTATAGAATTATTTTGGTACATACAAATAAAATATGTGATTTGAGCAGTTATTACAGTTGTATAAGGCTTCAGAGCAATTTTTATACTGGCACCTGAGAATATTCATATTTCTACACAAATATTTGACAGAGCAGCCCTGTTACATGTGTGTTGGCTAGAAAACTCTTTCCTTGGAGTATATTAAATCTGAGGTTGCATTCTAGGACCCTTACAGCTCACAGTTTCTCCCTCTTTCTCTCTAAACAAACTCACACAAGAAATGGCATGCACGTCCGTGTGTTCTGCTGTGGCAAAGAAGTGCTGAGCTGCCCGTACAAATTGCATATTAAAGAATTTAGCTACCCAAGCTGCAAGTGACATAGCTAGTGATAAACCCAGGTAAGATTAATGACAGGAGGCTGGGAAAATTTTCTCCATAACTGAACCACTTTGGTGGTAGTAATAATTGTTATTCATTACAGGTTAGTTCTAGCAGCACAACAAACACTGTTGTCAAGCTTGCTAATTCCCTGAGCTTGTTTACCCACTTGTTTAAGAAGATTTCGTGCTTAGTGCTGTTTATTCATGTTCCTCTCTATCCTTTTCTAGGGTTGGTTTTGATTTTTTCATGCTCTCCAGAGCAAGGGGATATGCTCCCTCTTTGCAGCTCTTGACATGGCAAAACCTGCTAAGAAGATGGAGTGAAAAGTTTCAGAAAAATAAAAGGAACTCTGCTGCCTCTCAAACAAAGGAACAATACTGTAAGGCTGGAGATACTTTTTAGCAATCAAGCAGAGGCAGTTATGCTTTGATTAGCTTGAAAAGGCACAGTCCTTTTAAAAAAGGTAAATAGATTTTGAGTTTCCTTTTTTACTCTAAATTTTTAGCAAATGAGTTTGTTCTAGGCTCATTTACATTGGAAACTTCACTTTGGAATTGAAAGATAAATGATTGCCTTATGATAACTACATAGTACATTTATAATATAATTTCTATATTTTATATTCCTCTTACTTCATTTTTATGATACCTGAAATTATGGGAGATTTATGAAATAAATTATATGAAAAATTAAATGGTGTACAATTCCTCTAATTTCTAGACATACTAAGTTTTTAGGATAACCATGACACTTCCTTATTATCACTTCTCCTCCAGTTCTTTTTTAATGTCTCCATATCACACAGCTGTCCATACAGTCTGGTAACAGGAAAAGAATACCAGTAGAAAAAAATTGTAATGTCCTAGCAGGATGTCTCTCTACTTTTATTAGTATAGCATCCAGAAAGCCTAACCAGAATTTGGTAAAGAATATCTTTTAAATTTTGGATTGATTTATCAAAATTCAAGAATCTTATTTCAAGTCAATAGAAAACAAATAAATAAAAAAAACAGAAAAAAACATAATAGGGGAAAAATGATCCAGTGGTAAAATACGCAAGGCTTTATTCATGTAATCCAAGTGTGAGTAACAGACCCAGCTGGCTCATATTTCTGGTCCTTTGATATTGAGTGAGGAGGTTGACTCAAAGTCCTTAAATTAGCCTTTGCTCTGAATTGCCTCATGGAGGAATCTGTCCCTCTGCCACTGGCTTTAAAGAAATCCTATATGACTAGCTGGATGAGGTAAATGATACGAAAGTTAGCCTGAATCAGAGGATGCTATTTTACTTTATGTGTTTTCTGTTAACTCTAAGAGGGGGACTTTGTGTATACCTGAGTGGTACCTAGTGTGATGGGAGAGGATTCACCAGAGAACCTCTCATCTGCTGTAATGATAAATAAATGTTAAAGTAAGAATTTCACACGTGAAGCAAGTTGTTCAGACTAGCAAGAATTATGAATAATATTTATTTAAGGAGTTATGGCGGGCCCAAGTAGAGTTCTCCTTAAGTTCTTAAGGGAAGCACCCAGAAAAATCCAAAGGGTCATGACCAAGTAATTGAAAAATCAGAAGAAGTGAAAATGAGTAACAGCAGCTAGAACAACCAGAACTGCTCTCTTCTCTTCAAAACCTGACCATGTCAACAAATTTAATGTCCAACATCAAATACTGAGATGCTGGAAGAGTGCAAGAAAGCAAAGAAACTCTGACAAAATCTCATCAACATATCTGAGCTATGAGCTTGCCCTTAAATTGGATTCCAACACACCATGCTGTTCAAATGACCCCCTTAAAAAGACTGCCAAAAACTGCAGTAAGTGGAGACCTGTGCTGGCCTCTGCTTTCCCTGGGTAATATATACCCTGGAGAAAGGAAATAACTCACAGCATAATCAAGTTAGATCTATAATTTCTAGGGTATTTTGTATTGTCCTTTCAGATAATGTAAGGTCAGTAGATAAATCTAAAAAAGTAAAATGTCAGAACAAGCATCAACCTTGGCTTCTGTAAAAAGGGATCTTGACATAATCCAAAACAAAGATTTATAAGATCATGTCCTTGTAAACAACGTTCCTGAATGTTAAGATCAAAATGTCCGATAAGAGTTTACCATGGATGGCCATCCCCTCAGTTATGAACAAACTGGTAAGAATTTCTCGTTCCCTCACCATTCCATGGATACAGGAAACACAGGCCAGGTACAATGTCAGTGTCCAAAACTTCATTTTTTCCAACATTTTCCCTTATTACTTTGTTTATTGACAAATAAGGTTTCTATCTGGATTCATAGTACTGTTTGTACCTTGGGTGAACTACTTGAAAATGATGCTGAGGTGGGTCTCTCTTCTACCTGTAACTCTGTTACTGAGCTTCTCCTAAATCTGGCAAGTTGTTGTATTTTTGTAATGCAGCCATTATTCACAGTGTTTTTTGGAAAAATGTGTTGTGATCAGAAATATCTGTAAAAGAAACAGGAAATTGGGAAGGTGACAGTAATTTCTACCGTAAAACAAAATGACTAATGAAACTTTTAGAAGGATGGCCACAAATCTTTACAATGCCAGGCTACCATTGGAGGCTGGATTGCTTCACTGAAAAATGTCCTGTCCTCTAGAATTCTTGCCCACCTCATTCCAAACATTTTTAGCAAAAAAACTATTTTGGCTGGTTTTTCTTCACATATAATTTTTGTTAGGTGGGCATTAGCTGAAAAACCTGGACCTGTGTGTATTTCACAAGGATTGAGATGTGAGTTGTGGTCTTCTCAAAGCTGTAACTTGCAAATGCATGAGGAAAGTTCAGTGCCTCTCTATCACTGTGGGTGTAAGCACATATGCATATATGGGTATGTGTGGTTAAACCAAAAACAGACCCCCAAAGTTTTATCATCATTTTAAACAGATGCAGACAGCTTTCCTTACTTTCAAGACCTAATTTCTGTGCTTTTCTGTTTTGGTTCAAAATTAGGAACAAGCCCCATTTTTGTGGAAATATCTTCAGATTTGGTTTCTAGGCCTCAAGGCAGATATGGAAAACTAGGGTGAGACTGTTCCAGTTCACTGGTGCTCACAGGCTGTATGCATAAGCTTGTAAAACATGGATTCTGCGTGTCATCTAAATGATATCATATATGACTCTGCCATGTGTGCTTATAACTGAGTTTATTTTGACACGATAAGGTGTAATTTTCAGTTCTTAACACCTGTGCAGAATCTGTTGCCCTGTAATTCACTTACAGAATATGTATGATCTTGCACAAGCAACTGGAATGCTTCCTTTCTGAATGTAACAGGCCTTGTATTAAGACTAAGCTGCTTTGCAGGCTTGCATAGAGAGCACAAGCTTTTAAAAGTCCATGTGAAAGTTTGTTGAGACCTCTGATAAAAATCAGAGCCTTTGAAGTTCATCAATTGGTACTTAGAATAATAGGAATAAGGACTATTCTCTCCTTTTAATTAACGTTGGCTGGTGGATGAAGCACTAAGAGATAAACTGTTTGTTAAAGCTTAAGAGTACACCACAGAAGTCTGAGTCAGTATTGTTACTTGAATGCATCAATGAATAACAATGAAAGCCATATAATGAAAAGTTTTTTTCTCTCATTTAATTCTAATATGCCATAATGGAAACTTGTGTGGTATGAGAAGCTCTTTCATATATAATTATATTGTTGAAAGCCCCCCAAAAATGAAAATTGTAAATTCTGAAGGCCACAGAAGGACAGATAAATGAATGGCAAATTCCACTGAGCATTTTATCAGCTTCCTGCCATTCTCTGAACAGTGCCAGATAAAACCCCCAGTGCTTAAAGGTCTTGTGAAAGGCTGTGCATAAGCTTGTAAAATGTGTATTAATTATAGAAAGTACATCACAGTCTCCTCAAACTTCAGTTAGTTTTCTCGAAATACACAAACATCTCTAGCACTTTCCTATCTGGCCAAGATGGCTGCTTTTAAGATTGAAATTGCTGAACTGTCTTTATGAAATTAATTGGCCAAAGACTCTTATTATTTGCAAATAGAGTTTTAGGTTATCTCCTGCTGTTTTTCATATACTTTCTATTACAGACAGAGCAGGTAGTGAGATGAGTCTAGATACTGCTAGAAGACACTGATCTGAAAAGCTTAGACCTCATCTCAGGGACTTGGGCTCAATCTGTTTAGCTATTCATGTCAACAATTTTCCAATTTCAGAATATGAAATTAGGGAAACATGCCTACAAAAGTTGAAAATTCTGTATATTTCAGAATTTAGGAATTTGTTACTAGGAAATGTGTTATTATGTAATGAGAAGGAGAAGCAACCTGAAATATTTTTTGGGTAACACCTTGGGAAAAAATTCTAAATCTGAACACTCAGCAGACACACACACATAGAGGGGAAGAAGAAAAGGAAGTGGAAGTTTGTTAATTTTATAAACTGAAATTTTTCAAAGATTGACCATAGTCCATCCTCTCCTACTGTTAACTGCGGCATGGCCAACAATTGCTGGGAAGAAGTGAGAAAGACCTTCCCTGAAACTATCTTTTTTGGAAACACTGAAATGCTTCAATGACAGGCATGCTCAGGGTGAAGTCAGGGATGGGTGGTTGCTCTTGGGTGCTCCTACTTTTGCCCTCAGAAGAAGGAGAGGGAAAGGAGAAAGAAATGCAGCTGGAATGCAGACTTCACGAGACAGAATGAAAACAAATAGGACATGAGTTTAGGGAAATATGAGCAAAGATATGGAAGAAGTGATATCAGAAGGTACCAGAAGATCACATGGAAATGGGAGACTTGAGCTGAATGGAGATGGAAATAGAAACAAATTGTGTATAATCAGTGGAAGAAATATTCTTGCAGAGCCCAGGGCTGAGAGGATCCATTTGAAGTCTGTCTGTCTATGAGACAAGCCTATTCCTTCCTTTTTCAAGTCTTTCTGAACATTTTATAGCAGTTTTCTGAATTGATAAAATCACTGATTGGCTTGGTTGCTTTAATTTTTTGGGTTTTTTAATAAAGTTTTTGTTGCTATGGACAAAATTCCTTTGCATCTCTCTAGCATTTAACAGGCCCATTGGATCAGCTGTTGGATTTCCTGGAGACTTCTGAATAGTTATGAAGTCAAAATAAAATTACGTTGAGGAACACAATTAGTGCAGGTAGCTTGGTATGCAGGTGAGCTGGGAGCTGCAGGTTGAGCTCTGGGTGATGGGAGCCCCAAACAAGAGGTCAAAACTGGTGCTGACCCTTTGCACAGGAAGGGGCACGGGGACCTGTGGCCCTGCCAGGTGACTGGACACTCAGGGACACGGCAGGAGCCAGTGACACAGAGGAAAAACCCCACACCATCACACACAGACTGTGAGGGTATAAAAGCCCAGGGGTTCCTTGGTTTGGGGCCTCTGCTCAGGGGCACCAGTTCGAGCTGTTATTCTGCTGTTACACCATGGCTAAGGTCTTTTAAGGGTCCAGATGCCTGAGGCTCTGCTATGGGAAACCGAGGGTCGAGCGGGTAAGGAAACCTTGTCTGGCTGTGTGGGTGTGGGGTGTAGGGAGTCAAGCAAGGCACCCATCAGCTCCCTGGAGCCACCTGCTGCAAAGGGGCCTCGGTCCCAGCTCAGGTGGTCCAAGTGTGTGACCTCCAGAGCAGCTGCTGGACAGACAGACAGGAAAGTTTCCTTAACATTTACATAGTTACTGTAATTGGAATGCATGCTACATTGCTATTCCTGCAAATACTTATGAGAATGTCAACAAAATGCATTTTTCTTTTGGGGATTCTTATGTGTGGAGAAAATTTTTTAATCTTGGTACTCTTTTAAAAATAGTTCTACCAGACTCATGAACTACTGTGCACATATATTCTCTCTTTTTTCAAACGAGAACTGAGAAGAAAGCACTTCCCCATTTTTGCAGTAGTACTGTGAATGTGAACAAAAGCAGCTTCTCTCCATTGCAGTCAATCGGAAGTTTACGTGGCAAATGTATTTCAATTTTATCTCTCCTTATATTCTTGAACACTTCCTTTTTTATGTTGACACATGAAAGGCATGTTACCTTTGTCTTAATATTAAGGTACAAGTCAGGCTAGTCCTTTGCATCAACCAGGCCCAGGCTGATGCTGTTTGAGACAGGTAATGCAGCTTCTGTGGATCATCATCACAGAGTAGTGCTGCCTTCTGCAGCACTCATGGCTGCTCTGTGCAGGATTGTCCTCTCTCCAGTGCTGCACCTCAGGGATTATGAAGTGGATGTTAAAAACCTACAGCATGCAAGATCCACTGCTTCCCACCACTGGAGCAAGGGGTTTATCATGTGCTGTAGGGAGGTCACTGAATGGCTAGTCAAAGCTGCAATGCAATTCCTCTAGGAAGTCTCAACCATCTGACTGTGCTGGTTTTTTTGAGAGAAGGTCATTAACAATTTTCCAGAGTGCTGCATTTTAAATGAAAATAAGTTTTCTTAAATCTTCACTATTTTAATTTTAATTTATTTTGCTGACAGCGTCACCTAAGAAGTATTACACTGAGTGAAGTCTTAAGCTGGCCAATTGAATTTTCTTCTTTAGCCTGTGGTCAAGCATATCCTTGGTCACACAACCAGGGCAGTGATGGCTCCAGCTGAGTGTGTTGGGCTTTTTGCCTGTGTGTTGGCAGTTTGCTGGATCAGAACCTGGGCTTAGGAGCCTCGGATCTCAGCAGGAGGAACAGCTCAGCCTCTGAGCTTGGATAGCTCTACTAATGTGTTTTGTAAACTCCATTTACACCTGCAGAAATCTTAGTG
Source organism: Promerops cafer (assembly GCA_013398275.1). Taxonomy (NCBI): domain Eukaryota; kingdom Metazoa; phylum Chordata; class Aves; order Passeriformes; family Nectariniidae; genus Promerops; species Promerops cafer. Next base: position 148,497 of record VZSE01008596.1, read on the forward strand.
GGACTTCAGCATTCACTGTGAATAATAAAATGTTTGGCTAGTTTGCTCACAAATGTTTGTTCTTTGCCAGAGGCACTTAAAAAACAATGCTCCAGAAAAATGCCTAGGAACTGTGTATGGGTCTTTAATTTTTTTGTTTCTCTTGTTTATTGCTGCTTTCCAGTGCCTCACCCACTTCCCCCTAGAGAGTGGAGAATAAAAAGGAAGGTTCACATAGTATTTTTCCTATCCTAAACTGACATACAAAATTCTCTTTTTTGGTCATCAGCAGCTGAAGCAGGTAGTGGAGCTGTTGTCTAATTTTTGTTATAGATGAGTGTAAATTGTAGAGAGCTGTCCTCTGTGTCAGTCACTTTTGGTGTTTGTGGCTTGTTTGGAGGAAATTTCTGGTCTCACGGTGATACTGTGCAGTTTCAATCAGGTTTAGATTTGTTTCTGGACCACTTGATTTGTGTAAAGGTTTTCCTTGCATAAATGTCTCTTGAGATTTTAGAGGGCACAAGAAAGTTCTAATTTCTAGGGAGATGTCTAAGATATTTTGTTTAGCAGACCAAAAGGAAATTTGAAAGCATTCAGAATAGTATGGAGAAGTGGGAAGATTGGAAATCCTCCAGTCATCTCAGGTACCCATCCTTCTGTGGTGACGTGTGAGGGCCAGGTGGAAAATGTCTCCTACGCTTGAGAATATGAGTGTTTCTGCTTTGGCCCCCACTGAGGATGGTAAGGATTGACTGGAAATAATGCCTGAGTGGGTGTAGCTGTAGGCACCCTCTTGCTGTAATTTGGACAGAGAGGTGCCTTCAAGCTTTACAGCGTCTTACTCTTGTATGTAGTCATGGGGAATCTGGAGTTTTAAAATGCTCCTTTGTTTTCCTGAATATTATTTTTAACTATGTTCAAATGACTAAATTGGAATAATTTTTTTCTGTTAAAGCAAGAGTGCAGGCCATGGACGAGCTGTAGAAGAATCTTCTTGGAAGAATCTGATCTGCCCTTATTCTCCTGGGCTCTCCTGCTTGCAACAGTTGAGTAAATTCTGTCAGAACTGTACCATTAGGACTAGAAGTAGAGTCAAAGAAGCCAGGGAGATTGTTTGTTTGTACCTCAGCTGTATCCATTAGTTCTTGAAAGTCATGAGATGTTTCCACCTCATCTTTGAAAAATCACCAGGGGCTACATGAACAGCAAATGCTGCCCAACAAATTGGGTAACTCTTTTTGAGCTCAGACACAGTTGTGTGGTGTAAAGAGGAACAAGACTGGAGATGCTACTTCTCTGTCTGTTTGTGTCATGTTAGGAGCTGCATCTACCTCAGAGACAGTGATTAATCATCCAAGTTAGTGTGAGAGGTTAAAAATGCTCTTGGGTGCTAAGGTTGGGTCACCCAAAGAATGCTGCAAAGACCTAGAAATAATCCCTGTAGTTATTCCTTATGAATTAATTTCCATTGTTTTTTAATACCAATGAACATTAACTTGCAGCAAATAAGGTCAAGACCAGGGAAATGAAATCATGTGCATTTCAGAGGCTGGGTAGGAACATAACTTCACAAGAATGTTTTGAATGTGTGCATACATGCTCTTTTTAGTCTTTTGGTTGCTCTAAAAGCATGGCATGGTTTGCTTTTAGACAGATATTTTTACTGGTCTTTATAGCGCATATTTCCTTGGATTTAAAATGGAATATTGAAATAAAGCCCAAAATTCTCTTCACACAGATTTGTTAAGGAGAAAAAACCCTGGATAAAACTATGCTATAAAATCTGCTTTCAGTTGATGTTGCACTGTATTAACAATGGTGAAAGACTTTTATGTAACTTCACACTTATATAAAGTCTCAAATAGAGCCTCACTCTCTTTGATGATGACTAAACCATTGGAAGATCCAAAATCAAATTTTTGTTGAGTATTCTACCACTCCTGTTTGGGTTCTGCTACATCTTAAACTATATGCTGGTTTCTGCTACAGTTCCTATTTTCATGTGGAGGGGAATTAATTTTAACTATAAAAATATTCCTTCTTTGGTCTCCAGTTGAAAGAAAAAGTGTTCTGTAAAAGAATGAAAATAAACATATTTCTTTAATTAAAAGTAATATTTTCACATCTCCCACACTTGAGCTGAAGTGATAGAAAGTAAAAAGCTAAAATTTGTCACGGGAAACTTCAACCTGTATTGATTTCTTAAGCAGATTGTCACAAAGACTTGAGGTTTCTCTGCAGAAAAAAAACCCAAAGATCAATTGAATTAAAAAAAATAAAATTATTTGACAGATAAATTCAGCAATGATTTTTTTTTAAAACAAGAATGTTAATGACATCTTTCAACTATTTTTTGTTACTAAGCTGACTTCCAAACTCAGCTGACTCACAGGGCAGCTGCTCTAGTGCAAGTCCAAAGCCTAATCCAAGTACCTCACTTGGATTTGCAGAGAGACCATTTAATTACTGTCTGAGTATATTTGCATCAACAGGGACTCATTAACAAAGACAGCTCTACTTTAAGATGTTTTTAATTTGGTCATATATAAAAGTCATCTGAAACATTTAAGCTTTCATCACACAGATGGAGAGTGATTTCTAAATTTGTAGCTTATTTAGTTAAACAGTTCTTATATGCATTTACAATAATAAGTCCCATCTCAGATCTTCGTCATTAATTACTGACAGAGTGTTAAATCTGACACAGATTGTATCAGGTGTCACACAACACTGTCTGTCTGGGCACAAGTAGCCTGTGAGCTCCAGCTGCAGAGAAGGCAAACCCAGCTCTTGTCAGTGGCAGTGACAGTGCAAAGGAAAATATGTGGGCTGTGTGTGAGGACAGAATTCTTTCTTACCCACTGTCTCTCCCTTTGAGTGCTTTTGCTTATCAGCAGCTGCCACTCATTTTTCCCATAACCTGTTGACATTTTTCTTTAAGTCTTCACTTTCGAGTTGTGTTTTCATCTTATGGAATTGTTCCATACGAAGCCTCTGAGACAGGCTGTCCTATGTGTACACATTGCTAGTGCAGGTCCCCTTCACATCTTTATTCCTGGAACCTCTTCCTCTGACACCTGCTGTCTTGTCTTGTTCACATCCACTCACAATGTTGCTGCAAAGATAATTTCTCTGCTCTACTAATTTGAAATCTACTCTCTCAGTTCCTCAGCTGCCATTCCTTCTCTCTCAAACACGAGTCACTTGTCTTTATTTTCAAGACCTTTTCTCATGTCTCTCACATTTTTTGTTTACTACTGAAATGTCTGTTTAAATCTGTTGATTGGTTGTGATATCCTGATGAATCCTGAGATGACCACAGATACGATTTTGGTGTTTTGTATAATCTTTTTGGCTTCCAAATTTAGATTGCAAGATGCTATTGCAAAATGAATAAATTTGAAGGTGCGCCTTCACTCCCCCACCCTGTATTCAGCAACCACCTCCAGGTCCCTGATTCCTTTTCAAACCAAAAGCAGCAGACTTACACTGAGAAAATGCTAGGAGCTGGAACTTTAAAGACTTAAACTCTATTGTGAATATATTAAAAATGAAAATGCATTTTGAGAATTTACAGGCCGTGGAAGCAGAACAATGTCCATTGTAAATAAATTCCTATTGTTCTTTATTCCATTGAAAAGAATACAAATTCAAAGAATGAGAAAGATGACATGAGGGAGAGGCTTGGATTCAGGTAGCCTAATTTCTGGCTGAGTTGTGAAATGCTCTCAGGCCCTCCCCTTAACCCTAGCTGCTTATTCCCAGGAGCTGGTACAAAGACCCCTAGAGAATTTTGTAGGCCCAGTGTACAACTGTGATAGTTCATGAACAGTCTTGGTTCCCCTTCCCTTATTCATCTCTCAGGAGAGTGAAAAATCCTGTCCAAGCATACACCATTGCACTAGCTAGTGCATTTACTTTCCAAACCAGCGGGAATTCACTTACTAATTCACTCTTCAAAACATGATTTATTCTGCAGAGCCATCTACTTTAATTACTATTTGAGCTTTCTAGAACCACAGGTCTGGGTAATTATTTTCACTGCCTCCCCTTGGTTGCTTGTGCTGTATAGATCTGCTGTTTAATGAGTCACTCAGAGGCCAGAAGGAAAACTGAATTCCTGAAGCACAGGGTGTCTAGACAAAAATGCACAACCAAATATTTCCACTGTAAGCGAAGAGATAGTGTTTGCTTGTGATAAACCAGTTCTGAATAATTTATTTCTAAGCTTGATGTGAGGTAGACAGATCTTATCATAGGGATAAGAAAGGGGGAAAAAGGAATGCAGTGACAAGGGCAGTGATTTCAGTCATTCATTTAATTATTGTTATTTAGAATGTTGAGCATAGCCCCACCGTGTCAGATACTGCTACTGTATAATAAGAGGCAGATAGTTGCTGCAGTATAGCTTCTACACAGGTCAGTAATGGCGAAGTTAAAATTTATACTTTGGCAAAAATCATACGTGTATGCACTATCCTCATATAATTGTATTTGGCACAGTTTTTTTTATTGGCTGCAGTTTTTGTTAAATGTTTACAAGCAGCTGATTTCCACTTTTCATTACAAAGACAGTCAATGCAGTTATCCATACAGGATTTATTTTATTGGTGGATTTACAGTATCACACATGGGGCAGCATGCTGACCAACTGTGTGCAGAGCCAGCCATATCTGAGGGGTGTTAAACTTGGGTGTGATGCTGCACAAGTGTGGCTGGCTGAGGTGGTTGTGCCAGGGCCACAGGTACAGGTGACTGTCACAGTTCTATCTTCTTTTTTGCTTATTAGAGTCGGGATTAAAGGCACGGGAGATGGTGTTTCCTGTTCAGACTCAGATGTTTATTAATTCTTATCTATGTTACAGCCTCACAAGCTGTGAGTTCTATCTAACAAAGTGAAAAATGGTGCTGTATCTCTCTACAAGGCCTTTTAAGCACAAACTATCCAATTAAGAAGTGACACCTAAGTTGTTTTCTTTTTCAACCCAATAACCAAGAACTCGTAGTCCACAATGCGGACTCTTCTCTCCAATTATAAAATACCACCCAAACCCATGGAGAAGAAGGTGAAAAAGAAGGACTAGCCTATGCCCAAAAACCTCCATCTTGCCTTATACATATTAATATATTCTAAAACCTTTAAACTTTAAGTTTTTCACCCTGTTATATTAGTAGTTTATTCAAACTACACACCCATAATCCCAGTGCTATCACTCAATTTCGGAAGCCTTCTCCACAGCCTCAGGTCAAATGAAGTGTTTTCTTGAGGGTCAGTGCCCTTCAGCACAGAAAGCCTAAAAATTCTCAGTGACTAGGGTTCCAACAGGTGACCAGTGGGTTCCTGATGTGACAGTGGTGTCCCTGCTGCACTGGGCTCTGGCAGCAGCTCTTCCCCAGCCCACCTGCCAAGCAAGCCAAGTGACTGTCTGTGCCAAGCATGCTCAGAGAGCATCCAGGCTGCTGAATCATTCCCATGCCTCCCAATCCTGGAAATACTTTATACAGATAAACTACAGAGACTGTCAGCTTAAGAAAAAGAAATCAGCCAGAACTGGGTTGCTGCTAATAAATTTGCCTGGACATGAGAGACCCTGAGCTGTTGCTGCATGGTATTCTTCAGACCTGCCCTTTGAGGAGCAATTTCCACCTTTTTCTTCATTTCCCAGAACATTCCAAACATCTGTGCTTTTTGATAATGTAGGATATGCTACAGGTCTGAATAGGAAAGAGTTTCCTATTCTGTGGAAAATTTCCCTACTGCTTCTGTAGCATAAATGGAATTTTTTGATGGTTGACCAGAAATTCTCTGTTTGACAGTGTAAGGTTAGGGATAAATGGCATCTTACATTGACACCAAGCACTTTTCTGATTGCATTTCTTTGTATAACATCCTTAGAATGTTGGCACTGATTGAAGAAATTTGATGAAATTATGATGACAGAGTTAAAGTAATGGTGTGCTTCATGGTTTTGTGTAGAAACAGAGAGATGAATTGAGATGTTTGGTCTGTGCTTTGTGTACAAGGCTGTGTATTTTGTGTAAGTACTATGGAAAAAGAGAAGCAGTTGAGGGTACTCAGCCCTATACTGGAAACAATATGTACTAAAAAAAAGAAACACGAGTGAGAAGAATAGATTTGTATTCTTCTATCTTCCATGGGTGTGCTCCCCATCTCTGGTATCAAGCCTTGTTTTCTGAAGTGTGTTTCTCCTCTGGTAGTCAAAACCATCTTTTTTATCATGTGTCATGAAATGATAGCTCATTCTCATAGCCTCTAAGCTATCACACACACTTAGAAAGAAACTCATCACTATAAATGTTTGTGTCTCTGTCTGATTGGTTTCTCATGTTTAAAAAGGAAGAAAAGGGAGATTGATTGCAGAGGACATAAAAGTAATGATGCATTTAATGAAAACATACATTTTATAGGAAAAACACGCTTAAAATTACTTGAAGCTGCTGCATATGAGTTAATGAAAGTAAATGACCTTCAAAATTTTGCTAATTTGACCTCAGGTTATCCCTTTGAGCCTTCAGCCAGTTTTACATTTATTTGCATACATGGCATTTATTTTTTTTATATTTGGTCTATCTCAAGAGCTTTCAGCTCTCCCCATTGAACAGTGTGGCTGCAAAGATACACTGCAGTGGTTACACAGAGTGAAAACCAGGCTGCTGGCTGTCTGGCTGTCCCTTCCTTCCCCCAGTCCTTCACTTTATGGTGTTGCCATAAATTTTCCTTGAGGAAACAGTGCCCCCTAAATTGTCTGTTGCTAGCTACTTCTTTTCATATCAAAACCAAACCATAACCAGGTCCTGCTCAAAATGTGGCTGCATGGTTGAGTTTTCTATGGGGAAATTATGTCAGAAAGTCTCTATAGAAGTGAGTAAGTAGTAATATGGCATAATTTCATCTTCAGCTGAGTTGAACAACTCTAGGATTGAGACAGCATCCACTGTCAGGCTAGTCCATCTCTCTGCTTGTTCATGGAAAGGAGCACAAAAATGAACACGAAGTGAAGACTTTGGTATGTTTTAAGAGTGGTGGCATCTGTCCTAATGACCACTCTCATGCCAAGTGATACAGAAAGGCTCATGTTCACATTGGTCAAAACTATTCTTCTGTACAATGGATGAGTCGTCTCAATACTACCTAGGATTTGGATTCTGGTTATGCAGCCCTTTGGGCTTTGAGATGTTGTAGTAGTAATCATTAATTATAATGAATGAAATTAATTACTCATTAATGTTTGATTGTATCTGTGGAGTTTTGTTGTTTTAAGTTGCAAGTAAGTACTGAGGAGTCTGTGTTGCAGCATGAAAGAATGTTTTTTTAGTGTGATTTCCTGGACATGTGTTGTGCAGCCCCAGCTGTGGTATAAGGTGAGTTGGGAAGTTTGTGACCAGGATCAAACAGAACTGGGAGGCCACGTGAGGTGCAGCCATGTGCATAATGTACAGAAACTAGTCCCCAGAAAGAACTGTCTGCTGAACCTCACCTGGAATTTTTCACCAAGAGAGTTAGAGACCAAGGGTGAGGTAACACATTCATGATGTGAATGCTCAGGACTCATCTTGCTGAGCTGGTACAAGGGGCTGTGACTTGTACATTGGCTCTCGGGTGGGATGGATGTGGTACCAGGTGCAGCACTAGGATGGATCACATCCCTGCTGGAGCACAGACTGTGTGAAGGCTCCCTGCTTCACCGGTGTCTTACCCGCAGAGAACTTTCTCATTCATTTATGCTGTAAAACACTCTTGGGTATACTTGAAACACCAATTAAATTTATGAGCAACCGAAAGGTCTTGTCCCGAGGGTCCCTCTGGTGGTCCTTGGTGGTCGTCGACCCCAAACTTATACCTGACCTCTTGATGTTTCTTCCCAAATTTGGAGCTAAGTTGTCAATACTAGTCTGGTTCACTATTTTGTGTCCTTTTTTTGGTTAATGTTCAGCATAATTTGCAGAATGAGTGTTGTATTTTTCCACCAGATGAACAAAGAGTTCTTCATCTGGCAACAAGCTGGCATTTAGTATCTTGTCTAAGTAGATGGAAGAATAGTAGGGATGTCAAATCCCTAGTGCTGAATGGAGGTTAAAGTCTTGACCAGACTCAGTTAGATGGTACCTCTCCAACAATCACTCTGGGAAATGAATTTGGCTCTTTACAGATACATATTAGGAGAGGCTACTGTTGTCCTGAAATTTCGGCACAGCTTCAGGTACCTAGGAGTTGAGACATCCTGCTTTTCCTCTAACCATGGCAACATCTGCAAATACCAGACAGTCACCACACTGTATTTATTGCAACAGGGAAACAGCAAAGAGATAGCTTGCCCATGTTCCACTGGAAAGGGTCTGGAATGGAACATGGCAGATGTGTCATTCACTTCTGTCTACCTATTATGGCCTGATGTAGCAAAACCTGTGCGTACAGTCCTGTGAGCACCTAGCTCTCTGGGAGGTACCACCTCACGTCTAAGTTCATTAACAGGGAAGACATAAGCCATAAAAATCCATGAGAATCTGAACACAGGCTGCTGGTCACAGAGAAACCACTAACTGGCAACCGAGGGACAGCATGAAACTGAAGCACATGTCTGATAACCCTTATTGTTTTCACCTAGCTTCAGACCACCAGGCTGTTGGAAGACTAATTTAGTGCTGGGATATATTATATATATATGTTTTTTTTTTTTGAGGAGGAGGAAATAGAGTGGAGAGCCTTCTTTCATTTCAACTGAATATCCTTGAGTAAAACAGAAAGCTACCATTTGGCTGTTTATTTCTCTATTTCTCTCTCATTCTAAGATTTCTGTATGAAATCTAGAAAATTTTTCCAAGAAAATCTAGGAAAATACTAGACTGTTTTTTAAAGTGGAAACAGTGGTACTCATTCCCCTTTTAAGATGCATTGTAATGTCCTGGGACAGTGCTTTGCAGCATATCACACTATTTTACATTGCTCTAAAATTATAGTAAGATTGTTTTTGACAAATATATATTTTTTTTTAAGACAAGCCTTTGCAAGAGTTTATGGAAAGACAGTAACATTTAAAGTGTGTTCATAAACCACATGAAGGTCTTTATAATTTCACCACAAATCCTAGCTTACTATTTATACTTAACTCTCCCCCTCTACTGGTAAAATGGTAGAGGTTGCTTCTGTGACTGCAGCATGCTGCTTTATCTGCAGTTTGAGATGCATAGAGATGTCATTTTCCCTCAGGGACATTCAGATATCACTTCTAAGTCCAAGGTCCCACCTGTACTGGGGGAAGAAACCAGTGGAAGTGATGCTGATAAATTCAGAGCAGGATGAAGACTGGCCCCCTATTGTTTGCCATCCCACAGCTGCTCCCTACTGAATGGTTTTCTCTCATTTCACCACGTCTTCGTCCCCTCTGAATGCCTGTGCCTTCCCTGACAATTTTGCTTGCTGCCTTTGTGGCATCTGGGTCCATCGCCTGCCTTAAGGTGAGCCGAGGATTTCAGATATTCATGATCAGTAAATTTCACTGTGCAAAACCCCCACATAAATCCACAGTGTGTGCTCAGGGTTGTCACGTTTCAGAATGGAGCTTCTTTTGTTCCTGAGGTGCCTATCGAAAACACAGCATGGACTCTCCATTCTCTGGGCTCTTTCATCTTCTGAGTGAACTGTGGACCTGAGTATTTTATTCTGGCATCCGCAGAATTTACAATGCCTGTTTTGAAGCAGTCTTCCTGATAAGATGTATTGAGGAAACAAGGAAATAAAAGTAGACAAGATACTTAGTTCAGGCATTTTTCTTCACAGGCAATGAGACTGATACATTTTCTGGCTCTCAGAATAGGACTATTATCCTTTTAAGAAACTTTAGAACAGAAAGAGGCAGAGGCCCATCTAGGTCAATCCCCTCTAAATCTTCAGACATTATGTGATAATTCTTAAAATATGCAAAATGTAACAAATAGTTTCAAAAATATTAGAAATTTACCAGAAAGTGCTAGAGAAGAGCTTTCAAGCTTGTGCTTCAATATACCTGTATCAGCCCTTACTCTTGGTTTCTTCTTCATGTTACTGGGTGCAGACAAGCTTCTGTATAAAATGCTGTATAATTTTAGGGTAAAATCTGACCAAGACTCTACATGGTAAATTCCATGTTACTACAGAATAGCCACAAGCCACTCATTTCTGTTGTCTACACTACAATCTTCTTGTAATATTGCAAATTTTATAGTAATTACAGATGGAGTAACATGGTCTCTTGAACCATTAGTACTCTGCAATTTGCAGTAGCAAATGGAGGATTTCTGAGTCTAGATTAACTTCCGTATTAGCAGAAAAGAGGAGTTGTAATAACATGATCAAATGCAGGAACTAAGAAGGAGGTTAGGAAGTCTTTTTACTGTTTTGTGTTTTGCTGTGCTGTTTTGCTGTTAAGTGTTTTTCCAGATTTGTTTCTAGATGTGCCTGCTGGGGACACAGCACAGCTATTGGCTTTACAGGATGATCTCAAAAAGGTCCCATGAAAACTGGATTTTTGTTATGGATGTCCCTGGGGTTTTTTTTGTCCACATTATCTTTGGATAACATATATATTTAAGATTTTTTTTTCTAATTCTTTCCTCCTCTTTTTCATTATAATCACATTTATTTTTTCCTCTGCTTGGACTTACATCTTAGGAATAAGCTCAATGATTTATTCCAGGTTTTTTCTGTCTCCTGGAATATACCCAATTCTTCTTTCCAGAGAAGGCTGAGCAGGGCATGTCTGCAGACATCCTCTCCTGCTCCATTCTCTCTTTGATATATTTTACTTGCTCCTTAATGTCTGGGCAGGTTGTTTCCAGCTATATGCCCCTATGTCTTCAGTGTAAAGGGGAGCAGCTAGAAAGAGAAAGGAGGCTGGCAGATGAAAATGAATGACAAAGCTTCATTAACTTTGTATTGGTGGTGGATAGAGTAGGGACAGGTATAAAGCCTTTATTTGGCGTCAGGAATATTCATGCAGAAAATACAATGAACCTTCTGCTTCCTCTGAAGCGTTTGTTCCCAGTGTGCCAGCAGCTTCCCTCTGACCTCAGTTCGTCCCTGGTACTTGCAGGTAACCTGTGTGCACAGCCTCAAATGAGCCCTTGGAAAGGTGCAGGGTACCATCTTTCCAACAGGTGATGATGCTGTTAGACACACAGCTGGCTTGCTGCAGTCACCCAGGAGCAGTACTGGCACAGTCCCTGTAGTCACAGACCTGATAATTATCTCAAGCTACTCAACGTTGCACGCCTTCAGCATCTTGATAAGATGAAGGCAATCTTACCCTGAACTCCCACAGATTCTCACTCCCTTTGTAACTGTCAACGATAATTGCTTTTCCCACCAGCTCCTTCCCAAAAACATCCACCTGAGAACATGGCTCCTGCAGGCAGGGCATGTGTTTGGGTGTGGAGGAGCCCATCCGCTTACAGCCACAGCAGGCAAGGGGCTAGGTGCAAGCCAAGTAAGCCAAGCATAGCCAAGAGGGTCACTCTTCCCATGCAAAGCACAGTGAAACTCAGGTGCAGCACAGCCCATGCTGGCCGTGTCACACACAGTCTCTGGCAGGCTCCATGCCCTTGCTGTCTGAGTTTTGTGGTTGTTCTGTGCCTGCACTGGCAAGGGCAGTGACATCCAGCATGCATGGGCAGGGATGTGCAGCAAGTGGAAGCTGTAGATTGAGAAGGGTGCTCCTGCTCTCAGCCCTACATGTCATGCTCCATACCTTCTCTGAGAATGGGATCTCTGAGATTCTGTTGCAGGAAATCTAGGGCATAGAATTTTCTTTCTCATCCTAAGGTGATTTGGGGGGTGGTGACAGGGCTGCCTGTGCTGCTGGGGGCTGAGTGACTCATAGCATGCTCCTACCTGGCAGGTGTTGATGTCTCCCTCTGGGCAGCCAGCACAGAAGTTGTGGGTGTGGATGTTCTCCACATATCACTGGCTGCTCTCCAGATATTGATGAGGTGGATCTTGGCCTTCTGCAGGACATCACTTGGACTTTGAGATGAGAGCACAGAAAGGAACTAGCACCCAGCAGGCTGTTGTCAGTTCTCATCTGCCTGAGCGTGGTCTCCTTCCCTAGGGCTTGGCTTTGCCTCTGGAGAGCTGCTGCTATGTCCCGTCTGTCTGGCTTTGAGGCGAGGGCCAGGTGCATCTCTCCAGAGCCATATGTCCCACAGCCTGACTCTGACTTTGGCCTCTGCTCTTGGGAAAGGAAAACCTGTCTCCCAGCGAGCCAAGCCTGCCCTCAGGACACAAGTCCCCTTTGGGAACTCACCTCCCTTAGTGCTGGAACTCCAGCCAGAGGCATGGCAGGTGTTGTCAGTGCGGAGCCAGGCACAAAGGCCAGCTCTAAGTAGGGGCTGCACTGGACAGGCTGCTCCCATTCCAGCTAGGTGATGTTACTCCTCTGGTGGACAGCACTGGACTGTTGGTGAACCAGCAGCTGCTCAATCTGGTGTGCTTTGGCCCCAGGGCCCAGCTCAGTCCACTGGGTGATCCTGATGACCATATGCCATGTAGCAATGTTCTGGAGAGGCAGATGGAGAAAAGGGTTGGAGGGACAAGAGCCATGAGCTGCAGCAGGACAGCAGTTCCCTACCTTCTGCTTCACAAGGCAGAAGCTCCAGGAATACTGGCTGGAGGCTGGTAGGAAGCAGTGGCTCAAGCCCAGCCTTCTCTTGAGCAGTGTCTCATCCGGACTCTGCAGTGCCCAGGCACTGGGTGTACTGTAAGGAAAGAGGATGGGAACAGCACATGGTGCTGCCAACAGGGCACCTATTCATGTTGACATGTCTCCATCCTTGTCCTCCTTACCTGGCCTTGATGAAGCAGTGGGCTGCTGTGAGGACCCACCATGTGCTGATGAGGGATCTCCTTCACATACACCACTTGTCTGGTTGCCAGGGATGCTGATGAGCAGGAACAAGACCCCTGGCTAAGGACCTGTGCCACCCACAATGTGTAGTCATAAGTCATGGAGACATACTCATCAGCCATGGCCTGGAGTCCACAGGTCCCTCTGTAAGTGGACAGCCATCACTGTCCTGATTGATGGCTTGCTGCTGCTCAGGCTCAAGGTCAGCTGTCTGCCCTGCCCACCAGGCATTGCATGGACAGCAGGCCAAGAGAAACTTGTGGCACGTGCTTCTGTCCATCCCAGCACCTAGGTGCTGGCAAGGAACTGTGGCTTCTCCATGTGGCATGGCCAGGGGACACAAACAGGCATCCTCCAGGGAAACCCCTAAATATCAGCCAAGCTCCCTTCCATTGCCTGGGCCACTTATCCACAGGTGTCCCATGTGCCCAGCACAGGCCCACACACAGACAGGAGGACAAGAAGGCACAGCAAATACATCACTGCCAGTGGCATGTCAGCTGCAAGAAATGAGGGCTCCTCACTTCCAGCATGTCCACTGCCATAGTTCCTGCTCTTTGCCCACAGTGCCCTCAGCTCCAGGGCTGATGTTACAGAGGGGCTGGTTCCAGGTCCCAGGCCTCTGAGCCAGGGGAAGAGATGGGAATGGTGGATGGGAGGAGCAGCACAGAATCATAGAACTATAGAATGGTTTGGATTGGAAGAGACCTTAAAAATCACGTAGTTCCAATCCGCCCTCCCCCCGCCATGGGCATCATGGGCAGAGATATTTTGCACTGGGCCAGCTTGTTTGAAGCCCTGTCCAAATTTTCTGGGAACACTTCCAGGGATGGGGCATGCATTCCTGCTCTGGGCAGTCATTCCTCTCTAGCTTTCCTCTGCTTGCAGGGTGTGGGTGTGCAGGCCCTGCGGCAGGCAGCCGTCCCTGGCTCCCTGCACTGCCTGCCAACAGCTCGCTGGAAAACACTCCATGTGGCACTGCTGCCACTTTGGGAAGCTAGCTCACTGCCACCCTGCTCTCTGCAGCTGTTTGCCACCAGCTCCTTCACACAAATAATACAGCTGAGAACACGGTGCCTGCAGCAGGCGTGCGTTTGGGAGTGGAGGAGCCGGTCTGGTTACAGACATGGTGGGCAAGCAGTGAGGGGTAGGTCCAGTAAGGCAGGCAGGCTCACCTTTCCTGTGTAGAGCATGGTGAAACATAGGTGTGGTTGTTGATAAGATGGACAATTTTCCTTTTATTCTTTGAAGTATGAAAATTAGACTGATTTTTTCCTGTCATGTTGTATCTGAGTACAAGTCAATTCTCTCATGGATGTGTGGTATGTGGGCCTGAATATATAACATGAAAGATATCTGTGTCACTGCTCTAAAGGATTACTTCTGAGTGGCTGTCAGCCCTCTCTCCGAAGGACTATATAACTACTAAGTACTTCCCACAAAGAACAAGGCGTAGAGAAAACACTGATGAAAGCACAGGTCATTAAGAAGCATTTAGATATCTCTGATAAAATCTAGCTTTGCTTTTTGTGCCAGCTACACACAATTAAACAGATTAAATTAGGCTGCACTGAGCTCTGGGTGGCCACACCAGCTGCTTCTGATACCCAAGTTGCTTCTTTAAAGTTTGCTCAGAAATTTCTACACCCTAATGTAGTTTTCAGTCTGCAGTGCTTTCCCATAGACTGATAACATTATCCCTGTGAATAAAACCATATGTAATCCCTGCTCTTCTCTAAAGTAAGATTAGAAGGTGCTTAAAATGTACACAGAAGCAAAGCATGCACATGATTAGCATCACCAGCTCCTTCCTCAACTGAGTAACTTTCCCTGTTTTCACAGCTTCCCTGGAGTCAGTGTGGTCATGGCTAGAAGGCAGTCAATGTGAGATCTTATATGTTTCTATGCAAAGTGTTTCTATGTAAGTAAATAATGCTCCGAAATTTCAATTTCAGCTTAACAGAGCTAAGCTCTGGTAACAACAATCCCCCTGGCAGTGTTACCACCTGGGCTAAGTGCCCTGCCTGTGTCACACACCAGGCTGATGCATCAGTACAACTCCAGGCACCCAGGGGAGCAGGCTCAAAATGGCCTTAGACTGCTCTAGATGATTCACTGATGCAGCTTTGTAGAGTATGAAAACGTCAAAGATCCTTTTCTACAATGTGAGACCCAACTGCTTTAAAGTGCCTGCCAACACAGAAGCTTGATACCTTTGGTTGCATTCTACTTTCTGTCTAATTTACAGTTTGAATTTTTGGAGACTAAGACAGTTATGGCAAATCATCAGAGGCTTTTCAATGAACTGTCTGCAGGAATCCCTATCTGCTGCTGGAAAGTACAGAACGAGGCAAAAATTGAAAAAAAAAAAGGTATAAAATCTCTTTCCCTCATCCAGTGTGTTTTTGTCATTGCCCAAAGACCCAGAGCTCCCAGGCTTCCTACACTAATCTTGCAGCCTTCCTGGAGGATGATGTTCAAAGAAGTGGACCAAAAATAGTTATGGCTTTCTCCACTGTAAAGCATGTTTACTCTTCTTTTCACTCCTTCCTCTCCTCACCACATCAAAATGAAGCCTCTTGGTATGTGGTCAGAACTCTTTCAAATATGGCAGAATCTAAGTTGCATTTTCCATTGCAGTGTCTCTGCTAGGTGTAAATGTATACACCGAAAACCTCCTGAAATTCCTTATCAAAAAAAAAAAAAGGAAAGATGCATTCAAAATAGCATCTAAAAATTAACCTGCTGACAGATGGATGTATGCAATTAATATGTGTATATATACCTGTTATTCTAGTCCCATATTGTGTCACGCCCTTTTTATGTTTTTAGTCAGAGCAAGGAAGAAAAGACACACACAAAGAAGAAAGAGCGAAAGACTTGGGAAAGAGGTAAAATCTCTATTTGCAAGTAAGCTAAACTTTTTGGGCACCTAACATCTGAGTGCCTCTTTTGAACTTTTTTAGAAGCGCCCAGTTTTCAGAGAGCACCTGTCCTCCCATAGTGATGGTTACCTGAAGTGTCAGTGCCAGCTGAGCAGCTGCCAACCCTTGTTATTTTGGGAAACGCAGATCCAGTGGGTTTACACTTCCGACTGTCGGTCTCTTTCAGGGAGTTGGCGAACGGTTTGCACGTGTATTGGTTTTACTGTTTGAATGGCCTCTCCATTCTTATGATACACCTTTTTCTCAGTGAGAGGCTGGATTTCTGGTATGGTAATAACAGTCCATATAAAAATGAGAGTTCAGTACATTTTAAAAGAGAGACACTTTTAATCATTGATGAAGGAACAATATTCTAAATATGTCTTAAAACCACCAATGGTCACACGTGGATTTTCTCCCCCCCCTTCTTCCCTTCCAGCCTTTTTGGTTGTTGTTGTTGTTTTCTGATGCCTATACAGCTGGATTTTTGATACTACGAGGTGTCTAAACTTCAGGGATGGAATGGATGTACTTAAAAATGATACCATTTAATGTTCAAACAACCCTGGTGTTTCTAACTAATTTTTTTTCCTGTGAAAATTTGTGATCTGCCAGAATATAAAGTGGTGCTCATTTGCATAACTTGACAATTTTATAATGCACCATTTTAGTGCTAAACAGGAGAAATTAAAAGCATGTGGTACATTTTTTTAAAATAGAAACGGAAGTCAAAACATTTGGAGAAATACCTCACACTGAATATTTATTGAGTAATACCAGCTAGAAGCAAAACCTCTGCTGGCATAAAGGTCATCTAGAAAGTCCTCTTATTGAAAAAGATGTTGAACAACTAGTCTGAATGGGATATATTCCTCGTGCTGATTTAAATTTTACTAGAGAAATATAGACTTTGGGTAAACTACATGGTTGCTGGCTTTTCATTTCAGCCTGTCACAGCATCCTGACTGTGTGTATAAATACTGGTATTTTAGGATAGATGTTAAGTACACATTAATACTTTTTAATTCATACAATTTTGTTGTATTATGTCTTACAATTAGGTTGAGACATATTTCAACTCTAAATAAATTCTCAAACAAAAAATAATTGAGGGTACTTAAAAACTAGCTGGAAGTGGTTGATCAGACTCTTCAATTAATTAGGAAAAAATCAAAGAGATGATGGAGTGTGTGTTGCGGAATCACAAGTGACTGCACCAAATAAGCTCAAATCAACAAAAAGCTAATAAGAAATCACATAATTACCTACAATATACTCTTGAAAGACAAGAGGAGTACAAAGTACTACTTTCAAAACAGAGGGAACAGAAACAGTAGAAAATATTTGAATACTCCAGTGTTCTTCCAACCAAGAAGTGCATCTTTTACATGGATTTAAGGATAAAGTTGAAAGTTTCATAAGAATATGTGTATTTGTTAATTAACAACAACAAAAAAAAAGGTAACTTCTCTTGCACAAAAATCAATCTGAGAAAGATGGTGTCTGAGTGGAGACAATGCTTAAATGCGTTTTGCATGTTGAAATATACAAGGGAGACTGTAGTTGTGTCCAGACTGGGGGCAAAACTGTTATCTTGTTGAATGTCAGAACTTACAGCTGTTTTGAAGAAAATGAGAGCTTTACTACTGGGATTAAAGTCCAGGGTCCATCTGAATGTTGAACAAAGGAAGGAGCTCAGTCTGAGAAGGAATAATCTGGCAAAAGCTTTTATGGAATAAGCAATGATCACCTGCATTTTAACAAACTGTCAGCTTATAAAAAGTATCTCTTGTTTTTATTTGGCCTGTTAACAGCAATACATCAAGAGGAAATAGCTCCAAATTCCAAATATAAAATGCAGCTCTAAATCCTGTCTGAATGTCCTATCCAATACAACAGCAAGTGAGGAAATAAAATTCCTACTGAAGCATCGGGCGAGCAAGGGGAAATGCACTTTTGCATCTCTGCATTAGCACAGGACTACCCCACGGCTTGTAAAAAATCCTACTGTGGTAAAGTACCTCTGTTTCTGAAAACCTTAACGGAAACAATCTCTGGAAATCATGACAGAGAGTAAAATTAATTATATACACGTATTATTTTTTTTTCCCTCTCTGGTCCCTAATAGTCAACATTTTTGGAGCCGAAGAAAAATGTTTTTGTTTCCATAGCGACAATATCCACTCGTCTTCTTTCTGTCACAAGCCATGGTTTCTGAGCATATTTACGAAAATTGAAATGTGGGTAACTCAGAATGATAAAGCCAAGTGCAGCAAATTTTCAACTAAATAAATATTTGTATTCAGTCTTGTATCCATCGGCTTTGAAAATTTTCAAGGTCAGGATATTTGTTTGCTGTGCTGATAGCATTCCCATTAAATACTTTGTCCTGTTCACAATGAGAATTCTTATTTAAACATGTCTTGAATGTTACTGATGCTACCCTTAAATAATTGAAGTAATTAAAGCAGGAAGCAACACTGCATAACATCTTTCAGAACAGCAAAGAATGCCACTGTAGCTCTTGAGGACTTAAGGCAGCTGGTATATACAGCATACAAGAATACATGCTGGAAGGTCAAGTCTTTAATTTATAAGTGGCTTCAGGGTGTCCTTCTTCTCACAGTGGGCAATGCTAACTGTGCTGTCAAAGTTCAGCAACAGTCTGTGCAGAAAAATGTTGAACTGATATGCTTGGGCTCTGCTTTCTTCTTTTCAATTCCTTCTCAGTGCAAACCTCTCAGCTACAGATTCAGTCTCTTTCTTGTCTGTTGAACTTGTTTCTCTCTGAATAATTTCTTTATACTCACTGGGCAAGACTTTCAAGTCCTTGCTCCAGAAACATTTATTTGTAGAAGATGAAAAGGTTTTAACAAGAGAAATGGAGACCTGCACCAATATGTACACCGTGGTAGAACTTGGCTGTATGAAGCTGTATATTGATGCCAAGCCTCAGCTTTGAAAAAGAAATGAAGTGGTTTTTTTGGAATCATTTCAACCCAAAGCAAAATATGGTGGTTTGGGTTTTTTTGGATGGGAATTTAAAAAAAAAAAAATAACCCACTGTTATCAAATTTAAAATATTACTTACAGCAAATGCTCAATGATCACATTTTCTCATTAAAAACATGTAGAAAATTTCTCTGGTAGTTTTTTCTGTAACTTTGAAGAAGTGGTTTGAATAGGCAAAGCATAAGCTATTGCAAGGACTGGAACTTCAGACTCAAAGTGATGCCTCTGATTGTGTTGCCCTCCTACCTGCACAACTATTTATGTTTGTGTCCATGGGGAGCACACTGTGTACACCATGCCTGCACCACAATGTACAAGCAGCCTGTGTTCAGAGAACTCTCTTTAGGGCCACACCACACTCATTAACTCAGCTATAGATGCAAGGTGACAAAGAAAACCCGTGTGGCTTTTTTTACCTGTATGTGCTCCTGCCAGTTTTGTACTGAAGCATGCTAGCCCTGGGAGCACCATGGGTGCTGCAGAGAAGCTGGTTAGACAGTGGGAAGTGGGAGGCAATGGGAGAAACAGAGACTTTACTTTCCTCTCAGTAGTCCTTTTCACCCAAGGGTTTTATTTTTTTGTTATATATAAAAATGTTGTATTTTGTTCTTAATAAATGTTCTTATTTATCAAATCCAGTACTGACTTTGGAATAAACATCATCTGAGAAGGTTACAGTGCCTGCTCAGACCAGATAAAGACCATCTAAGTTGAAACAAGAAACCAAAAAGGTGCTGTTCCAGGTGCCCTTCTCACAGCCAGCTTTTCACAGGTGGCTGCTCAGCATGCTAAGAGATGCTGGCATCTCTAACACTGGATATAAGGGAAAATGCCACAGTTATAACTCTAGGGATTGTGATGTCTTCTGCATACACAGCTCCTGATGTCAGGCTATTATTTCCTCTTTGAGAATAAAACTACCTTTAAGTGTTGGCAGGATTGGGATCCCTGTTAGAGCCTGTCTTGATTGCCACAATAGCTGTGTTTCACCTCAGGGTACTATGTATTTCAGGTAGCCTGAGGTAAAAATACAAGTGAAAGCATTGCACTAGGTAACTGTGCACAAGGGTGCAGATTTTACCTCCACTGTGGTTTTAGCTTAGAATATATGATGTATGGTAGAGGATACCCTGAGGTGAAAAGGGAAGTTTTGCTGGCAGGGAGTTGGAGGCCTCTTTCCTGTTTCTTTTTGCAGAAAAATGGCAGCAGCTTTGCTCGTTCCCTTTTGCTATGATTCCTTACGTGCGCCCATTTTGTAGTATTTTGTGTTTAGTACTGAGAATGAATCTGTGAGAAAAAAATACCACGGGTGCAACATGATGGATGCAAAAAACCTCACAGCCGAGTTGAGGCACTGAATGAAGAATTACAATTGGATTTTACCTCAAGGCATAAAACCCCTGAAAAATGTGAGTTTGTAATGGAAAGGCTGTTGCTGACACAACCTTAACTTGAACATTGCCAATAGTCACACTATCACTTTATATAGCAGTTTAATGGCCAGCTTTTTGCCTTGCCAGTGGAAACACAGCCAGTTGAGGTGATTGGGTTTGCATGCTATAAAGCAGCTCAACCTTGGAATCTGTTGATATAAAAACACTCATTCTTCATTAGCCAAATTTGAAATAATGCACTGAAAATAGGAGCATGTGACTTGCATGTTGAATTTACACTGGTGCTGTGCACATACGACTGTCACCTCACCTCCAGAGTTTAATGGACTTAATGAGCAGTTAAAATGTTTTAGGCAGCCTATGATGGACATCTGAGGTGTCAGTCAACAGCTGCAGTTGGCAGTGTGTTCTTCAGAGTGACCCACGTGCAGCAGAGCCTGGTCTGCAGGAGCTGCTGCTTCTTGTAGCTCAGCCAGTGCTCCTCAGCTTGCTCTGTTTTACTGAGCCATCAGATCTGAACAACCCACTTCCTTTTGAGATGCAATAAATACAATCATAATCACATGACATTTCTTTAGCTATTGATTTTCTCACTTGCCTGAAATCATCGGAAGCTGGGATTACAGTCTATAGGCAATTCAGCCATTTTAAAGAATATTTTGGCCTTCATGTCAAAAAAGTGCACTGGATTGGGGCTATCCGAATGCTTTGTGAATGAAATATGTTGAAATTATATAACATTATGGATTGATTAAAAGAAAAGAGCCATAATTTACATAAATGTATGACCTGCATAAAAAACCAGAATGCATATGACATGACTGTTTATACGTATATATATATATTTACTTACATATAGTATATAATAGGTATTATATTATGAGCAAACCTAAGTGCACCAGTTTCAACTTTACTGATATGATTTTCCTTTGAGTTTACTCCTAGTGAAAATCTCAGAGAAGTGGACATGTTTTCAAATTTCAGTTTAACTGTGTATTTCTATCTGAAAAAATATTTTTCAGCTCATCCTAATCCAATTGTACAAAAATCCAATTGTAATTCTTTTAGGGATTCCTAGCCAGGATCCTTGAAATAAATGCATCACAGAGGAGTGAGCACCGTCTGGGAGCTGTTATTTTCCTTCCTAGCCTTAATTGCTTTTAAAGACTTTGGAAATATCTGGGATGACATGTGAGTGTATTTGGCACAGATACATAGGGTGGGGTCTCTGTCCACCCAGAGAATTAAAAAGCTGAAACTGTCTGAAAAGTGGGTGGTTAGAAAGAGACTTTCAAACCTCCTACAATGTTCAGGAACTCACTTAACTGAGGTTTTGTTTTTTAAAAGGAAGTTGCTCTAGAATTGGTATTCATAGATATCTGTGGACAGAGAGGTGCAAGCAGACAGCAGCTTAACTCTTCTGAGTGTTGTAGGGCCTAATTGCATCTCTCAGGGATCCCCTGCTCTCACCCTGTCAGTGTTGCAGCCTGAGATGTGTGACTGTGCATCGTTAAGTGCTGCCAGGGATGCACAGCCACCATGCACATCTGCCCTGGGATGCCAACACCAATTCATTTCTTCCTTTTCTTTCATTCAGCAAGAATCCAAGTGTGAATTAAGTTAGAACAACTGTATTTAAATCCGTATTGACTTTTTTTCTGCCAAGCATATCCAAGTGAAGATTTAACTGTATTTATGCAAATGCAGCTTTAAAGAAGCTTTTCTCTTAGTTGTAATTATGAAAATCCTCTCGAGTCAGTCCACAGTGAGCTATGTTGCTGTTTTTCATAACTGAGACAATTTGAGTTATCTTGAAAATCTTCAGCTGCCTTCTGCTTGATGCCCAGAAGACTTTGCTGCAGCTCTGCTCAGGGTCAATTGTTCCTTAAACTTCTTTTAGACTCTGTTCGACATGACAAGCAAATCAATCTTTCCAGTTCGGGAGCTGATGAAACTCAACATTTTATAAAGCGTTGCCATGAGAGTAGGAACTGAGTAGATGGCTTTCAGACCTATTCAATGTCACTTTACACAGCTAGAATTTCTACAAATGCAGAATACTTGCCTGCCTGAGTCTGTTGAACACAACCAGATCAAGCCAAATAATAAAACATCCTTTTAATAAAGAAATGGCTCTGTAACATTTTCTGGCTTCTCTGTCTCTCTCACTTGTAGAATACATATGCATGTAAACACACTTTGCATTTAAGAGCCAACAGATTATATATATAATATATGTGTATATATATATATATGTGTGTGTGTGTGTGTGTGTGTGTGTGTGTGTGTGTGTGTGTACTCTTCTGGGCATACCCAGTAGATTTTATATGTGTGCAGTTTTAAATGAGATCACGTGATAAATAATTATTTGCACTTAGTTGACCCATATTATTTTAGCAGATTTTTCCAAATAATAGCATCAGATAGTGATATAAATTTATAACCTTGTCTTAGTGCATGAGAATTTCCTCACCTGTCTGTCATTAGTAGTAAAATCTCCATGCTTAATGAAACAACTTATGATGATATTTTGCAAAGATCTCCACTGGGCAATTCTATCAGGGCTGATCACTGAAACACTCTCTCCTGATAAAGCAATGAGTGAAGTTTTGGTTTAGGAGGACTCAGTAATTTGCAGTGAGTGCTTGGGCTTCAAGATGTAGAATGTGATGCAGGCTCATGATTGCCTATTTGAGAAGGGGCTAGGTAGAATAGGGTATCAAAAATGCCCACTAATTTTAGATGTGCAATTGTGGGGAATCCAATGAAGCAGAAATATATTACTGTTTGAAAATTAGAAACTTTGAACGCATCTCAAGTTGTGCACTAAAAATGCCTTGTGTATCAGTTATTTCCTCAACAGAAGTCTGAGGGAAGACAAATCTCTTTCTGTAATTCTGCAAATAGCTCAGCCATCAGAAAGTGTATCTCATGCTCTATAAAATTCCACATTTTATTTTTTTCTCCATTAGCCCTTCAGTCAATGAGAACTTCTGCTACCCTGTTTTCCATGTCAGATTGAAATGTGAAATTTAGATCAGCTGGTCTTACAATGACTTGTAACCACAGTCATGGGAATTGCTTGGTCTTGTCATGGTTTAGTTTAGAATGTCTTTTGTTTTTTGGTAGTTTAAAAAAAATTATGAAGAAATATGAACTCTTAAAAGGATTTCTGTGAAAAGGACATATAATTATAGTGTCTTACCACAGTATGCAAAGCTTACAAGGCTATTAATAGGTGCTTTTTCATAATGTAAAGTGTAGTTGGAAGTTATTGGGAGTATCTCAATACCTTCCACTATTGAGTCTTAACCAACTCAGTCAATCAGGGCTATTTCTCATTTGCAAGAATGCTTTGCTACATGTTAATTGTCACTAAATACATAACAATGTTCTTAGATAATGGATGGTTTTGACACCATGTATTTCTTCTGAGAACCATGAGAATCCTACTGTTGAAATCAATAATATACCATTTTTATAATTTATTCCATTTAGCAAAACTCTAACAAAACATGCCTATTGCTCAGGCTTCAAATGTGGAAAACAGTGTTAGCAGGTTAGTAAACTGTGACACAGAAGAAGACAGGGAAGTTAATTTTTGTTCCATAAGATCTAAGGAACTTGAGCCTTTTTAAATCTCTTTCCTGTAGTACTGATTGTGAGAACCAAAATGAGCACAGATAAAAAAACTAAGCTAATGACAGTGATCTTGAGAAGAATGATGCAATACTAAATTTATAATGTTAAGGTTGCAATTTAGTGAATTCTGTCAGATACACTGCAAATGATTAAATCTTCTTTGCTTTTTCAATAAGTTATTGAAAAGCTGAAGGGATTGTAACATAATACTTGGCAGAAAGACTTCTGAGCACAATTAGCTGTAGTAGTTACATATTCTCAAGTTGTCTTTATCCATGTGCTTATAATCTACAAATTTGTCAGACCCAATAATTCAACTTCCAAAGGTGCTTACTCTCAGTATGTATTTGAATAAAGTTATATCTGAAAAGGGCTTCAACCTACTGCTTTACAGAGAAGTCATCAGGAGGCTTCAGATCAATTTCTGTTATAAAAATTCTGTTATTGTACTTCCATTAATTCCTGTAACACTGACCTTTATGACATAGCTTTTCATGCTTGAGAGACTATTTGGATTCTGCAGAATCCGTTCAGCTGCCTTTCTGCCTTTGGGTTATAAAAGAATCCTATTTAAATATATGAAGTAAAACCTACTCTTTTTTGTCCAGATAGGAGGAGAAGGAAATGTTTCAAACCTAACCAAGTTTTACACTTCAAATTGTACAATAGCTCATAATGAGCAGCTGAATCAGTATAAAAAAATTAAGGAAGTGTTCCATAATCCAGTCTTAGGCAGCGGATATGATCAACTTATTATCCAAACTCTTCCTATAGTCAAGCTCTTCAGAGAGCTCTGATTTACATAGTCTGAATCACCTTCAGAAAAAAACCCTGTAACTCACTCCACTGCCTGTTGGTCAGACTTGAGAAAGAATAGTTGTTTAAATTATGTGGCTAAAAATATGTGGTATCAGTAACACCTTTCATCACAGGACAGTCTTGTTGCCAATGTTTAAATATGTGCCCCAATATGTGCATGAGGTGGAACTGGACATCTTTCTCCAAGTTTCACAGAAATCATGTAGCATGCCAGAATAATGTGGAGGACCCAGAGCTTATCATTGGATCTGTGCTGGATTCAACAATTTATTGTGGTTTGAAAATGTTGTTTATTTAGTAATTCTGATAAATTTGCAATGAAAGCATGCCTTGTTTATCCTTGAGGAGTGCCCATCAAAGCTGAGCTTGCCAGTGAAGCAAACGAGCTCAACTCTCCCTCCCTCAGCATATTGCCTGGGGTTGCATTGCTCAGTTGACATCCTATGGTGGAAGAGTAGATCTGCAGCTTTCTCTTTATTTTGAAGGTTTCTGTGGGTGTGGTACTTTTTTTCATCTCTTTTCCCCCCTTCAGACATGGTCTGGTGTTTCTCAGGTGTGATGTTTGTCGTGAGTTCTTTAGTTTGCATTAAACACATAGAGGTGCTCTTATGGGTATGTTGGGCTCAGTTTGAGCTGAAGAAACTTAAAAAGTAACAAAGAAGCAATACTCTTGCTTAAAAATAGTATATATAACACATTTAGGTAGGAATTTATAGACCAAGTGTTTTCAGCCCAATTCCTGTCATGAGCAAAACAATCTTATTGAACTAATTACTAGTTTCAGTCTTTCACTGTTCTTCTTTTTTCCTTTCAAATTATTTTCTTCAGAAATAATTTAGTTCTTTTGTAGTTAATTAAAGAGATGTTGATTTGCAAATAAATATAAATGATATGTGAAATCTACACACCACTATTCCTTACTTTAATATTTTATTTATTAAAACGCTAAGTGATATTTTTTGTTCATTGTTGGATACTTGAACTTATTCTTTGTGTCAAACTACTGTAAATGTAAATAGAAATTTTATTAAATTTGAGTTCTATTTAATTGCAGAAAATGCATATTTTTATTTATTAATTAAATACAATGACTTAATAGATTGTTCACATATTTTAAAATTAAAACACTTTGTACTATGAGATAATTGATTTATTAATGAGAAAATAGTCATTGTAACTAGTGAATTAATCAAATTGCTTATGGTTACATCTCCCCCAAGACTTCAAAATAATTAGCTTTTACTCTTTCTTTGCTTGCTTTTGTTTGTGGATTGGATGTGGAAGACAAAGTACCTTTTAATCTCACTCAGCTTTATGCTTTGAATAAACCAAATACTGTACAAAACTGCTAAACCAGAATACAGGGGGAAAAACATCTTTCAGCATTTGAAAAATTGCCGCTAAAATAAACACTCACATTTACACATGATCTCACCTGATGTTCCCCATGATTTTCCTGGTTTTATATTCCATAAAAACTTAGCTACAAAAATGTTCTACTTGCATGCTGATTTCAACTACTTAAAAGTTTTTTAACAATTATGAGAGGACTAACCTTAATCATTATTGCAAGTCTGACTTTTGAATTATTTACTTATTTTTTGAGCTATTTCAATATTTTTGTTTAAATAACATTCTCTTAGATTTTAGTTCTTGAGTGGTACTTGAATATGTCTAAAACCATAATAATTTCTTTCTTCTTCAGAGAGTATAGACTAAACCAGAATAGCTTAAAGGGTGGGTTTTGTTCTGAGGGTGTTTGAAAAGCAACTCAGAGAGACCAAAGCAATTGTGCCACAATACTCTCAGGTACAACTACAACTCCCTAAGTACATAATTGAAATTGATTCAATGTGAAATCAGTTGAATAGGATTGATTCCTATTGAAATCAAGGAGACCAGAGAAATAAGTAACAATTAACTGCTTCAGTCAGGGTGACAAATCTTTAGTTCCTAGCTGTACAAATATAGAAATTGAATGCTGCATCAGGAAAGAATGTTAATATATTCTTCCTTTTGAATGCAGAAGTTTATTCAGAAAACACACTTCTGGATGAACTAAGACAAAAGAAGTAGTTTTAACATGGGTGCATGCAGCTGCAAAAAGCAAGGTAATGTGCTCAACTGTTCCTCTTGTCACTTTGAGGGTCTAAGTTCAGATTTTTAATGATTATATTCTGAATATAATAAAAATTCTGCAAAGGTGTGCAAGAGGTACCTCAGAATGGCTGGGGATAATGCCTCCTGCAGAGAGTGTGTGTGTGTAAAACTGTCATAGGTAATTATCATAGTAACACCTCTTGCATCACAAGTTATTTTGAGGGAGGGTGCAGAGCTATTGTGCCACTAGATGCTGCTCTAAGACAACATCTAACAAAAGCAATAATCCTAAAATCCATGCAGTCTGCAATATTGCATCAATCACCACAGTTCTGTTTAAAAAAAATTTACAGATTAAATCTTAAGCTTTAGAAACAGGTTCCAAAAATCTAAAAAAAAAGAAGGGAGGGGGGAAGCACATCATGAACTGATATTAAAACTTACAGTATCAGAGCTACTGCATTTCTGGGAACAGAGTCTGAATAAGAAGGCTATTTTATCTGAAACCTTTAGTTTTGTAAGACTGTCTTATCTAATTCTTGAAGAGCTTTCAGTTAAGCAAATTCATGTGCTCCAAAGAAGCAGAGCATAAATTTCATAAGTCTTTCTATTTCAAACTATGAGATTTGTTGCTGATTGAGGTTAGTGGTTAAACAAGTTTGCTGGTCTTGGCTGAACTAACGTGGATCCTTCATAGTGTTTAGCTAACTTCATCTGGCTGTAGGGGCACTTAAAAGTTAAACAGAAGGAATGTTAATTAGGTCAATATGGAAATAAATCTGCAGAGCTGTAAGAAGAGGCTTGCACAGTGTCTACTGAGACAGGTGTGGTTTTAGTTTGGACTTGCAGTAATTCACTTGCAGAAAAAAATAAATTAATAAAAGAGACAGAAAAACCTTTGAAAAGAGGAGAATTGGCTCTTATGGGAATCAGTGAAGGTTGGGACCAAGGTCCTTAGTAAACTAATTCAGAATGGGAGGAGATATGTATGTGGAAGGTTTTTGCTGTATAACAGGCTAAAATGGCAGCAGAGCAGATGACACAGCCGGATACTCCCTGCAGTGAATACTCAGTTTTTCTTTGACCCCACTGAAAAGTTCCATGTATGCTTAGCTTTCAGTAGTCACATTGTTTAGACTTTAGAAATTTTCTCATCTATACTTGATTCTCCCATCTAATCAACATACAGATATGTTGATATAAATCAAAGACAGGTTATTTTTTGCAGAAAATGTTAGTAGCTCACTGATTAAATATGAAATGGGCATTGAGAGGTCATTAATACTGTGAAATGGATTTCTGACATTTTACAAAAGCAGCATGTACCCTTTCCTTTAGCTCTGTGGTGGGTCTTACATGAATAAAGTTTTTCCTGATCATTTTCTTTTTGCATTTGGAGGTGATATACTCTACCAGTTACGCTCTACAGGAAATGGTTGAAATTAGTTTTCATTATTTCATTTATACTGTGCTTGCCTGTAAGATTGCAGCTTGACCTCATTATACCATCAGAATCTTTAAAAGCTATTTTTAAAGCCAAACACTTACAAATATGTCATTTTAAAAAGAATTTCAGTAAAATAGCATTAAAACATTATTCTTTTCAAGGCTGTTTACACACAGTTGTAAACAGTTGTCTGTTTACTATACATGGACAACATACAGTTGTCCATGTACAGTAAAACACTTTAAAACTTTCTAGGATCTATTTTACAATTGTTTTCCAATCAATAGATACAGAAATACTGTATACTATATTAAGGTGTTCAAGTTACCTTTTACACATCTGGTCTTTCCTTCTTTTCCTCAGGGCCCAGGGAGATGCACACACATGTGCACACACACAGGACCGTTTACCAAGTTAAGAGCTAATAAAGATATCAACCAGTGCTCTCTGTGATGAGCTGTGACACATAACACAAAGCACCCTGCCTACTCCTGATATTGTCATTTTCTGTAAGTGCTAGATTCTCTTCTGTTTTTATTAGCTAATTCATCAACACCCTGCACCCAGGAAGAGATTCAATAAAGCCAATTAAGTAGACTGCCCTTTTAGGCACCAAGGAGTCAGGAGCACAGGAGCTGTCTAGGGCCACAATCCTGTGCAGTGTGCACTATTTCCAAAGCCTAATTAGCTTAGGTCTGGTTTTGAGGGGCAAACAGAGGGGAGAGATATCAAGTTCGGAGCTGCTCGCAGGGCCTTTGTACCAGGGCTTGTTTCGGTAACGCAGCGGAGCAGCAGGACACGTGTCTCCTGGGACCACTGCCAGCCACGACTGCGTGGAAGGGGAGGGGGAGGAGGGAGGCACGGGCTGCCTGTGAGCAAACCCAGCCGAGGGACAGTCATGCCCCATTTTCCAGGGAAGCAGTAAAAACCACTAAGGAGATTTCTCCATCTGCACAGCCATTACATATCAGAGACAATGTCTGTATTTTCAGTAGATATATAAAGATACTGTGTTTGAGATTTATTTCTGGCTGGTAAAAATAGTTTTGTCTCCTTCTGGGAGAGTGTATTAGACGGCTTTTTTGTTTCTGTGATTCAGTAACAGCGTCATTCTCTACAGACATAATGAGCATACTGCTGACACCGTTCCAAAAAATAGATGGCCCAGGGCCACCTTTGGGGAATTCTCTAAACGAAAGAATCGGAAATGATCATCTCACACTGGGTGTTGAAGCACTCTCTTTGCATGCTGAGAGTGCTAAAAGAGGACCTGGAACAGTCCCTGTGCATGTATTTACACAACAGACTATCGCTGCTTTGAGTTGTCAGCCCAGTGGTTCAATAATGTTCACTCTTAAAAGCCTTCAGTGTGCATTTACCTACCAGAGTTTTCATTCTAAAAGGCCTGTAAATAATTGTGCCCCTCTACTGGAGAGGATGTTACTACCCTCTCAGGAGCAGAGATGAGATTTTGCTTCCTTCAACAATTCCCCCCTCACAGCAATGGGAGCAAAATGGGGCCCTGCTTGCTGGAAATTCTCTGTCCTCTGAAATCTGAATGAGTATGTGCTCTAAAGAGTATGTGCTGCCACAAGTTATCTCTGCACCTCAGAAATGTTGGAGAACTTTCCCCTTTCTTTTCTTCTTCCAGAAGAGAAGTGCTTCAGATAGCATGGAAGCATAGGATGGATGGGGGTGCCATGGATTAGTCCTATGGAAGGTACTGTGAAAAGATTTAGGAAAAATAGTTTCATATTTATACTCCACCTCATTCCTTCCCCTGTCATGCCAAGAGGGAAGGGGACGTAGCACAGTTGTGCCTGCACAGGAAAAGGTTGGGACCAACCTTGCAACCTGTCCTGGAGCCTCTACCTCTCTTGGAACAGCCAGCGTGGGGCCAGTGGTCATGGACTTCCTTTGCCCACCATTTCACCATCTAGGAAATGGTGCCTTCCTGGAGCTGGCGGACATACTGCTCCAGCTCTGCCTGGACTACACTTTGGGGTCACTGTTTCTGTGAGGCTGCAAGGGTTCTTGGTGCTTTGCCTTGTCCTATATGAAATAAGGAAATGGGCTGGGATAAAGGCCATTTAGCTATCTAACAAGTCTGCACTTGTCTGTGAGATCCAGGGCTTGGTGTGGTCCTGGAGAGGAAATGGTGAGCTGAAGAGGACATGATAACTGAAGGGCAGGCAAAAAACAACCTGCTCAGGCACCTTGATTCTGCTGCCTCCATCAGGTCTGGCTGGGATCTGCCCTTCCAAAACCTGCATTAGGAGACAGCTGCCACATAGGGATGGGGCACATGTAGTACATTATTTACACTAAAATGGTAGGAATTTACATTCATTGTTGTTTTTGTAGAATGGCTTGGTGGCTTAAGCGTAAAGCTGCATGGGAGATTAGGTAGTTTCTTCTCACTGCTCTGCCCTCTTCATTTTGTGTATGGCCTTGGTGGTACAGGCTAATCTGACAGGCACAGTAATGCTTCCATGGCATTTGCTGGTGAAACATAACTGAAATCCTCCGAGGTTATGCATGAATGGAGCTTGAGGAGAATAGTCCTTTCTTTTACAGTATTATAAAAACTTAAAATTAGAACTTAGAAATTCACCCATCAGAACCAGTTTGTATCATCTGTGAGAAGTTATTCTGTGCTGCAGGCACTCATCAGTTATGAAGGATAGGCCCACCACGTAAATAAACTAAATCCATCTCATTTTACATGGATGCTCAAACAGCCATCTTATGATAACTCTCAATCACTGCCAAAGTGAATCAGACTCAAACTGTAGGAGTAAAAGAAAGTTTCTCTTCTGATTCTTTGGATCTGCATTGCAGAAATCTGAAATCAGCTTGCAAATAAGCTGCAATGTCATATGCTGTAATCCACAGCTCCATTTATACTGATGCGTGTCTTGTGTGCTCTGTGCTGCTGTAATTCCTGACTACAGTGGGAGTATGAAAGTTTGACTGCAGTCTTAGCCCTAATTTTAATGGCATTGTTGATTTTTATCATGGGTGCAATGCAGATTAAAAAAGGAAAAAAAGATGCTATATGCATTATAGCTCATACTGTCTTCAGTTTGTTCTTTACTGGTACTAGAAATCCCTTCAGTCTGAGGTAACATAAAACCAAAGTAGCAAAATAAATAACTTGGGGGTATTTGGAGGGGAATGAAAGCTGTTTCTTGGTCCAAACATCTTCACTGTTATAGAACTTTAGGTGTATAGAAACCTCAGACAGCAAATATTTTAACCAATCCAACCGGTACAGAACATCTAGGGCAGGGAGAACTTGTGAAGAGCACAACTGTGGATTAAAGGAGCAGTGCAAGTAATACATTAGTTATTTGTTACAAAATAAATTAAGTATTGACACAAGTTACACTATATTTTTCTGTTTGAAATGCTGCAGAAGTAAATCTCCTTCTTTCTAAAGGGCAGCATGAAGTGTTGGTCTTGCGTTTCTGCCATGACATTTAACTCATTAGCATGCAGGTGCACTCTCTGGGTTTCATGCAATACCTGTCTCCTTTCACCGTGTTTACAGACAATCTAGCAAGTTTCCAGGCCAAATGGCTCCCTGAATGTGAGTCCACAAAGCAGTGAACAAGGCAGCACACTGCTTGGGGCGTTCCCAGCACAGCTAGCATCAACAGTGGGCATCAACAGTGACATTAAAACCAAAAAATGGCTGGTAATTGTTTGTAACTGACAATCACAGTAATTAATTGTAGGTAATGTTGCAGTTACTCATTATTCTTCCTTTTTCTTGAAATCAGCTGTCTTGTTTTTTAGCAACTGATCCATGGTTAATAGTGGTTAGCATTATGCATCTGAGTTCCTGGTTTACTAAACATAATGAATTATTCTGCTTCGTGGGGAGCCAACCATGCATTTGGTGTGTGAAATGGGAAATCCTTCACAGAGAACTGCAGGCACAGCAGGGACTCTTGTGACTCCACTTCGGGACTGAGTGGCAGATGAAACTCCACAGTGAGAGGGAGCCCTGGCTCCTGCAGCTCTGTGGAACTGCCTTTTCCCATGCCCTAAGGACTAGAAGAAGAACCTGATGCTTTTCTCTTTAAAGGATCTGGGCTCAGGTCTGGGACAAGTGCACATCTCCCTGGCAGCTGATGGTGTTATCCCTGTGCCCCAGCTCTCTGTTGGCTGCATGGGTGTAATGTCTGCATTTCATGTTTTTGTTCATAGAGATATCTTACCTAACTCTCAGTCCTGCAAGGGCTGGGTGTCAAGATAATTCTCTGGGCTCTTCCTGCATTTACAGAAGCTGGGGAAAGAGGCATTCATCTCAGGTAAAAGCAGTGTCTAAGACAGCTGAGAAAAATGCCCCCTCCATGCACAAGATTATTTCTCTTTGAAGGGGGCCTAAGTAATTAGCTCAGGCTCCAAGCTGTTTTTTAAATGGCTGAAGTTAGGTGAGGCAGTTCCACCTGCTGCACTGGCCTCTTTTGTTAAAATCCCTTAAGCCAGGGACTGTCACCTGCCACCATGGGCTTTGCTGTATGTCTAACATGGCAAAGTCATCATTGCAGATGGAGTCCCTACACACAGTAATACGAAGACTAGATAAAGGGACTCTTAGAGCTGCTGACTGATGTTCAGTACCTGACATCACTACCTTATACCCATATAAGCAGATGGGCAGCAGAAAACCTCTGCACATTAACTTATCACAGGTTATGCAATCGGGCTCAGACACAAAATCATGCTCTAGCAGCTTAACATGCTGCTGCATGTCTCCCAAGCAGCTCTCAATATCCGCGTGCTGTTCTCATCCTCACCATCTCCTATGTGCTCCTGTGGAAGGTGTGCACACAAATGGATGTCTCAGATTGGTTCACAATAACTTGTTAAGCCACTGTTGTCTTGTGCTTCAGCCCACAGGCAACCCCCACACTGGGTCTTTTTTTTACTAGGGTTTCATGCTGACACTTGGGCATTTATCAAAATCTGCTGTGCAGCCATAAAGATTTTTGTTAAATATGCAACAAGCATCAGTGTGTAGGATATAGGAAAGGGAGTAGAGCGGTTATTTAAAAAATGTTTAGCATATGTTCGGTGAGTTTTCATGCACGATTTTGCTGGTAAAGGTTAGCAGAAAAGTCAATACATGTATCCTCAGAAAACATAATCTCAGTTAAACCTTTTGGCAGGAGCATTACAATGCAGCAGAAGATCATTCAAAGTTGACCAGTGAAATTCTGTTGCTCCTGAAGCTAGAAATGCCCTGTCAAACTGGGCTGCTTTATGAACCTCCTGGTCTGCTAAGCTGAAAGCCATTACTCTACTCCCAGATGGCAGGAATTTAATTTGGAAAGTCACACCATGTTTCTCTTCATTGCAATGTGCCCATTTGGCAGCCTTTGAAAACAGGTGAATGAACATTGTTTTAAAACAGAATTTTTACACTTGTAAAAAATGCCAGCTTGAGACTAATAGAAATTTAGGTCCTTTGCTTGCATGTGGAATTTGCACAGTGTGAGTGCTGGCAATGGTCACAGCATCAACTCAAATATTTCTCGACTCTCATCAGATGGAAGCCAGAACAGATACCTCAGTGTGCATCTCCGTTTTCCTCAGCATGGATATTGCAGGGTTAATCCTCTTGTCTCATGAGAAAATGTTGGATGACTGCCAAGGGACCTGTGCAGTGCAGCCCCTGCATCCTGCTGGCTGGGCAACCCAGAGACTCTATGCTTAGGTACCAGCACAGCTGGTCCACACCCTCTGCCCCAAATGAGGAGGCCACAGCGACTCTCCTTCCTGCACTCTCCCACCTCCTCTTGCCAACGCCATTCCTTATTCACAGACACAGCATCCTACAGGCCACCATCTTTGGTCTCCAAGTCAGTCCAAATCAGATTCAGCCCTCATGACTCCTGCTTGTGAGGATTTTGAGGTTTCAGCTCGCCTCTTGAGGCAATCCTGGTAGTTAGGAACAGGAGAAACATGCTGCATCAAGTTGAGATGTAAACATGCTGTGCCTTGTGCAAGTAGAATACACATCCATCTGAAGCAACAAACCAGGCCATTTGTGTGTACAGTGCTGGATTCTTTTAATCTGTTTCTGACTTCCATTCTCACCTGAGAAACATTCTCCCTCCATATATAGTGCAGTATGTTTCTTGTTTCTGCTCCTGGCCTTCTCTCTTCTCACTTCAGTACAGCCAGAGAGATATTCTTATCTTTAAGAGCATCACAGACTTTTCTCAACTGAGTGTCTAATCAGGATGGATGAACTATTAGAACATCAGAGTCAAATGACTTGTTCCTCAGTGGTTTCAACAGCAGACCAAAAAACCTGGTTTACCTGAGCTGTCTCCTTGTCCATGATGCTCCATTTAAAGGGGTTCTGTTACTTCTGCTCCTTTTCCTTCAATGCCACCTGAAATATTTTCTTCTCCCTTTCCTTAGTGTTCTTATCTGAGTGTGGAAGCAAAAGATCAGGAAGAAAACAATCATTCCACACATTCACAAAGGGATCCATAAATGACTTTCAAACAGATTCTTTCAAACACTGCAGATGCACTTCAGGCCATTAAGCTCTCAGCAAAAAGATTTGTGTTCCTCCCATTTCAATCCCTTGACAGTCCAATTGCTAGATGTAAAAGTTTTTAATTACATATTTAGAAATCTTTATAAACTGTTGGGATTACTGAGCAGAAACTCAGCACATTGAAGGCCATAAGGTCTGCTCAGACAGGAAATCCTTTATAAATAAGCATGCACTGAAATAAGAAGCAAAATAACCATTACCTCAAGCTATGAATCAGCCTTAAGCTGTGAAGCTTAAGACCCTGAATCAGTAAACTCTTTGAGGATATCCCTAACCTTAAGCGGCCTAATTGACTTCAGTCATATATGTATCATCAGTTTACCCAGTTGGGATTTTCTCTTGTGAACAGAAAAAAAAAAAAATTTAAAATTCATTTTTAGAGTCTGGAATTGAGGCCACAGTGCAGTCTGCAAAAATTCAGTGCCTAGAAAAGTGCAAAACATAAGCTGGGATAGAAAGGGAGGGCATAAGTTAGTAGTGCTGCCCCCATTTACCAGTGTGAGGCATAAGGTCCCAAAGGTTCATTTAGGGCCACACAAGCAGAATATGGAAAAGCCAGGAAACAGATACCAGTCTTCCAAGTCCTGCTCTCTATATTTTAATCCTCTGGTGTATATCCTACAGAAATTCCAACCAACCTTTATCCTCCTTTAGACCTTCTGCTAACAACTCAGTAGGTAGAAGGGACCTCACAGTTGGT
This sequence comes from Promerops cafer, assembly GCA_013398275.1. Classification (NCBI taxonomy): domain Eukaryota; kingdom Metazoa; phylum Chordata; class Aves; order Passeriformes; family Nectariniidae; genus Promerops; species Promerops cafer. Next base: position 183,996 of record VZSE01008596.1, read on the forward strand.
TAGCTAATACTTCGCCTGCTGGGGTCAGGTAATACATCTTCTTCCCTCCTAATATTTATTTAGAAACTCAAGCATGATATACTTGTGGAATATGTATTCTGGATAATAATATTTGAATTTCAAAGGGAAAGTGAAATAATTTTGGCTAATTCATTCAGATAATTTTACCCAAAACAGTATTGATAACCAAGCACATTAAGCAGTCTAATGCAGCTCATTTCATATCACAGGAGTGCAAACAATAAGAAGTAGACTGCCAAACTTTGAGAAATTAAATATAAGTACAGAAGACATTATAAAGAGAAAGAAAACTCTGAGTAAGTTTTCTGAAAAGAACAAAGATATAATTACTTCAGCCAAAGGGCAGCAATAACACAGACACTGACAAAATGCAGGGATTTCATGTGCTTATTGACTCAACTGTTCACAAAAAAAAAAAAGTCGTTATCTTAGCAAATGCCACATTACATGATAATAATCAAGCTACTGTACTGTGCCTCTGAGATATAAAGCACCTTTTACTGGAAATCAAAGGCACTTTTCTGAATAGTTGAGAGAACTTTATGGTTCTTTGATGATATGGACACATATTTTACTTTTTGCTTTTCTAACATTTAGAGCTGATTTTTTACTCCTTATGGTCATAAAACATTCTGGGGTGTTTTTGTCGGCTTTTGGTGAAGTAGCTGCAGAGTTAGGGTGGAAACTTTTAGCATGCCCAACTAAGGCACATTTGAGGTTTGAATGATAATCTTTCAATATGAAATGAATGAAAAAGATAGAAGTGAGCTTATCTTTAAACTCTTGGTCTCCAATTTTTCCATCCATCCTTACTGTTAGCAAAGTGTCTGTTGGATCAATGACAGTGGACCTCCATTTTAAGACCAAAGGTAACACCAGGCTCTGGGAGAAGAAGCTGATGTATGCTCAGATGGTGTTGAAATTTGTACCTCTTGTGGATAATGAGAAGTGGGGAGAGATAGTATGTCTTCAGGATAAGTGATCCTGTGGCTGTCCTTGGAAGTCATCTCCAGTCCTGTTTCCAAAATATAAATGTCACGATCATGGCTAGATAGCCTTGTTTGATATGGAGTGTATTAGTCTCATCAGCCTGTCTGCCTTGTCCTGCTTTCCAGCTTTGGATTTTTTTGTTGTTGTTTTAGAGAGAGGGGACAGATGAGTATTGGAATATTTTAACTGAGGGTGAGCCATTTTCAGTCCGCTTATAAGTGCCATCTTGCCATTCTGGTCACTGTTAGGCTGGGTAATCTGAAACACCAACCAAATTCAGAATACAAACATCACTTCAAAGATGGAAATTCCATCACTCCTGTCCTATTGGTGTTTTTTTCCTAACAACTGTGATCACATCCATCTTAATTAGGTTAGGGAAAAAATCCCTCTGAAAATTGAAGAAGAAGAATCCCCTACCTGCAGATGCAAAAGGCTGATGTATTAATCTACAGCTGGAATGTAAATTGCAGGTACCTGAGACTGGCTGTTTCAGTAGTATGTCTGTGATGGATTTTAAATCTATTCCTGTATATAAAAAACCCTGCCATACATATACCAGTTTACCTGAGACTATGAGGCATAAGAAAATAATGTTTTCCTGTGCTGTAATTTCCATTACAAATCAGCTGCAAATATTTAAGGAGCTTTATTTGCTGATGTACATTTCTTTCTCAGTTGGTATGGCATGGGGGAAGGAAAAGACAACCTCTAATGTCTTTGGGATGGCCAGTGTGATTAACTTCCTGACTGTGGCTGTACTGTATGCTATGTGAATGTATTATTTGTGGGTGTATTTCATTTTGGATGTGGTGCTACCAATTAGCCTCTGGTATCATGTTTATTTATTTTTTTTTTCCTCAAAAACATCCCTCTGTTGAGAAGACTTTTTAAAGTGAAGAGGAGACAGGAAACAGGTGATTTTTATATATCAAATTTAACATCTACTGTATCTATGGATAACAGGTTCTGAGGTGAACTGCTGAGTGCGTCACAGTAAGCCTGGCTGAGTTAAGTGTGGAAAGTCGGTCTGAGCACATGCTGTAATGGATTTGACCTCGAAGAGTACTGCAAAGAGAAATTGCAGATAACCATCTGAACTGACTTCGGAAGACAGTAGCCCTGACTCCCTGGATACCAAGAGAAAAGGCAAGGACTAAATAGATGGAGTGAACAATCAGAAATAGAAGGTTGAATAAATGCTTAATATTTGAAGTGTTGACAGTAGAAGAAAAGAGAAAAGCAGTGCATTTCTATGCTTGATTACAACCAAGTAAGGAAACTAAAATTACGAAGACTGTTTTATAGAAGTAAGATATATATTCAATAGAAGTGAGATGTGAAAGTAATATGGGAACAATAGGGACATGCAGATGGGAAAATCTTAAAAAACTCAGCTTAAACTTGCCTTTCCATGGCACATAATTACTGATTGAGAATACTAAGGAGAAGCTGTGGTGAGCAAGACTTGCATTCTCCTCAGCAGGCCTGAATTCAAGGCTTCAGAAGGGGCAGAAAAGGGAAGAAACCCCAACTCATATTATATCCACTTCATATTTTATTGGATGGACTTTACACTTGGTTGTTCTTCATATCACATTTATTAGTAAAAGTAGGGATTAGAAAGTGCTTTCAGGATCATCTGGAAGTGGGAAATGCTGTGAAGAAGTGCCACTTGTTTTCTCTATTATGTTTAAAGAGAGGCAGAAAAGGAAAAGAGAGTGTATGCATATGCTCACTGCCACATCTGCTATACAAAACTCCAAGTCAGAGTCAAAATAAGCCTTTAAAGGAAGTATAGACAGCAGCGTATTTAGTTTGGATTTATTAGAATACTTTTCAGACTGCAGTCTTATTTGTCCTGTGAGAACGGCACTCTCTGGTAATGGGAGCATTGAATTTTCATGTGAAACATTTTAGAGAGCATATTTTTTTTCACCTACAAGAGTGTGACAAGAATTTGCTCTTGTATGATGATGTGGAAGTTATAGCTGCTATGCTAAACATGTATTTATGATCACTGCTGGCACGGCTGCTGTGTATTTTGTTTATGTTGTTACAAACCTACTTGTGACACATTATAAAAAATACATTCTTTTGTGGTAGTCTTGCACTGAGGCAGAATAAATCATGCCTCCTACATCTGCTCCAGGTTTTCTGATATTGCCCATTTTGCTGTTCCTTACCCTGGAGAAGGGAGAGCTTGTGTGATTTTTAGTCCCATACCAGGTAATGTCGAAGGCCTCATGAAAGGGTAAAAGTAGATGCCTTAATACAGCTGTCAGAGAGGCAAACCCCAAACCACAGCATGAAGCAGCTACCATCCTTCAATCAGAATAACCTGCTTTCATTAAATGCTAGTTTGGGAATGGTGTAGACATGCTTTAAGCATGTGAGGAACAACACAGTGAATAATTTCAAAATGGGGAAAACAAAAAAAACTACAATAGAAACAAAGCTTCCAAAATGAAAAAGAGCTAGCCAGATCCAGCACTAGGCAAGAAAGACTGAAATCTTTAATTTTCTTTGGTCTTTCATATTAATATTGACAAAAACATGACTACAATCTCTGTGTGCCTTTATCACAGACACCTCTCTGTGATACTTTAGGAAAAATAATGGAAACACTGTCAAATACTTGCAACACTATTTTAAAAACTCAAGATTGGATGTTTTTAAAAATTACATTTATTTCTTTTCACTTTCCAAACCAGAGTTTTTCATTCTTGATTAATTAGCAGCATTCTAAGAGAGTTTTTGATTGAGTATAATAATTTGATTTGCATGTTCTTCATAGCCTTTCTTCTATTTGCCTGTCAATATTCCTACTGACATCAGCAGTACAAACCCAAACCCTATTGTTTGATATTTAAAGGATACGGGTTTATGCTATGCCTGTAGAGAAAAATGAAACTTTTTTTTTTTGTGGTTGGGATTTATGCAGATGTGTATTTGCATGACTGGTGTTTCAGCGTTTATTTTCGTTAATATAATTTTAAAAAGTTATATAAATGCAGTTCCAAACTTAATGTATTTTGGATATTTTAATGTCTTCCCCCATAGCTGTGATTGCTAGGAATGAATATAAAGCAACTATTACTGAACCCTGAGAAAGAAATGATGGGAACTTTAGTGGATATCATTGTAAAGCCAACATTTGCTACCTGTCATCACAGGTGTTTTTAAGCTTTTCTCTTAACCCAGAAGATAAATGCACCCATATGTTATGTACTACTAGGCTGTGATTTTTGGTTGATGCTGAACTTTCAATGGCGTTTAAGTACTGACTCTTTAGAAAACAGCTGGTTATGAGGCATTTTGTTTAGTCATGCTTTGTTGTTTTGACTAGCCTGTAGGGTTTATCATCCTGAGGAACACAGCTGAACATATAGGTCAATGACCCCTCTATCCATATACTCTGACACACTGATCCACAGGGGATTGGACACCTAAATGGAAATTTTATTCATTACTTGCTTCGTATTGCTATTCTGAATGACTATTTCTATAAGCCCACATGAGTAAAAAACTAAGGTCAGCAAAAACTTTGTTTGCTCAAGTACTTTTGGATAATGCTTTCCAGTGTAATATAAGGATAGTTTTCATGCCATGCAGCTCATTTAATTCAATAGAGAAACTAAGGGGGAGAAAGGAGCACAAGCAAACCACAGAGCAGTTTGCTGAATGTTCTCAAATTTCTTTTGACACTTCATGGTGACAGAAAGCCCTGTGCTAAATATGTTTGTGCTGGTCTGCTGTGAAAATTCACTGTTTGATAGCTTCCAGAGTTTCTCATCTCTTACCTACGGTGTGCAAACCTACACCTCTGACCATTGGGCTCCCTTGCAGAGTGGGATGGCTACTGTGTGTCTCGAAGACTTTTAAAGGATTTTTAAAAGATTTTTGTGAACTGCTTCCAAGGTGCATCTCTACTTTTAATCTCCTCATGACAGAGAATAGTCAGTGCATCATGCCACTCGTGAGAGGCAAAGTGAACAAATTCCTTAGAATAAAAATAACTGTGGGCTCATAAAACTAAAAAAAATTTGCTTATTTCTGACAAATATGATTTAATTATAATTTAAAGCAGCAAAATGTGGCAATATAGTGATAGTTTCTTTTTTCTTATGTCATAAAGTTGGCTGTTTCACAGTTGGCCCCATGGACTGGGGGTCAAGGACAGAGAGGTCGAAATGGAGCATAAGGTCATTTAATTTATTATTCTTGATTTTGCCCAGCTACTTCTTTCTTTGGCTTATCTCATTTTAACACTGTTGGTGTTCTCCATTGACTGTTTCCTTTGAAAAAACAGCTTAAGGCTAATTCCAAGACAATGTCGATTTCAAAGGAATAGAGCAGGTTAAATGAAATTTCTATCACAGCATTCTATTAGATATCTGCTAAGAAGAGAACATAGTCAAGATTACTGTAAATTGTTTGGTTATGCAGTCCTTGGGTCCTGTGTTTATAGCCTAAGGGAGAAATCTGTATTTCTGTATATTCATATTCTACTTACACTTACAACATAATGATATAGTGAAGTGGAGTGATATACTCACAAAAGTTATTTCAGTTTAAGAAGGCCTGGAAATCTACAGATAGCTCAGAGCATTAACTGGCTCTACCACTCCATATTTTTTAGGTTAAAGCTGAAGTCCAGAAAAGCCCCTTTAAGGCATGCATGACTCTGAATTCTGGCACTACTTGGTTTTGCTAATTCTTGTCTCAAAAGACAAAAAAAGTGGGTTTTCTGTCTAATCTAGGAATATAAATCTGTCAAGACATACCAATAAAGACTGTGTCACGGACAAAAGCACTTTGAACAAATGCTGAAGGTGTCTGAAAGAGCTGGCATAACTGCAAACCTCATGTCTCTGAAACCCCATTTGCCTGTAGATGCCCTATCATGTCTATCAGGTATACATGGAACTGTGAAATTTGGTGTTCCAGCATGTTGTAGTTAAACTTGGCTTCTGTCCCAGCCTCAGTTTACTGCTTATGAATCAGGCATTCACTTTGCTAGAGCATTCAAAAAGAAAGTTGATTGCTGAAGCTGCACTAAACTCATACAGCTCCTACTGAAGTAAAAATTCTGATTAGTTCTCCATGGCTCATTCAGCTATGCAAAATCTGGTTGGGAAGGTATTTTTCCTTTTGGAAATGGAACATGGAAAAGAAGCCAACTGGATTCCAGGTTGCTCTCCTGAGGCCTCAGAAGGCCTCAGGGCTATTGGCAGACCTACCTTCCTACCAGCTTCTGCAAGGTGAATAAAATAGCATTTCTACCTCTGTGTAACTTTGCCTCATCTGGTCTTCTGATCCCTTCACATAAATGAAAGCCACACATGTTCTGTTGCAGATTTTTGGAGTGCAGACCAAGTTCAAGGAGAGGGGATAATTAGACTTCAGGGTGGTATCTCCCTCTAGCATCATAAATCAAAATTATTTAACACTGAATACAACAGCATGTTTGCGTACCTTCTTTCTAAAAGCTCATCATAATTTTTTCCTGGATTCTTTCCTTTTCTCTCTTGGCTGAACCTTTCTGCTAGAGTAGAAAATTGAAATTTGGCAGTATAAAAGCTTCAGACAGTGAAGCTGACTTTTGATCCCCTAGGCCTTTGATAGTTTGAGAATGGGAGCAAAATTTTTGATTTTTTCGACTGTGTGTATAAATCAAACTTGCTGGACTGCTACTGACCCTGTTTGACTGCAGCATCGTGGTGGGATTTTGCTACCAATCAAATGTAGAAGCCTGAACTCAGTGCAGTGAAGTCTGCCGAGGGTGGGTATCAACATCTCGCCCAGCTGCAGTCCCCACACAGATCTTATAAAGACTGATACACTTTCCTTATCCGAAACCATCAGAGAAAGCTTTCAGTCATTTATGTACCAGTCAGCAGTGACAGTTCAATGTGAGTGGATACCATCCTTTTTTATTTATGTACCACTCCAGCAGAGCAATTCTTTGTGCCGTATCATCCTTATGACAGGAAGGCTCTGATTATGAGAAACACCAGGTCATGGGATTGGTATCGGTTCACAGGGAAAGGCTCGGTTACTAAAGACATTTCCTGCAGCTCTCTAGGTTTTCCCCAGAGTCGCACCTTTTTTCTGGATGATTCCAGTGATGGCATATTTAATTGCTATTTTGTCTGCTGCAATTTTTTTCCCCTTTTCTCTGGAGAACTTTTGAACTGACCAACCCTTAATACTGAAAATGAATATGAGTACACAGAAATGTTTTTTGTTTGCATCTGTCATATAAAACTGTTCAAAAGTGGAAAAATGCTTTCTTCTAAGCATTAGGAGTAGACTTTGCATTCTTTTCCTTAACAAATTTAATTGAAGTAACGGGAATTCTAGTTGCATAAACAAAATACAGTGTGAGTGTAAGAACTTCTTTAAAATAAGTGACTTGCACGTTTAGAGTCTCAGTCTCAAATATGGTTATTTAGAAGCTAAATCTATTACATATGTGTATTCTGGCATATCAGGATAAGACTTTTACCCTTTGTTGCATTTCATCCAGGGAAAAAGGGGGCTGGGAAATTACTTGAAAAAATATGACTTAAGAAGCAGAGAAAATGGGCTTAGTGGAGATGATGGGGTAAAACCCGGGAGGCATATCACTGAGTCATGCTGTGCCAAAATTAGATTTTAAAATAGTTTCTGTCATGTTATGAAAACTCAAAAAACTTTGTTCTGAATATCTGAAAGCTCTTATAACTTTTGTTCACAAAACAGTCGGCTGTCCCCATCCTTGTTCTTTCAGATATTCCTATATGTTAAGAAGCTGATATAATTTTGACACATTGCATTTGAATAAATAATGTCCTTTTTCCTCACCAGATGGAAGAGAGCCTTCTAAGCCTGAGAACAGCTACCAGAGCCTATTGAAGAGTGTTACAAAATGCATTGGAACTGTATGAAAAAGTTGCTATTTGCTAAATTGGACTGATTCTCCACCTGGTGCTGCCAATTAATTTGCCCAATTTAACCTTTTAAAATGTCATTCTTTGCCCCTCTTAAGGATACCTAACTAATCCATTTTCCCCTCTCTTGAATTCTTAAAAGCTACTGCCTTTTCCATGGCTGTAGGAACTTCTCAGGATGATTGTGCAAGGAAGAAAATGTATTGTGAAAGCAGCTTCCCTCCTGAGAAGTGAATAATAATTTTGCCCCACTTAAAGTCGTAATATAATTAATTTAGTGCTTTTAATTTCTTCAAAATATGAAAATGCAAAGCATTGAAATTAGAATTATTCGATTTCCCATTTAAAACTGGCTAATGTCTGTCCATGGCATGGCAGTCCTGTTGGCATCTTGTTTCAATGACTATTCTGAATTCTCTTCCAGTTTAGGAAAAAAAATCACCTATCACTGTAGACCCTCCATTTTTCACTGTTATGAATCTTGTATTATGCTGGGACTTCTTTCTTCTTTTCAGAGACATTTCACTCTTAACTGTGATGTCCATTAGTATTTCATTCAGGGAACCATGAAAAATGATGATATTAAATGCTTTACAAATAGGCTTTTATTCATCCGATTTGCCATAATGCAGAATGACTTGATTAGTAGTGATTTTTAACTGGCTTCTAAGAAGGTGTCATGTATCAGTTTTGTCATGTGAATTATTTGTTATGGTAATGGGAGCATATCAATTATTCCATGGAAGGTTGCGTTAGATCAATGATATAATTAATCTGTCTTGTTTCTTTACTTATTTGTTCCTCCAGTAATTTCTTGAGTGCAAAAATATTGGTGTTACCATATGCAGTTAGTATTTTTCTGATCTAATTGCACAGATTATTTTGCAAACAATACTCTATTAGGTATTTTTTATGTCTTTATTTCTTATGAGAAAGGGTTCATTTCACTCAGTTTCTAAGTATTTTTTAAAAAAATTTTATTAAATTGTTTACATCTTATTGCTTTCTTTTAAAACACAAGTTTGTCAGGAACAGAATTTTTCTCTGGCACTGCAAAGCACATATGAACTGAAGGTATTTGCTGACAAATATTTGAGAGCTGTGGCAGATTTCATGTGTCTCCTGCTCTAAGTAGAGTCTCTGACCATCAGATGTCAGGTTGCTTTTCTTCCTCCATGGCCCACTTATTCTTGCCTGCACAGAGTCTTCACTTGAAGGGGGAATGGAGATAGGCTTTGGTCCAGTCTTCATAGCCATAGGTTTCTTCAGACTTTGGTAAGAAGTCCACTTCTCTCCAACTCTCTATGCCCAGAGCACAGACCCTAGCTGAACTTGGATCCACCCAGGCTTACTTATGTTGAAGGACAAATGTTTTCCACAATTCCTTATATATTGCCTACACCAATCTTAAACAAAGGTAGATCTGGACATTTCTGAAAGGGTGTGTAACTAAATTTATACACACACAGGGAAGCTATATCTATGTAAATTATTCCAGGACAAATTCTGTCCTGAATTTCCTCCCCAGAGTAGAAAAAAAGCAGCTCAGTTTTCTGAAAATTGCAGGATTTGATTAAAACATACTTATTTGCTTTTCTGTAAAATATTGAAAAATCTTGTACAGTTTGATTTATGAAATATGCAACCTCTACATCTGTATTTGTGCTCAAAACAACTGCATTTTTCCTGACATTCAGGCAGTGATATTTTGGACAACCCTATGTGTTATGTGATAATTTTGTTAAGTTTTTCTGTCACTTATCTATCAAGACAGATAATTGCAACTATGCAACAGATAATGGAGTAGTTGTTCAAAGGTAACAAAGTATTTGTTCAATGGAGATCATCACTAAGAAAAAAGCAAATATCTTCCAGCTGAGAAAATCCCAACATGCTCTTGTAACACAGAAGGGAAAAAAAAAATCAAGCATCCTAGATCCATTCTCCAATATACTGCCAGCTTTGTTTTACTACCTGTGTAAAACATGACTGTGTGCACCAAAAGGTGACATTATCTTGTGAACCAGGTTGTCACCAAATTCGTGTACACTCATATTTATGAAGAGTTGAGCTCATCCTCAAACCCAAAAGTCTGCCAGGCCCAGTAACCATGTGCAAACCCTCACCCATTAATAGATTAAGCCAAGCCCCCATGAGGGGCTGGGGCAGCCAGGTGTGATCAGCGCGCCCGCTCATCTCAGCCCCTGCACAGTCTGGGCACAGCAGACTTGGCTGTGGTGGCCATCCCGCCCCTCGAGCCACCAGTAGATGGTAAAGCACTTAATGCTTTGAGCCACAGCTACAACCAGGCCTATGAGATGAATTAAAAGTGTGTGGGCTGCAGAGTTTTTTGTACTTTAACTTGCTGTTGTCCTTAATCAGTCAAAAAGTCTGAGTGCTTTTTAAAGGGTGTGAGTGTCTCTGGGTAGCAAAGTGGGAGGTTATGGCGTTCATTCCTTCAGGCACCAGGTCTAGAAAAAGCTTAAATCCCCAAATTACCAGCTAGTAAATGGGGAGATTCCAGCCCAGGCTAAAATGTAGCAACTTTTTATTCCTGAAGTGCTTTAACAATAAGCATATAAAGTTAATTATAATGAGGACTTGAGACTTTTTGTTTCTTAGACTAATCTTAATTTTACAAGAAATGAGATGGTGGTGGATACCTACACTGTACCAACATGTGTGATTGTGGCTATTAACAAGGTGAATGTACCTTTGGGCTGCCTTTTACCTTGTGAGAGCCATGTCACTTCACACAGGTGTGACAGCTGAAAAAGAAAACCTTAAAGAAGGGATCAGAAATAAAGTTACCTGCACTGCAGTGTTTACATGGTTTTTCAAAATAATAAATGACAGAATACAATGACAGACATCAGTAAGTGGTGCCCTTTACCAGTCCAAATTTGACGATTACTGGTGTCATAGTCCATTCTACATTTTAAGAAGACTTGAAGGTTATCAGCCTTGGTCTGGCAATCGTTTGTGCCTATTCAATTGCCATTACCTCAATGTCCTTCCCAATGTGACATTATTTAAAATACGTAAAGTTGCTTTCCCTTACTAGTTTCTTCAGTATTGGTGCCATATATTTAATAAATATTTGTCACCTTTACATGATTTCTCATCAGGGAGCTATTAGAAAGTGAGCGCCAATATCACATTTTTGAAGATATAAAACTGAGGGTACAGAGGAATAATGACTTCCATGAGGACTGAGTAGTAGAGACCAAAATGGCAGCTAGGGTTCTCAGCTTCTTACTCAGTATCTGAACCAGTTTCTGCTGCTATGATTTAGCATAGCTTGAAAGTGGTACTGATGTAACAATTACATATCTCTCTGAAGGAAGGCACAATGTATAGGCAAATCTATTGTCAAAGGAGTAGAAAAAAAATCTTTATGATTGTATCATGGTGTGGTGGGTTAATACTGACAAGGCACCAAGGGCTCCTCAAGTTGCTATCACTCTGTCCTCAGCATGATAGGGGTAGAAAATGCAATGAATAAGTCTCGTGTGCTCAGATAACGACAGGGAAATCACTCAGCAATTACTGTTGTGGGCAAGACAGATTTCCCTTGAGAAATTAGTTCAATTTATTGGCAATAAATAACAGAGTAGGGCAGTGAGAAATTAAGTTAGAACCACCTTACCATGCTCCCCTTCTTCTTGGGCTCAGCTTCACTCCCACCCCTTCTACCTTCGCTCCCTGAGCAGCACAAGGGGAGGGGGAATTAGGATTACCATCAATCCATGACTCTTTTTCTCTGCTTCTCCTTCCTTCTCACACTCTTCCCTTGCTCCAACATGAGTCCCTTACACAGAAGACAATCCCTCACAAACTTGTCCTTGCTCTAGTTTGGACTGCTTCTCTCTTGCAGCTGCTGCACAGCATTTTTTCACTCTTTCTGAAGTATTTTCCCGGAGGTGCCACCCACACAGAGGATGGACTCAGCTTTGGCCTGTATCATTTCCATTTTGGAGCTGACTAAAACTGGCTCTGCCCAAATGGAGCCAGATCCTGGCTTCTCAGAAGAAGCCAGGTGTCTTCTCAAAAGAATCCAGCACTGCAGACTCTCTGCTACCGAAACTTTGCCAGGTAAACCCAATATACCTAGCAAGGAAAAATGTGGCCTCCAATGATTTACCTGGCTTATTTTTTATTTCATTCTGTGTAGAAAAATTATCAACACCTTCAAAAAGTATAGGTAGTCAAAATTATCTTCTTCACTTTAAAGATACTAATGAAATATCAATGGAAAAAAAATGAGTAAATTGTAGCTGTACATGTGTGTTTTGACAGTCCTGTGCAAAAAATGCTACAAAAATTTTCTTTGGAAGCTGGAAAACATATGAACTAAAGTGTATTTAAAACTTCTGTATATTTAAAAATTTCAGAGAAAACTTGTCTTTATTCTTATTCTAAATGGGTTAATTATGTTTGAAATGTTGCTAGTCTAGCCTTTGACTTAATATTATATTTCAATTAATTAATTCAAAATTTTTTTTAGTGCTCTGGGACAAAGCAGAACATTGTAGCAAATACTGCAGAGAGCTATATGTTCAGACCTTTAATGGAGATTTTAGTTACATTAGAATATTTTCCATTTGTGGTTTTAGTATTCATTTCATTTTTTCTGTGTAGAGCTTATGCTTCAAATCTTTCCATTTATCTTTCCAGTTCCTCCACAAGATGATTGCACTGATTGTCAGTGTTTCTTCTGGGACATGATGGCTATTCCCTTGACAACCCATTGCTTAATCCTTGACTATTCTTGTTGCACTAAATCTAGGAGACTTTAGGGCCATGAATCTGAATGCTGAAGTAATTCCCAGTTGGTTTCATTTATATTGAGAGTGTGTACTTTTTGTTGGCTCTTTCTATCTTGGCTGAGGCAGTTTGCATGTGGTTCTCATTTGGCTTCACAAATAAGCTGTAACAGACTGGAAAATAATAAGGGGCATTTTGTGACTGGTTGTTGGGGATATAACAATACTGAAAAGGGACTCACTGTGGAAGGTACGGTCTAGTAATTGACATTTATAGGCTGATATGATACATCCTTAGTGAAAAAAAGATTTTGTAAAGGCTAATTAAAAATATGTCTCCTAAAAATAGGAGTAAAATATTCAAAATATATATTACTATATTCAAAAATATAATAATAAAATATTCAGAGAGGAAAAGTGTGTTAGTAAGACAGCTTGTAATATCTTTGCTGCAAATTCTTTAGTGGCTCTTCTCAATAGAAAGATTTCTAATCTGCACATTGTAATCAATAATTTGTATATGTTACAGTGCCTTGGTTGTCCTATCTGTAGTCTCAGAAGATGTTTATTGCTTTTTCTCTGATGAGTTATTGACTTTTCAGTCCCAGCTTTATCTAGTAAATATTTGGTACTAAAGCAGTGCAAACTACATTTTCTTTCAAAAAATCTTACATAGTTCTAATTTTTAAAAACCTAAATATATCTGTATTTTTAATGTCATATGTAATTTGTGGCAGCATGTTACCACATCAAACATCATCAAAACGTATAATGAATTTTGCTGCCTTATTTTGTTAACCAGCCTTGCTCAGTAGCTGTCTCTGTTACACAGAAATTGACATCAAAGTTAGAATGATCCTTGCACTTAAACAACTAGCAGCTAGGATCTTCCTTCTAAATTGAGTATATCAGGCCACCAAGATGGTTCCAAGTGTTGTACAAAAAGCCATTGATTTATGCTTAACATGCCAGAATCCTTTCTGCTAGCTGTTTTCTCTATAAAGACTTATTAGAAAAAATGTATTTGTTTTAACAGCTCTCTGAAGGCCAGATGTATTTTCCTATCCCTTTATGAAAAACAATGCAGTCACTTATGAATAGAGTCTCCACTTGGGAGGGCATGACTGTAATGGCACCCTTCCTTTGAGATACAATGACTGGCTGGAAGTTCTGAGAGGGAATGCATCTGGTAAGATGCACCCTAAGCCAATGTGCCCATTCTTTTGACCAAGATTGCAAGAATTTAGCCTTTCAGGACACCAGAGTATTGTACCTGTGTCATTGGAGCAATTCCACAACTGAGATAAGGAATATGGTCTAGTGTTAATACTGTACAAACCGACAGAAACTCCACAAATTCAAAGATATGCATGTATTCCTAATAAATCTAATTGGACAGAGATCTCTCCACATGCTTTTCATTATTCCTTTAGGGGACATACTTATAATATTGATGGAAGGAAGTACTCACTGTCTATTGTATGATGTATCTCTAAGCAGCCTGTAACTAGCTTATATAAACACTTGACCTATGGTTGTCCTTAATAATCACTGTTTTGAGAACTGTAATGTTCTCATATCTGTTGAATTATAATTAAGACTTATTTTAAAATAATTGCATGTATCCTCACTTATCTGGGTGTTATCTTGTTCATATCTCACTGATGCAAATTTTAGATGCTTCCATATTATAATTTGAAAGGCTGCTACCAGACCTACAATCATGCCTGTATAAATCAAAAATCTACATGTATTTATCAGAGGTAAGAATTAAAAATTTAACTAAAAATCATAAAAAAGCTTAGGTTGAAAAGAGCTCTAATCTAACCTCAATGTAGGGAAATATCAGTGCAAACACACAGTATGGTCTGGGCTGAGAAAGTTACTTTCTTCTGTAAAACTAAGCTTTTATATCCTTCAGCAGCTGATCAGAAGGTCAAATAGTTTTGTTATGCATTTGAAATTTTGAATAAATATATTTGTGACTCTTAGATTACTTCAGTTTCTATGAAGTCATGCAGCCAATTTGCCAGCAATGAACATTCACAGAAAACATATGTCAGTCTCCAATCCTAATTTTCTGCATATGAATATTTGAACAAGGGGCAGGATACAAAGCCCATTGTAATCACCCAGAAAGACACCCACTGACTTCGATTGCCTTTCTTTTATTGGTTTCTGGAAGTATTAACTTAATTTTCCAGTCAGGGAAAAGAATTTATGGGGCTTTTAAAATTTTATTTAAAATCTGCCTAATCATAACTGATTCAGAAATGTATAGCATGTTCTGAAAATATTTTATTGAACTGAGAGTTCAAGGGTGTATTCTCTTGCATAGAAAGAAAACAACAAAGAATTCTCTGAATACTTAATTGGCAGATCAGACCCACATTCACACTATTAGAAACAATTCTGTTTATAATAATTTGTATATGTAGAAGCTTGAGACCTGTTTTCTAGAACAGCAGTGGTCTTTACTTCCTAGTAGATATTGTAAATGTTCTTAGACTTTTTCTTTTGCATTAGTGATTTTTTAAAATTGCTGATAATTCCTTAGAGTGGATCTGCTTTAATTCCCTTGTGTTCTAAAGATTCTTCTTCAAATATGGTCAAACAATGTTATTGTACAAATTCTCAATGAAATTAAGAGTCTGTTCTATTGAGTGATACAGATCTCTTAAAAAAGACATTGAGAATAATACCCCACTGTCCACTGTTGGCAATAAAATAACTGTATTCCTTACTGATGGCTCCAGTCAGTTCTCTGGACTAACCACCACAGCTCTCCTTCCAGTGCTGCTGCTTCCAGCTGTACAGAGTGACCTTTCTGCAGTCGCCTCTCATGTGGACCAGGTGATGGAACCAAGCTGTTTCAGCCAGTAACTTTGACCATTTCCTTCTTGCAAAAGTGAGAAAACAAGGTCTTAAACATTGAGGGAAAACAATGTTCAGTCTGATTGAACTGTTTTTCAAAACTGGTTAAATTAGCTGCTCCTGGGTTAGTATTTATCCTGGGAGTGGAACAGATTAGGAGTGTATAAAACTTTACATACCAACAGGAGTTACTTGTCATAAAATGAAGAAGCTGTCACCAATGCTGACTCTTTCTTGCAATGCTTCTTTTTTATATAGTACTAAATCTATTTCCCTGACTCTCTTGTCAGATGAAAAATTGCTATGCCCCTCATTTTCCATGTGCAATTAAATGACTTTCCTTCAAAGACTCATGATAACATATGTAGAAATTATGGCAAACTAGAAAAATAGCTAATGAATATCCTTACATCTCACTAGGATTTCCATTCAGCTCTACTAGTGGTGAAAGGATTTCTGGAGCAATTCCATCCAGAAACGGAGAACTGTTAAACACTTAGGTTCAGATGGGGAAAAGTTCATAACTGGGAATAGCTAAGGCAGGATGGGGCCTTCAATGAGTTTGTTATCGTGGTGTTTTGAGTACATCATTTGTGGGCATCTGGCATCAAGACAGGCAATTTGCAAAGTTAAAAACTTTCTTAAGGCAAACAACTAATATTTGGAGTGAAAAATTGCACTTTTCACACCAAACAGCTGTTATTCCTTCCCAAGAAGATGAGAAGGAAAAACACCTTCTCTCTTTTTAATGCACACATTTATGAAGAAAAATGTTTTTATTCGGACTGTGGATGGAAGAGATACGGGTTTAAAATCTTCCTGTACTGGCTTGAACAGAGAGGCAGACCTCTTGATAGATTACATAGTGTTTAAATAAACTCATCTATTCTTTATTGTATTTATCTAATAGTTCACATTTTAAGAACTGAGTGCTGAAAACGTATTTCATCTTGCTGGGTCCCTGAGAATGGGATTTTTATAACAGTTTTTCTCCATTAGTTTTTTTATGTGATACTACTCTAAAGAAAATTTAACCTAATGAAATGGAGGCTTTCTATTCACCTGCTCTTGTAGTTGTTTATTTAGTATTTTGATTAATTAGGGCTCAAGCTTCAAAATCATAAAGAAAAAGTTTTCAGAAGTTTTGTCCAACTCCATTAAACCACATACATCACCATTACTGGTACTTTCTCAGAAGTACACTACTCTACAAACTGGAGCTGTTTGCTCTCTTATCTGCCAAAATTTGTAGGTCATTCTGCAGTTAATCATTAAGCAAATGTATAGCACACAAATTTCTAAAAATGAAGTAATATTCTGATGTGAGTGTCATTGACCCCATGCACTACTTATTCTTGAATCAGCTTGATGGTGTTTCCACAGATTCTGAGAGGAGATGGGAGCAGAACTGTGGTTTTTATAGCCTACATTTTTTTACTGTAATGTAATCAAAGGTCTCTAGCTATTTTAGAAAAAACCAAAGATCTATGGATGTTCTGTGAAAGTTCTAATTACAAAATATTTTTACACAAAAACAGTCATAACGCACAAAGTTACTGTTTTGAAGAGTATGCTATTCAAAGTGTAATCTGGCAGAGATGTAGACTGTAGTTTTACATAAGTCTTTTTACAAGCATTTAATGGTACTGCATAAAGACAGAATTACAGGAAAGAGTTCCTTTTTAGCCAGGCTTGAATGCTAGGTTGAAGCCTAAAGTTTCTGATCTATCATCACTTGAATTTTTTTGGGATCTTTCTAGTTTGCAGATCATACCCAATCCCTCTGAAGTCCAAGCAACTTTCTCTCTTTTTAGTTATTTGACAAAAACCCTTAGGAAGAAGTGTGACAATTCTGTAGAATCACAGGATGAGCCAGACACAGAGTTATGACTATAGCGATTAGCTCATTCAAAGTTTTTCGTGGGGTTTCTGCCCTCCTTGCACCAGCAATACTGGCTTATGCCAGGTAGAGAACAAAGCCAAGACTTCCAACATAATCTGGCAAACCCAGCTTCTGTACTTTTCACCTGGTACAGGGACTTGCACTTAGCATGGGCCATGCTCAAGAAAGGAGTAATTTTCTTTTGATTCGTATTCCCCTTCTGGTTCAGTGTCATAAAGGCAATCTTCCATATAATTTTCCTCTAGCATTGGAAAATGAAATTTTATTTCCATTCATGATGAGTGCCTGAGAAAACAGAAGGAATCAAGCCCATTTTTCATCATGGTAATTTTGAGAAAGTGGATTCCCTACTGTTCTAGGAATAATATTTCAGAGAGGTTAACCCTGAAACTTTCCTATAAAGTGCAACAAGCTAAACCTATCAATCAGAAAATGCATAAGAGAAAGAGACCCAAGAGGAGAGAACACATGAGAAAAATCTCTCTGAGACCTTTCTTTTGCTCCAAGGGAGCAAAAAGTACTATTATACATCTGCATTAAGGGGATTTATCTGAGGGCTGGAAAGCTTCAGGTGTCTGTAAGTGTGGTGAAATTAGTTGCCCTTGGCTGGACAACAGGTCCTCACCAAGGTCCTCTATCACTCCTTTTGTGAGCAAGATGGGGGAAGAAAATAAGAGAGAAATAAAACCCTTGAAGGTTGATATAAGGCAGTCTAATAAAGTAAAAGCAAAAGGTTACATGTGCACAAAGAAAGAAAAAAACACAAAAATATTTTATTCTTTACTTCCCATCAGCAAGTGATGTTAGAACTTTGGTCAGGTTTGAGTCAGCTGTCCTGGCTGTCCTCCTCCCAAGATTTTGCCCACCCTCAGTCTGTTGGTGAGTGAGGAATGTTGGAGACACAGCACGGATGCTGTGGACCACTGCTCAGCAGTGGTGCTACCAAAGAGCAGTCCTTTGTATTCAGTGTTCTTTCTTATGGCAATACTACAGTCGCCTGAACATGAGCCAGCAGTGTGCCCTGATGGCCAAGAAGGTCAATGGCATCCTGGCCTGCATCAGGAATAGTGTGGCCAGCAGGAGCAGGGAGGTCATTCTTCCTCTGTACTCGGCACTGGTGAGGCCACACCTTGAATGCTGTGTCCAGTTCTGGCCCCTCAGTTTGGGAAGGACGTTGAGACGCTTGAGCGCATCCAGAGGAGGCAACGAGGCTGGTGAGGTGCTTGGAGCACAAGCCCTGTGAGGAACAACTGAGGGAGCTGGGGGTGTTTAGCCTGGAGAAAAGGAGACTCAGAGGTGACCTTACCACTCTCTACAACTCCCTGAAGGGTGGTTGTAGTCAGGTGGGGTTGGTCTCTTTCTCCAGGCAGCAGCTGACAGAACGAGAGGACACAGTCTCAAGCTGTGCCAAGGGAAATATAGGCTGGATATTAGGAAAAAGTTTTTTACAGACAGGATGATAAAGTATTGGAATGGTTTGCCCAGGGAGGTGGTGGAGTCACCATCTCTGGATGTGTTTAAAAAAAGACTGGATGTAGCACTCAGTGCCATGGTTTAGTTGAGGTGTTAGGGCTGAGTTGGACATGATGATCTTGAAGGTGTCCTCCAACCTAGTGATTCTTTGATACCTCAGTTTTGTCAAGAAGGGAAGAGTTTTAGTAAAGATTATGAAAAACAGTCATGTGGGAGCCTAAAATGGTAGACATAGTCGATAGCAGACCAAAGCAATGACTTCTGTACATTGACTTCCATTATTTGTGTCCAACATGAATTTGTTTTTATGTAAGCAGTTACTAATACATCTTTTTAACTATTGAGATAGCCAGCAGCTATGTCCATGGAATGAAATCAAATACTTGTTCTTCCAGCAAAGGTAGTGTACAGAAAACAGTGATGAAAAAATCAGCTGCAGTTGCACTGCAAAAGTTATGTCTACAGTTTCATCTGTAGACATCCTTAACTAGACATGGATGCAACCTGACACATAGTCTAGAATTCAGACTTCTATTTGGCTGTATTCTGTGTCTCAGTTTGTGTAACTGATAAAGCAGAAGATGCTCAGATCTCAAGGCAGAATGGTGTGCAGCTCTGATCATGATCAAAAGTATTACAACTTTCTCCAGAATTACGGAAATGTAATATTCTTTGGAAGGGCTTTAAAATTAAACCCCGGACAGGACCAGACATATAAAAATACAATGCTCAGCTTCATTACACTGATCAGGCATGGGGTACTTGTTATTAGTGACTTACCATATCTTTGTATGCTGATTCTTATGCCTGTATAGATTTTTCTCCTCTTCCTTTCTCTCTCATGCTGCTTTGGGGGAAATTTAAACTGTTTCCAGCTGCAGTGTATAACTGTGCACATAGAACACTATATTTCATTTCAAGCAATCATTTTTGCTTTGGCTTTAGAGTGTTTGGATTAAATCTGAATTTAAGGTTCAACTTCAAACCCAACCTTTTTATCCTTTCTTGATTAGTTTAGTTTATGTTCTTGCTTAGCAGCAGGAGATTAATTCAGATGTCTGCTCCTACTCAAGTGAAGGTTCAGCTCAGCCCTGTTTTTGCTGTTCTTTCTTCACTCCCTTGAGTCTACATTTATATTCCAAAGCTGTTTTAGGCAGAGAATTCTGTGAAGCTCTTCTATCAGTCCAAGGGTAAATGAGCCTGAAAATAAATCTTTCAGCAGATATACCAAGTTCCGTTATCAAGTTGGACTCCATACAAATAACAGTGCTGTTTTTCTACACATACATTCAATAATGGTTTTGTAATGAAAAGTTTTACTATTAAAATACAAAGCTTTATGGAGTTTCAAAAGGCTTTAATTTTACTGATAAAATGGAAATGAACAGTTTTATCTTTGCAACATGAAAAATGAAGACTCACAGAAAATGCCAGTCGTTGTTTCTTGAGGAAAGAATGTCATGCATTCTACACTTTGACTTCCTTTATGTGCCACTGCACTCTCATTTTCATGTGTAGTTTATATATGATTTCTGTTTCGGTTCAGCAGCACTCACAGAGAAGTAGGTAGGTACTCAAGAAGGGAGGAAATTTAATGAGGTTTCTTATCATATGAAAAGTCCTGTTGTCTAAGAGGAGGTTGAGACAACTCTGTTTAAAAGAGAGAAGGCTAAGGGAAGATCTAGTTATTGTCTTCAACTAAAGGGATCAGAGCACAGAACCAGGATTCTTTCCTACAGCAAAAGGGCAAGAGGCAACTGTCACAAGCTGTAGGAAGGGAAATTCCAACTAGATACATGGAAGAAATAAAAAGATCACCCTTTTGTGCTCAAGCACTGGAATGGGTTCCCCAGAGGGATTTTGGTTATCTGCATTCTAGAAGGGTTCAGAGCTTGTCATGAGGTACCTGCTCTAACAATAATTTTGGTCCTATAGCTGGGACTAGATGGCTTTAGGACCACTGTTGGAACAAGGGGTTATTTCCAACCCAAATTACTGTACAAATTTGGAAAAACAGAGGTAGAACAAGTATGGCAGACACCTTATCCACTTTACCAGTATGTAGTATTCCACCACTCAGTAATATTAGGAAAGGACCACCTCTGCTCTGGGCTCTGGTTCCTTAAGACCTGTCAGGATGTTCAGCACCTGACATCTGTTCCCCGCTGTTGGAAGGAAGCTTCTATTTGAAAAAATGCTACATATACATGAGGGTCAGTCCCAGCTACAGAGTGAGACACCTGAACTTCAGTATTTAGAATGTGGATTTACTTTTTTGAGCTTGTTATCTCACCACCTGTCACAGCCAGCTGACTCATTTACTTAAGTCTAGGTGTCTATCCCCTTCCAAGAACCCTTGCTGGTGTCTAGATTCTGCTCCAGGAGTGGAGCACCTGTGGAACCTGTAAACTTTGTTTTGATGCAATGTTAATACAAAATTATTGCATAATGACCAGTTCCTGTGACTGTGTTTGCAAGCATTTGATATATGTATTTGTCTAGGAAAGGTTTTCTTTGGTCTGTAGATAGTAAGTCTCTATGCTGGAACACAGACATATTCCTGAGAAGAGAGCTGAAGAGCACTCTGAATCCCTCAGGCTTTGGTTTTAGCCCTTAGTCTGCATCAGTTCCATATGCTAGTGAGGTTTACAGCAGGAGGAGAGAATTAATACATTCTCACCTCCCCAGGTGTCTTTCAGATTGTTCCTGTTTAGATGAGTTTGCAGCTTTGCTTCAGCTGCAACAGACACATGGGACAAAATCTAGGCTTACTGGTATTTTTCATTTTCATAAAAAAATAAAAGCAAACATTTTCTTTCTTAAACCACAAGATAAATTGCTTGGAATTCTACTTATATAACCTGTGCATACCATGCTATAGCTAAATTGTGTTTGTTTAAAAGTAACTGTATCTGAAAGTATAATTCTCCAAAACCACCCAAGTTTTTTTCTGCAAGTTTGAAAGTTTAGCTAAGAAAACAGAATGATATGTACTGGGAGATGTTAATGTTATGTCTCCAGGATCTTTGGCTCCACAGAAGCAGACTGATCTTATTGTTTAAAGAGCAGCATTAGCATTGATTGCAGAAGTAGCCTTAGAAGGAGCCTTTAGTCCTTCCTTCCAGCTAAAAGAAAGTGGCATACTACTAAGTAGTGATATTTACCTAAGCAAGACAAAACAAACAACGGGTAAAATATTTCAGAATGCTTAAGAAAATGTTTTATTTTCATACTGTATGAAGTTGGTATGATAATATGTTCTAGATGACATTTCACAGCAAAAATGAGTTTCCATCATCTACGCTTTTTCATCCATTTGGCATCTCAGAAGGCGTATAAAGCATTCAGTCCATTATGCATTGGCATAGCAGTTACAGTTTGAGATCAAAGATACCACCCACATAAAAAAAAAACAAACTCAAAAATGTCTTTGAGTCACCCATAAAAGTAAAAAAAATGGCCAGATTTCCTGTGAACAACCTTTTCTGCGAATTTCCAAGTTTTTCCTTCTTAGGGTAATGACCCTGTAAGAAATGTGTTCTGCTTTACATGTCAGTTCTCCTCTTGGAGCCAGGTTGAGTACCAACCGTGACCAGAGGAGCAGTATGTGAAAGGATTCTTGTTTCGCGACTGCTTAAAGATTCAAGTTATTCCGTTTAGCTGAGCAACACAAAATTGTAGTGTTGGTCAGGTACTTTATAAAAGACTTATGTTTCTGAGACTTAGAGAACATCAGTGTTTTCAGGTAACACTGGGTAAGCAGGAGTACTCAGTAACTCAGTTGTCTGCAGTAGTAGTTATGGGATGCTCCTCAACCAGTCACAAGGATTTTGTAAGAGTTTCCATAGCAAAATATTAGTGAAAGGCAGTATACATCAGTCCAGTTAGACAAGACATCCCTTTTGCCCTCTAAGCACTATGGAGCAGAACCATGAAGAACAAAAGTAACAAAAAAATATTTTAGCTTAGATATGTGACAATCGAGGATTAGCTGTCATTCATGCCATAGACTGTTATAGACTTCTCCAGGAGGAAAGTAAGAAGTAGTTGTTTAGCTCCTGTTACAGTGTGTGACACGCAGTGAAGAAAAATATGGGGAGAAAGCACTGAAGTACATTCAGACAAAAAAGCTTAACTAGGTTCTATTAAGATCAATTGTCTTGAAGAAAGAAATAATGGATATTTTCAGAAAATTCCTATGGGAAAATCATCTGCCTAGATGCTTGCATTATGCTTATCACGTTTGAAACTGAAGGGATTACAGTCCACCCCTGGGAGAACTTTTTGAAACACCAGAGACTCAAACAGTGGGACTCTTCTCAGTGATTTCTTCCTCCTAGAAGCAGACTCTTTCTTGCCTTTCTTGTTGGCCTCATGCATTTCTAGACCTTGCTGTACAATGATCCAATTGCAGTAGGAAGATGGTCATTGCTTTAGTCAAAGCTGTAGCCTGGTACACCTCCTTCAAGCCATCAATATGAAGTTTTGAAAAACTTTCTCCTTTGGCTTATGGTTTCATGTAGAGGTGGGCGACATATTTCTACAGACTCTTTTATAGAGGAGAAATTATGCCATATGGCTTTCTGTTAGATCTTGATTAATTTGAAAATAAACAACCAAAGAACAAAACCAAACCCAAACTAAAATGCACTGTGCTTTACTGTATTACCTGAATGCATGTATAACCTCTGAAAGGCAAAAACATCAGAATTCAGATATTTTTAGTATAAGACTGAAAATTCTTGCCCTTTACAAGAATCAGTGTATCTATGTTTACTAAGCAGTAACATGCACTGCCTACTTCAAATATGAATAATAAGAGTAGATGATAAGGTTCTGAGGTGTGTTAGCAGGTAAGATTCCAGCTGCATTTTATACTAGTGTTTTCTAAACTATTTCAGAATAACTTACAGAAGAGGCAGGTTTTTATCATTGCAAATTTCCTTCAAGCTCTTTCACTCAGTTTGAAAGACAATAAATTATGTTTATGTATTTTTTCTCACCAAGAGGAGGTTTTGATCAACTTTTGATCTTCAGTAGTTCAGGAGCACTTAGTTGCTTCTCACATGCTCCTTTTTCTGAGAAGCTGAGAGGAAATGTAGCATTCTAAAGATGCTCATTAGCTCCAGTTTAGCATGTTTGGCAAGAGCCACGAGGAAAAGGTTTCAAAAAAGGATGTAGAAGCTTGGGAAGGATTCTATCATCTAGAATACAGACATTAAAAAATTGATAGGATAGGTAGGCATATAGGTGCTTCCTGAATTGACAAATTTGGTTGATAAATACTTTGTGTGGAGACAGACATATAAGAACATACATACTTTTCTCATAGAGGCAAAGCATGAAAACAACAAAATTTATCCTGAGAACTGTCCAAATTATATTCTGTGGACCTACTTTTATTTCGGCAGTGTAAAGATAAACTGAAAGCTGATAGTGGGGAACTCTTGAGAGAAAAGCTTTAGAAAAGTTTGATATAAAAATTGATGTGAGAATTTTAGTATGTCATGTTTCTTAACTATACGGAGACATTTTACCAACCTATTCACTGCAATTATTTATTCTGCTACATGAACTGAGTTCAGGCATCTGCAATATGAAAGTGTTTAGAAGAGAATTGGTTTCTTATTTCTCTTATTTAACATTACTGGTTAATAGCTTTTCACAAGGTATATTTATGCTCACACACACTGGCCTTTTCTCATTCCTTTTAAGAAACTACATGAAAGGGTAACAGACACAGATCTAGCTAACTCCTTTGAGGATGCTTCAGGGGTAGTTTGTGTTGCATTTTGTGCAGGAATCTGCCAAGGTGATTTCTATGGTAACCTCTATTTGCATTCTTTCAAATAATGGTAAATTCTGACACATTCCATTAAATATTGATAGCAGCGTTTCATCTGCTGGAAACCCACATGGGAATATTTAACTTTATCTATTGTCTGAGACTATTCTTTTGTATCAGCAAGCTTTATACAGTTAAAATGTTAATTAGATTTTTATAACCATTTTTATCGTTCTGCTCTTCATTTAGATTGCTCCAAACACATTTATTTACAATTCCAAAATAGTTCCATTAATATTCCACAACACCTTACCCAGAAATTAGCTTAGTAGCAAACCTCAAAAATGTACTTAAAGGGTTGTGAAACACCTACAGGATCATAATACTGCAAATTTTTTTGACTAATGGCCAAGTGATTTGTAAGATCAGATTTTAAGAAAAAGAGACAAACCTGAAAGAGAAAATGGCATAGTCAGTTTCAAAATTGCATTGGTTTCTCAAACATGAAACAGTAGTGAAACTATTTACATAAAGGATTTTTTTGTTGGTCGGGTGGGGTGGGATAAAGTAGGCTAAGAAAAATGGAAAAATAGAGTGCAGGTAATTTTATCTTCATGAATGACACATGAAATATCTCCAAAGAATTAACAAAACTCCCAATCCTCTGGAAAAATAACTTTGCATCACACTAAGGATTATGTGTTCATTTTATATTAAACAGTGTTTGGGGATCTGGCTGGTGACTGTTTTCTTATGAAGAAATTAGCAAACATGAATCTGTGGCAGAGGCTCTGAACCGCTACTGTTTTGTGTTTCGCATCGCTGCTTACACATTTGAATAGTAAATACACGCTGGATTTAAAGCACCACTAGGTAAAGAGGGCACCACTGCTGCTCACCAGCGTGCAGCTGAACAAAAAGCCAGCATCTGAACAAGTGGTAACAACACAAGTTTAAATTGCAATGACCTGTTGTTATTTGGTCTGCTGGCCTACAGGTGGAAAGGTTGCACAGTAATGGGGAACTTCTGACCTGCTTTGCACTTTTGAGCAGGTTCTGTGCTGTGAGGTAATTACAGGAGATGCTTTTAGAAAATTGGTCCTAATATCAAGGTTTTCTGGGTTCCATTAAGGTCTGGAATCAGAAATCCTTGTGCTGAGACAGAAAATTGAAAATATTTGATACTAAGACTGGCTTTGTGAAGAGAAACAGCACTATAAATGATTCTAAGCAGTGAAACTACAATTCTTTTGAATTGTTTACTTCCATATCCCACCCCCAGACCATCTCAATTACAGATGCACAGCTAGTGGGAATTAATCTCTTTGTAGA
The DNA here is from genome assembly GCA_013398275.1 of Promerops cafer. Lineage (NCBI taxonomy): Eukaryota > Metazoa > Chordata > Aves > Passeriformes > Nectariniidae > Promerops > Promerops cafer. The sequence continues at coordinate 210,075 of VZSE01008596.1, forward strand.
TCTTGTACAAATTATGGAATGCATAGATCACATAACGCTATCTTTAATATCTAATGCCTTATTGCTAAGAATTCTTAGTCTCTATCCAGTTTAATGTCACATCCTTCTCCTTTGTTTTTTTTTCCAAGACTAACTTCATGCTGAGATCATTTTGGAATCTGTTGAAAAGTCAATGGTCTGATATTACAACTTTATACGATGCATTTAGAAAAATCCTTGGAAGTTGAGAAATGCTGTAAACAGTTCTCTCCAGGGCCTAGAGGCTGCCTTCAGTGCTCTTTTATGGAAATCCAACTGTAGTTCTGCTAAGATAGTGCACAACTGTTCAGAGCAAGGATAGAACACATCCCTTTGCTTCCGAGACAGAATAGGGATAAAATAATGGAAAAGTAGGGAGATAAAGGGAGTGGCATGGGGGTGGGGAAAGTGACGCAGGAAAGGAAAAGAGGGAAACCTAGAGGTAAATGGAAATAGAAAGAAGAGAGAAAATATTGATACAGGTTTGTGCTGCCAAAGTTGATTAATGCAAATTAAGTGGCAAGTTTCCAGAGCGAATCCAGGTTAAGTACTGTTAAGCACTACAGCAAGGCTCAGAATCAGATCTCATAAGCCCTGTGGATTGGAGCCAATCAAGTGCTATGGGCACATGGTCCTGGAATCACTGGGAAGGTAATGCTAAATACGCGCTTGAATTGCGCTCCGATTCTGTGAGGGTTATTGCTGTAGGAAGAGCACCAAACTCAAGATGATTTCATTCTACACGTAGCTCAAGTAAATAACCTGTGCTCTGTAGAGCATAGCAGAGACTGCCCAAGCTCTGAACAGGAGCAGCATGGTCCAACAGAACCAGGGCTGTGCCGTTGCTGTACCCTGGAGGATGGAGGAGCACAAGGAATATCTACCTGGTTCTGATGTGCTAAACTGATGAGGAGTAATACTACCTTCCTCAGCAGCAGTGAGTCTGTGCTTTGTCACAAAGTTGACCCAGGGCTTGTAACTTTGGGCTCAGTGCTAAAGAATATAAAAATGAGTCTGAACACGAAACATAGCAAATCCAGTTTGGTTGGTGCTGCACCTGCATTAATGAAATTTAATGGATCTGAGCTGGATCTGTACCACTTACCTCTACTGCAGCATCTTTCCCTTGCAGCTCACCAAGTGGCACCTGCACTCTGAGCAGTGTTTAGCTTGCTGGACAAGATGTGCTTTTTGGCTAACTAGCCAAGCAAAAGGAGGGACAGGTAAAGGTGCCTTGCACATTTCATCAGTCTTCAGGTTCTTAGCTAGTCATTCCTCGTGTGACTTATTGATAACTGACATGTGCAGTAAAACCATTTTGTTCATGACATAGACTTACTATCCTAGAACCAGACCCTAACCTTTTGAAGCCATTAAGAAAAATACTACTGATTTCAATAGGGACAGAATTTCCATATTGTCTTTTCAAAAGAAGAGGAAAATTGTTTTAATTCTATACTCCCACAGGAATGAAAGGACTCTGGCATTTCAGAACTCAATGAATGTAAAAAAAAATATGTTATATGTATATATCTTATAATAGAGACGTGAAATTTAGTGGCTCTGTGAAATCATGTCGAGTTGGTAGGCATAAACAACATTTGTTTAGTGGGATTTGGTAAAAAGCACTGCCATGAAAGCAGAGTAAAAACTTGCCACATTTTTAATCTAAAAAGTTTAGAAGCCATGTTTTTCTAGCATATAATTCTAGAATTAAGCTATGAGTACTTCATTTATTCCCCTCTGCAGGGAAGGTGCTTGGGCGTTCCCATATAAACCTGAACATATATTAACCTATTAAACTCTGTGTTGTAGGGGCTTTCCCCCACCCCACAATGGATCACGGCTGTGACCATCACTTTGACCAGCAGACATCAAAATTGCACCAATAAAGTCTCATTGCTGGATTTGGGGGCAGTAAGACCTTTCCTTATCCTTTCTCTTTCTTTCTTTTCCCTTTCACATTTTCTTAAGTGGTATTACTATAGATAAGAACAACCAAAATGGTTCTTACCTATTACTATAGATAAGAACAACCATACATCCTTTCATTGCATCCAAATAGTTCTGAAATACACCAATATAAATATATATATATATTTATAAACACCAATCATTCAGTGTCATTTCAGTCTAATCTACCTTCAAAGGATCTATTAACAAGAGCCTGAGTTATTTCTCCTTCAGAGAGAGGTCACAGAACTAAGGAAGATAATGATGACAGTGCTTTAGACAGCTACAAAATACTAGAGCATAATCAGGCTGAATCACTGCAAAGTGGTGAAGCTCTGGCCCTCATGTTAAGTTTTCCACCGTGGTAACTGAATGAACATAAGCTGTGCTGGTCGTACCAAATGCAGAATGAGAATATGTACCAGACCTCTAGCTGGTGTGACAATTCCATCTGCTCTGGGTTTATGTCCCAAGGCCACATAAGGACAAGACCAGTAACTCATATTAGCTCCTTTTCATGTAAGAAAAACCTGAGTATGTGAGCCAGAGGTAAGACACAGAAAATTCAGTCACATTTCTAGAAGAGAATCAGGACTTCAGGGTTTCTCTCTTTAGACATAGCCTGAGATAACTCAAAATTCAGCACTGAAATCAAGTATAATTATACATGCATGTACCTGCACACATGCATACTAGGTTTCCTTGACACAGACAGACAGATTTCAGACACTTTAGGGTCTCTGAGACCTCCCACATAAGACTGCTTTCTAGAGCATGCAGGTATGGAAGACAAACATTGCCCTGGCGAGAGGAAAAGCAGAATCCCCTACAATGCCTTGAATTGATTCTTGACACCTGTTTGTACAACTGAACCCTGTTCAAGATGTCTAGCTTGGAGAATTCCCTTCTGAAGTCCTTTCTATTATCAGCCAAAAGACAGACCTTCTTTGGCAAAACAATTCACAAGGTATATGAACAGTGGACTTTTCTATGCTCTCTTGGAGGAGTTGTCAGGGTAAGGAGATGCCTAGTAAAGGCAATCAGACACCACTTTGTTCACCTGAACAAAATCCTTTGCACCTTCTTGAAGAGAATAAGTGGAATTCACAAGGCAGTGGGAGAAAGGAGGTTGAAGCTGGTATCTGTTAAGAATCATCGTGTGTTCCTGGTGGGATTGTTCATAGTTGACCATTTTGCCTATCATTTTCATGAGTAATTGTTTCTTTAGCATCAACAGAACATTTACATGAAATAATTCAGTCTTCCAAATGCTTTGAAGAGTCTGACCCTCTGTTGGGATGAAGCAGAGGGAGAGAAAGTGAAGAAATGGAGAGAAAGAGCAGCAGGAGGTAAGGAAGGATTGTCCAAAAGCAGAATTGCCGCCAACAGAATAAACATTTTTGCCTTGAGCAGGTGATCTGCACTGGAGGCAGCTATTCATTTGTGCCCCTCTGTTGTCCCCAAAGTAAAATCAACTGTTTGTACAGCTCTGCTCCAGCTGAGGGGTGAAAGATTCATGTAGTGAAGAGAATCTTTCCTTCCCTTTGTCTCTTCCTCAACCCCCAATTGATTAGAGATTGCACTTAGAAGGCAAAATTAACAGCTCTGCTTCCCAACATCAGCTCTGGTAACTAATGAGAAGGGTAAGAGCTACATGACCAACTTACTGCTTCTCTACACAGATCTCACTGACTGGGGGGATGTCAACTCCTAAAAGGATGGACACCCTGAGCTAAAAAGGGAAATTTCATACATGGCTTTGAAAAGTTGTCAGTAACCACTCCAGGACCACTGAGTGAGATACCTGTGATATTTCATTGGCTCTTAAAGTCATCCAATCCCTACAATTACTTTTCAGTACCACCACAGTTTTCCTTCCTTCCTTCCTTCCTTCCTTCCTTCCTGGAGTCCTTCCTTCCTGGAGTCCTTCCTTCCTGGAGTCCTCCCTTCCTTCCTGGAGTCCTCCCTTCCTTCCTTCCTTCCTGGAGTCCTTCCTGGAGTCCTTCCTGGAGTCCTTCCTTCCTGGAGTCCTTCCTGGAGTCCTTCCTGGAGTCCTTCCTTCCTTCCTGGAGTCCTTCCTGGAGTCCTTCCTGGAGTCCTTCCTGGAGTCCGTCCTTCCTTCCTTCCTGGAGTCCTTCCTTCCTTCCTTCCCTTATTCTCTTTCATTGTCTCTTCTTTTTCTCTCTCCCTTCCTTACTTCCTTTCTTGCTCTCTTTCTTCCTCCATGCCACCTTTCCTTTTAAAGTCTTCCTCTCATTCTTAAGGATTTTTGACTCTTCAGATGCAGTCCCACGGCATTGCTGACAATGGATTGTAGTCTGTACAACTTTCATGCTATTGCCATTAGAAACCTATTATGTATGTTACTATACTTGCCTCCCAAAATATCTCATCTTCTAAGAGGTGGTGTTTAGAAATCCCACCTCCTGAGAGCAGTTTGAACTTAATAAAGAGATAAATGGCATTAAAAAAGGGAAAGCTAAGAAGATTTTAAAGCATATTAGGTTCTGCTGTTTATAAATTAAATTTGACAGACTTAAGATTTGCATTTTTCCCTCTGTGTAAACCAAGAAGCCACTGAAATATAGTTATAAAACCTTAAAAATCATAATACAAAAGTAGTGTTTTAAGTTTAAGACAAGTAGTTGAATCTAAAATTCAGTCTTGTGGAAGTGCAAACAGCATTGACTTTATATGTTAGATGAAAGGAAAGGGCATTTATTGACATGGGAAGGAAACAGAAGTCCTTGATCAAATCCTTAACCTTTAGCCACTTGAAAATGAAGCTAATGAAATATGTAACAAAAAGAGGATTGGCTACAAAAAAATAAAAAAGATCTTAAGCAAAAATAAGTAGGGGTTTGAGAATACGGTTAAAGCAATTTTAAACAAGTTTCAAGAAATTTTAAGATTACATCACTGTCAGCAAAAACCATTACTTGAACTTCAAGTGCCCTTTGTTTGTGTAATTACTAGAGAGATGAAGCTTCAGTGAACACCCAGGTTTGGTAATGTCCTGGAGTGACTTTATGATGCTTGTATCACTTCTGAAAGTGTTGAAGAAAAGTATGACATTTTCAATGTAAAGATGTAGAGCAAGACAGTTAATTTGAGATCTCAAAATAAAAGGTTGCTTTAGCTTCTGTTTTAGCTGGGCTCAGGTTCTGGGAAAAAGCCATGACATTAGTTAAGTGACCTGGCCTGAGGTTTTAACAATCCTGATTTTGCCTTGCTTTTTGGTTTTGGTCATGTTATTTATCCCACTTGCCTGAGAAACCAGACAAGTCCCTGGTATTCTGATCCTATTTCTTATCCACTGGTGTTCAAAGTCAGTGTATTTCTCAATCACTGGAAGTATGTAGCTATGCATTTTAACAACTTTTCTGAAAATACTTTTTTTTTTTTTTTAACACAGGTGTTTTCTCAGGACAAGATTTCCAGGTGAGCATGTGTTTCTGAACTGCCTGACCTGGTTGTCAACAGCTCAAAGAGGTACATCCCCTCCATTTCTTCTCACTGTACTGAAGTCTTCATCTGGAATTGCACATTTTTAATATCCTTTAATGAGCATAACTGCACCTTTGTCCCTTGGCAATGAGTAGATTGGTTCATATATGAATGCCACACGTTCCTGTATTCTAGATATATATTACAGTCCCCACTATCCAAAAACACAACTGTACAACTGAAAGACAGCACATGCAAAGTTATACCTAGAGAAGTGGAGCCACATGGAGAGCTACATATTAATTTCTGAGAGTTTTGTCATGGCACAAACAAGGCCAGAATGAGATTCTGCTATATGTTTTGAAACTGGCCTCATTTACCTGCTTTTGTAATAGAACATTGTGCACCAGGCTGTAACTGTGAATGATTTCTGCAATGCACCAGGGCAGTGTGTTAATTCTGTACAATTAGTTAAATTCTAGGAAGGAAATCAAATTCTGAAAATGTTATTTTCTCCCATGAACAGAAAAAAACAGTGCTCCATCCGCCATAGGTACTTAGTGTCACTTAGGGATACTATCCACTTTTTATCAAGTTCCCTGCTCAGGCTGTCTTTTCTTTTAGCTAACCTCAAAGATGACCTGTTTTTCTTTCCTACTTTATGACACTTGTACAAGCTGAATAGAAAATCAAAAGCAAGAAAGGTGTTTTTATCAAGGCACTGCTGTTTTTCAACTTTTCTCCTGTTTTTCTTCTGCAAACAGCAAGGTGCCAAAAAAGCATCATTTGATAGACACTAAGACATGAAGAGCAGACATCTCATCTACATTTTTACAAAGAGTAAACAAGTGGGACATTTATGTAAAGTAGGTATTAAACTTCCCACTCCTTTCCCTCCCTCCACACACATTCTTTACTACTGTAGTTTTGTAAGGGAGGAAAGGTTACATGGTTTTTTGGGTTTTGTTGCTTGTTTGTTTTTTTCTCCTGCATTTCTGATATTTGTTTTATAAACAGTTAACTCTTTGGCAGTCCAAGTTTCTATAATTTCCATCTACTTTGGTGGAAAAGCTTCTGGCCTGTCTTTCTTGAGAAAGACAAGTGCAGGTGACGGTGCAGAAATGTGGCTGCTCTTATCTTAGTGCTGTCTGGCAGTTGCCTGTGTCTGGAGCTCAAGTGAGCAGTACCTGCAGACTCTATAGACTGTTTTACAGTGGCCTTACCTTGTGACACCTGCTTTGCACTGCTAGCATAAGTGACCCAAGCCATCATCCACGCCTCCTTCTCTTTAGCTTTGCACTTGGAGTATTACTTTACACAGAGTTTCCATTAGTTCTGAATCCTTGTTACTGTTATTTCTCTGATCCGCCTCTGTAGGAAGAGTTACCCTATTCCCAGCAGCATATTCATGGATATGCAGAGGAGAGGGCAGAGGTAAAAATCAGTCTTACAGTGTATAAAATAAAAAAAAATCCTTCTACAGAATATGATATAAATTACCTTTTTATTCTTTTTTTTTTTTTTTTTTTTTGCAACAAGTCCACTTGGTGCATGCTTGAGAGAGTCTGAGCCAGGAAATGGAATAAGTCTCTGCAGACATGGCAGGTACATTTGGTGCAATAGAGGTAGCATGACAGGGCTCTATTACAGTAAATAATACAATTCCAGAAATAACCTATGCGGAACATATTGCTTCTGCTGCACATGTCAGGAAATGGACTTTGATCGATGTTCTTGCAGCACAAAACCACATACTAAAACTTTTTAATTATGATGACAGTGTAAAAGTGTAGATGGTGCTCACTGGCAGTGTTCGTAGCCTTTACAATTAACAAATGGACAGTGCAGATTAATTCTGCATGCTCTTCATGTTTCACAATTCTTTCTAGTTGCTGCCATCAGCAAGTATGGAAGCAATAAGGCACGAGAGAGGGCCTGGTTTTCATCACTCTGGGGTGTTAACAGGCATCCTCGAGGGGAGTGATTATCTCATGATAACCACACCACCTGGAGCTACCATATTGCTGCTATAAAAATTCATTAATGTAAGAGAAAAACATGTACTTTTGCGCTAGAGGATGGAGTTAGGAGTTCAGAATGCTAAAGAGCTTTATCAGGAGCTCTAGTTTGCCTCTATTCAATTCCATAGGAGAATATTCACTAGGCTACTGTACAGCTTTCTCAGTTTTGTAAACTAGACCACTACTTTAGCAATACTTTTGCAGCAGCCTAGTATGAGAGTCAACAATTAAAAAGAGATGGCACAACCATCAGAGAAGAGAAAGTCACATACCTCAGATTGCCTTCTCAAGGGGGTATCTCAGAAGACATTCTACGCACAGTTTTTCAGAATAAAAAGCACAAGAAAATTACAAATCAAATTGGATAGGAGTGTCTATAATTTTAAATTTTAAATGGACTAATTTCTGTTCAGCAATGCATGTAGAGTATATTTAATTTGAATTTATCAGAAAAGTATGGAATGAAGTACATGGGAATACAATAACTCATTGTCTGCTGTTCTCTATGATAACGTACCAAACTGTTATCTAATGACTTTGATGTTAATAGAGTCGTACACTCTGCCTGACCTCTTCAGCACTGGATGGATGTGTATGTGCTTTTTCTGTCCATCAGGTTTTATGCTTCACTCTCAACTTTGCTGCGAATCTTTTATCTTTGCTTCTGCTCAATTTCCTCTTTAGTAGGAGGGCAGATTTTATTTAAATTAAGAGTTTTAGTTCTGCACTTGTTGGGATCATTTCTTGGATTTTAAAATCAGTAAATTTTGAAGAAACTGTTAAATTACTGATGTTGTGACTATCTACCTCCATCCCAAGTGTATTTCTTGTTCTTTCATAGAAGTTTATCCATTTAATGAAATTTGGCTTGCCTGTCACCCAGAAACAATAGGAGACGCACAGAAAACATCTTTACAAACATACTTTTGCTTATTAATTTCTTGTTTATCTGCGCTTAGCATCTGTAGCATGTCGTGGATGTAAAGATGAACCTTCCTCAGACTTTGTAGATGATGGTGGGAGCCATATAGACAGTCAAGAGGATGTGGCCCAGGGAGTGCTAAGTGGCTACAATGTCACAGAAGGGTTTAATTTACAGCTGTCTCCTGCTCACCATATGTTTATTGTGGTTAGTCGGCACACACAGAAGCAAAGATGAGCTCATCCTTGCGGACAGGAAGAACCTAACCTGGGGATCATTTGCTTGTACAGTATCTCTTAGACACTTCTGTTAAGGCCACTGAGACTTGGGTTTTGTAAGTGGACTTATATTTTTATCAATGGCGATGAAATTACATAGTACAAAGAACTTTATGACATTCTGTGAGTATACGAAACCATGACAGAGAAAGGAGTCAAAAACATCTTGTGCAACACCTTATTTGGTTCCCCAGGTAGTTGCAGGGAAAGACTTCTGAAGATACATTTTTGCAGGTTTCTGGTACCACAAGAATTTGCTGGGATATTTTCTGTGGCTGTTAACACCTAATGCAAAAGAAAATGACTGTATAACTCTTCAAGCTTGCACTTGAGAGCTTGGCTGTCATTTATAGCATTTGGCATGTGCAAGTCAAAGTCTTGTTTTTGTGGCTTGATCTAGTTCACCATTCTGACTTAGAAGAGTAGCTATATAAGACACTCCACCAGAGAAAGTCCTCTGGGTATTTGTTTTACCCTAGACAGAATCTAGGAGCATCAGCAACTCCTTGTATCTTGCTGACGCCACCAGCTGCTGGAACGGAAATCTAATCAAAAGTAAATGCTGTTCAAGATCTTCATGCAACTTTACTATTATGTTCAGGATTGGAAAAAGGACTAACTAGTGACATGAGAGCTCCTGTGAGACTAGTACTGACAGGGGTTAAATGAGCCTGCAGTGCTCTGCAGGGGGCCAGCCATCAGCAGGGACATGTCCATCTGTTTGGTTTCTCAAGGCTACTGTAGAGCAGTTGTGCCTTATGATGGATGTCCAAAGGAATAATTTCTCATAAATTACAGAAGCTAATATGCAGGAGACTTGGCTTTTCTTCTCTCTTCCATGATACCTAATGATAAGCTCTTTTAGATTGCCATGGAGTGCCATCACTCAGTGTTGGCCCTTGTCTCCTATAATTTCCAGATCCTGACTACGCAAGGAACTCTTCAGCCTGGAAATACAACATTATCTGATGCCTAAGGCATAGTGTAAAGGTAGTACCCAGTAACCAAATGTGATAAATTACTAATGCCAGTCAATCAACAGAGGTCTGTTGTTTCACTCTGTTAATGGTTTACTGGGTTTTTTTGTGTGTCTAAGATGCAGACTGTGTTGCCTTTAAATGCCGCTACATAGACAAAGGTAGTGAAATATTTTACGGCATGACATGTTTGTCTTTCTCAGATTTTTAGCCTGGCTGATGCTATAGGTTTCTGTGACTTTTTTTTCCTTTCTAAGAAGTGTTCAGACTTCCCCTGTGAAATACTATTTTGTTCAAAATCTGGCACTTGCAGCTTTCACATGCTAGATTATATGGTTCATGAGTTCTGCCATGTGAGTTTTTCTTCATTGTGTACCATAGCTCATGGTGAGTTTCACAGATCTTGAGCAGCTCTGCCTTTGATGGATGTTAGTACATTTTCTCAGTGGCTGCCTTTTATTAGTTTCAAAAGATAACAGTCTGTGTAGCCACACACTCAGGTGTTTATGTGTGTGAAGGGCACCAGGAGGAAAAATGTGAAATGTCCTGCTCTTTGCCAGATTTTGCCCTTCAGAATATTTACATCTGCTTGGTAGGGTGTTTTATATAATAGGAAACTGTAGGAAGCCAGAAGTGCCTCCCTGATACAGAGATAGGAACCGCTGAGATTGAGTCCATTCATACTTTCTGAACCTCCAAGTCCTTCTCTGCTCAAAAAGTATAATAATATTCAACCCCAAAGAGTTTTTAGATTAATAATTTTAAAGAAAATTACCATTTACTCCAATGGAAATTCTGAATTCCTTTGTTATGCCTGAACATAGGTTGTTTGGATACTGGAAGAGACCTTTCAGACAGCTGAACTGTGCTACATATGTCTGTTTCTAGATCAGCCCAAAGTGAGAGTAGCATAAGGGTATGGTTCTTGAGACTGAAGGCTGTACATAAAGTACAGCCATTTAATGTACATAGAAGCCATTTAATGTGTACAAGAGCATTTCTGCATATTCTTGAGCACCATCTGCTGGCATTTTCTCATCTAACCAGTATTTGCATAATTGGAAGCATCTCTCTTTATAGAATGTTCCTGAAAGAGGCAGGAGCTGAAGCCCTCAGGAAAATAAAGTCTGTTTCTTATGCATGCTTGGAAAGAGGCCATGTAGAAAAGGTCTGGAAATGGCTTTGGAAAAGACTAGCAAGATATTGCATGAAAAAGCCCTAAATGCAGCAAAAAGATTTGTACCATGATGGGCAATGTCTGGAGTAAGGATTTTGGCATTGCCCATCTCTTTTTATTTTGCAGCAGGTGTGATACCAGCCATCAGCTCTTGCCAAAATGGTCCCAAGACAAGGAAAGGGAGAGGAAGGGGTTTTCTCTTAGTTATTCAGCAGTCAAGATGCCATATTTGTTTAAAAACCTCCTGAGAAAACTTTCAGAGAAATGTGAGGAGGAGGGCAGTAGAGATGAAGGAAGAAATGTTAACATTAATCTATTCTGGCTGTTTGATGCATGGATACTCAATATCCACATGTCCTCTTTCAAGACCTAGAAACTCAGAACAGTCTCCAAAACACATCTGAAGAGATTGTCCATAGTACAGCCAATAATAAAACATCTAAATACAGGCAAATTAGCTTTAAAATACTTATCCCCAGGTGCAGATACCCGTGCAGACACCTGTGAAGTCTTCAGAGCCCTTCCAGTAATTTGGCTGTTTAGCCTCACCAGGTAGCAATGTTGACTAGTGTCTATGTGGCCCACCAGTGACTCTGGTTTAGTCTCATTTCATGAATGTGGTAGTCCTACAACAAAATAACAACAAAACTCATTTCTATATTACAGAAAACTAAGCTGCTGCTACTATATATTTGTGCATTTTTTATTATTTTAGCACCTTTAACATCTCCAAACATTATGGATGTTATTCAGTCTTGTGGTGGTATAAGGACTCTTTAGTTGCACCTGCTGTATTTTGTACTTAGGATTTACGGCACTGAAAGGAAAACGAAGAAGGAAACACAACACAGTGAATGCTTTTTCCTGAAGAAGGCCTTATTTTTACTGAGGTTCCCTAGAATTCAGTGGAGTGTCAGACATTGCTTTACCTTGCTCTATCCCTTGGTAGATTTTTACATAGGTACACAATGCAACTACTAGAATTTTCAAAGGTATCAATGACTACAAGATCTGAAGCAATCATAGCTAAAAAATATTTTTTCAGACTTCTCTGGAGAAATTAATTTCTGGGAGAATAGATGTACATGAGGAAAAATATTACATAGTCACTATGCAAAACACGAAACCACTAACAATGATTTTAGGTCCATGATTCTTTTTGAGGCATCTCCTTATTTCAACTTCAAGGGGTGTCTACATCTTTTAAGGAGTTCAGTGCTTTTCCTAGAAGCAGGATAAGTGCTGACATTCAATACCATTGGGTATTCAAATGATAATGCAACTCTATTCAGATCCATTTAAAAAGAATATTTTTTGAACTAAAAGAATAGTCAAAAAATATGTACCATATTCTTATTTATACAGCTATGGCATAAGCAAGTTTAGACGCCTCTTACAAGATGTGTGTTTGTGCTTTTTTATCAGCCTGATGCAGCTAGACCTAGCAATACATTTTCCATTTACAGGGAGGATAGAATAACCCATTAAATCTAGGCTTTTTAACTTTACCTTCAACATAAAATGCTTAAAACTCCCCAACATTAATAGGTTAGTTCATTCAGAACAGTGCATTGTCTATCAGAAACAAAATTACAACTGAAATTTAGCCTGATTCCCATCTCCAAATTCTCCATATTTTTTTTCAGTCAACTGCTTTACTTTCCAGTGTAACATGTCACCGTAAGAAACTGTGGCAGTCCAACTAGTGATTAAGTTTGAGCTAAACCTTTAATTTGAATTCAAATCCTTCACACAGCTCTCGGGTTTTGTATCTTTTTCAGTGAATAATATTTTCCTCAGTTCTGAGAGGAAAGTACTTTTACATTACTATTTCTGTGTATGGAGAAGCATGGAAGGATACAAGCAGCATCAATATTGTTTATAATCATCACTGGTAAGCAAGGAATATTAAGCTCTGACATCTTTAGCCTTCAGATAAAACTGCTTTCAGAAACCAATTTATAATGTCTTGTCCTGGGAGCTTTATGTAGAGATGGAAGAGATGTTAATGTAATAAAATAAAAGAAGAAGGTAGATTAATAGTCTTGTTACTCCTGAACTTCTCAGTTGTACTATGCATTTCTTGTCTTCACCTATATTTTCTAACCAGTATAGAACTGTGATTTGTACCAAACTGTGTGTTTGTACCAATTTTCTTGTTGCTGAAGGTGCACCAACAGTTTGTTACAAATGTGGGTTTTCTCTGAGGAAAAGGAAGACTTTTCTAAGTGGTATTGATGATGATAGCTGCTTATGTGAATATCATTAACCTCTGGGTATGCAATGCAAAGTTTGCATTCAAGACTTAAGAAAGTGCATTGAATTAATGAGCTTAAAACCAAACCAACCAAACAAAAAACAGAAGTAAAAGAACAATCAGATTTCCATCAAAAAGTTACAATTAATTAGTTGTGAGACAAAATTAATATTAACCTGTCTGGAAAGGTGGCTTTTGCAAATGCCAAAATGAGGACTGTGTGCCATATCACTTCCTCTTAAGCAGGTAAAATAGAGGTTAAGCTGGACTCAAGGGGACCAGGCCCTGTGCTGACCCAAGGCCACTGGCACATAGGTGTCCCATAAGACTTCTCAGACCAAGACTTTTTCACAGGTAAACCAGTGGGTCCAGAATCTGCTTTTTCTTCTTATCTGAAGAGTATGGCTTATAACCTTATGTCAACTTCAAAGACATTTTGTCAGCACAGCACAGCTTCTCTGCTGCCATTTAAGGTAAGGCAGTAAAAATTTTTCCTGACTTGACAATCCTCAGACTTACCAACCTTCTAGTTTTCTCTCATTAGACAGGAGATCTAGAAAGGTTGAATGTTTTGTTGCCTGTATAAAAGCTGCCTCCATTATTGCAAACAATAGACAATTAAAGAAAATTAAACAACTTAGTGCTACACAAAGAAAAAAAAAAGCAAAGAAGAAAAAGACATTAAAACCTAGGACATTGTGGCAACTAATACTGCTGAGTATTGCCAGCACTATAAAATAAGTCTTAAAGCAGTTAAAAGTTAAATTACGTAACTCAAGACTGCTGTGGCCTGATTGAAAACATTCAGAATTAATGAGAAGGCTCATGTTGTGTGCCTGCATTATGGGAGGCAAAGACCAGACTGGAACACAGGCTTACATTGTTTAAACTTGTCACACATTTTTCTACTCACACAGCTGACTCTTCCCCTCAGCTCAGTGTCAAAAACCAGATCCATACAATCAAAAAGAATTCAGTCTTTAAGCCAGGTGCCATAGACTAGTTGGGTCCACCTTACCCAGCAGTTAGTCCAAGGGCTCCCCTGATTCCATGTGGTGCCCTGTGTGGTCATAAAATGTAATTATTAACTTGTGGGGGGTTTTGGCTGATTATTTTTCAGATCGAAGTGTGCCAATTGCATGAGTGCAGCTATATCTTCACCTCATGAAAGTGACCATGCATGTTGCATTCACTGAGTGGTGGCAAAGTCACAGCAGGCAACCTCTTGCTGCACCTGTGAAAAAGCGCCAGTTTTAGCAGGACATGGACATGCCAGCAGAGTGGGTCAGCACAAGACCTGGTCCACCTAAGTTCTTCACCACCTCTGTACTAAACGTTGAGGAGGAACTAACATGGTATGAAGACTTCGTTTTGACACTTGCACAATATCATATTTCTAGATTGGTTTATATTATTTTCTTACGAGTAGCTGGTGTGGGAGGTAGCCTGGGAATTGGGGACACTGTGGAACCAAAGGAGGGTAGTGCTGTGGGGTGCCAGGTGAACCTTAGTTTCTAGAGAATGGAGTGGAGACGCCAGCCCCTGTGCTGATGGAGCTCCCAAGTGACTTGTAAACTGGGAAGAGCATCCCAGAGCCTAAAGTAAGCTTGGTTATTGAGACACAAGGCTAGCAATGGGAAAGAGACAGACACCTGTCCACATCCATGATACCCAAAATCTGCCACCTCTCTGAGTCCTTCTTGTTCTTTCCTGGTCCCCATCCTGAAGTCCTAGGCCTGTTGCTCAGCTGTCTCGACACCTTTCTTTTTCTACCACAGTGCTACTGCCGTATCCATTGCAAAATCAAATTTTGCTACCCTTCTTCCTTCACACACCATGAAAAGAAGGAAATTTGTTTCTTGTTAGTCTTGGAATAAAATTAATCTATACATATTCTGCTGAAGAGTGCTGAGTGGCTTTGGAAAAAAAATCCCTGTCTACCTTATAGCTAAGCATAAAGAAAGTTGTAGGCAGGGTGTAGGTATGGTAGAGCATGGACAGAGGGAGATTTGGTCTGGCACTGAGCTTTACTGCATTCTAAAATGAGAAGGTTCTCGTCATGACAACAGCCTGTTTCTGTGTCCTGATCTGTCACATCAGGGTCTTATCACTGAACCTCATCTTGAACTTGAATGGCAAATTCTCATCCCAAACAAACCCTGCTGAGAACAGACTGGTACTTAGGATCTCTGACCCTTTCCCCAGATAATATATTCTGTATTCCAGTAAAAGCAAGTTGCAAATGTCTGCGATATATTCCAGGAAATCAGTGATTTTTTTAAGGAGGTAAACTAACTTTTCTAGCTTCTCTGCCCTCGTCTGGAGTTGGAAAAGACCTCAAAGATCATTGAGTTCAACAGTTAGCCCACACTGTCAAGTCCACTGCTAAAACATGTCTCTGATGCCAAATCTATGTTGTTCAATACCTCCAGGTATAGTGACTCAACTAGTATCCCTGGGCAGCCCCTTCCAATGCTTGAAAACCTTTTCAATGAAGAAATTTTTCCTAAAAATGCATGATCACACTCCTCTTCTGCCCTCCCACAGCCCTGCTGGGTGCTGTCATACTTTATGAAAATCCCCTCATGTTGTTGGAGAGGCAGTGAGGAGTAACAAAGCCCCCTCAGGTGCATTGAGGCACTTTTCCATTGACACTATCTTTGTTCAATGCTTCATTTTAAAATTCATTGTGGATTGATCGGGGAGCACATTTTTCATGACTTAATGGGTGTCATCGTTTGCTTCTGAGTTTAACAGTTCTCTAAAGCCATCAGTGCCCTTTAGGCTACAAATGGAATGTCACTGGAAGTTTTGTTTCATTGGATGCCTTTAGAAATCCTCCCTCTAACCTCAACAATAACTTACTAAGTGAGAGGGATGGGAACTGGGTTTATGCTGCTACAAAACCTTCCTATCAAAGACACATTACCGTGGAAATCTAGGATTTAGTGAGTCTTTGGTAGTAAGGTAACCATCAGAAAATGCTACAGTTTGGCATCACAAAAGTAGCCTCAATCTATGAAGCTTAATCTTGCATGCAGTGATTCATAGGTACACCATAAAAAAAACAGTGGCTCTGCAACAGTGAAGTAAGTTCAAGGCTGCTGCAAAGGGGGGAAGAATAATCTTGGTGGATGAGAGAAGAGCAATGAGCACATATCAAGGAAAATTCAGGCTGGATTTGAGAAAAAACATTTAAATGGTAGAAGTAGTGAAGCACTGCAATAGATTTTCTGGGGTGGATATGGATCTGCAGAACTGGAAATCCTTAAGAACTGATGAGATAAAAATACATGAGATAGGACATCACTGAAGCTGACCTTGCCATGGCATAGGACAAGCTAGATGACCCCCTGAATTTCCTTTAGATTATTTTTATCTAAAAGTGTAGTTTTTATTGCATGGCTCTTGACATTTTATGCTTTGCTTGTAGTATTACATTCTGGAAACAAGGACTGTAGCTGTCACTTCACACTGTGATTCTGAAGATGAATTCTAAAACGTGGCTAATCAAAAAGAAATAAAGTAAGTCCAAAGGAGGAAACAGAGTGATTTGGAGCCACGCCTGTGTTTGTGAATACTTTTTATTGACAAAACTAGAGAGGTCTAAAATATAGGGTAGAGGAACTTCTCTCTGGTGAGTGTTACATACTGTCATGAAACTTGCATTAGAGTAAGAATTAAATTTTGCTAGAGGCAGAGATTTTTAAAGGCTTCCCACTGCCTGAAAAACATGGAGGCTGTTGTCTATGCATATTTATTTATCCCCTTTTCACCAGGAAAACACTTTACAGTCATTACAGCAATGCTTTAGAGAGTTTAATATAATTGAGATGCTGTAGGCAGGGGAAAAAATTGTGGTTTGGAGGCGGAGCTCCCAAAGGAAACTGAGTTCTGGCTCCAGCTACATTTTCTTGCTAGAATCCTGGTTTTTAGATAAATGTCAGACAGGAGTTCAAAGCTGAAAATAGAAGCAGATGATGAAAATAATTCTAATCGCTAAAGCAAGATACAGAAACAGCAGAATAGGAAAGTGGTCCTAGGTGGAGCTAATAAATCCATGTCTGACAGCCAGATACATTGGAGTGTACAAATTATATGCTTTTATCCAGGGAGATTTTTTGAGCAAGATTGAGGTTTTAATGCGATTGCCTTCTTGTGACAATTAGAAGGAACTGCATTATTCTTTGCAGGGAGAGGGCACTGAGCAAAGGTCACTGAGGGCTCAGTCTTCCACAATGCACTTGAATCACCTTTGGTAGAAAATTGCATGCTCCATTTTAAACAAGAAAATAGAGGCAAATCACAATACCTGAGAAAGCACGCACAGGCTCTTCTGAGTGTAGATGAACACTGAATGTCATGCTAAGAGAATGGCTAAAAGACAGTAAGAAATAAAAATGACATGTTCTATTTACACTTCTTTATGTATTTTAAAACACTGTTGTTTTATTCTTATGTTATTGTTGAAATACATGGATATTTAAGTCACAGGAATAAAACAGCACAAGAAATGCAACCTTCCCTTCCCCTGTACCCTTCATTTCAGCGATTAAAGTAGTGTGGATACTTTGATGTTTTAAATTCTAATTCCTTTGTTGTGAATTTTATGGTTGCTTTGAAGGTTACTTTGTTGCTTTTTTGTATTTTCTTTCCTAATAGTTTTATCAAGAGATGCTTCTATTACAGCTAAGGCACTTAAAGGAAATACATTATTTAAATGTGAAATGGAAAGAGAGAAAATGTAAGACTGCTGTGCATTTTTCTTTGTCATTCACAGACATAATAGAACAACTCAGAAGACAAAAAAAAAAAAGCAGGAAATGACATACTCTCTTATCTGCTAGCCACATCCAGATGTGGTCCTTCCACCTTTAACTAACACCAGCTTTGTTTCCAGAATGCAAACAAGTAAGTAGCTTATATCTGTGTATTATGAAGGGAAAAAAAGCAAGGCACTGATTTTAAAAAATGGCTGAACAAACCTACTGCTTCTGACAGTCGAAAAGGGTCTTTCTTTCTAACAGCTTCCACGCATTTATACTATGCCAACCATTCTCAACCCAATGCATTTTATTATAATAATAATTGTTCTTTATTGCAGTAACATGTAAGGATTCCAAATAGGGTTCAAGACCCTATTATTTTAGGCACCATCCATGTGCATAATAAAACCATCTCTGCTGTAAAGAGCTTACGATCTTGACATATGACAAGGCATAACAGTAAAAGAGAACAAACAATTGCAGGGGAGGGGTGGAAGATAAGCTATCAAGGAAGCCAATACATAGGGTGTGCTAAGTAGCAGTGTCTGAACACTAACTGATTAGCTATTGTCAAGGGCTTTGTATAATCTGTAGAAATAGTTTTTCACTGTGCCTTCTATATCACTTAGTTTTCAGTTTATAAAATGCAAATGTGGTTGTTACACCTCTTGAATAAACTGCTGGGGGGAGTGGGGAAAGGAAAGCTAAAAGATGGAAATTATATAGGGTCTCTAAAGGGTAAGATGTAAGGATATGGAAGCTTGGTGCCAACCATACCCAATACCTGTACGCAAGTACATTAAAGGAAATTTCACTATTGTAATCTTTAAAAAGCCTAAAGGAAAGTGGGATCACTTTTGATGTTAATACCTTTACCATACGCCTATTGCAGATATGGGAAAACAATGCATAAATGCACAGTTTGTGGGTGAAGTATCTTATTTTTTCCCCTTGTTTAAGAGTTTTTAAAAAGTGAATGTAGTAATTTGGATGCATGGTAAAAAGAGGCTGAAATAGCTTCTTTGACTGAAATGCAGAGATCGAGATCTCAATTTTCTCTTCCTATTCTTGAATTGCACAATCATAACACCCCTTCCCAGAACAGAATTTATATGGATTTTCTATAATGCACATGGGTGCTAGCATCCTGTAAATTTTCTGCTAGTCAATTATTATGTGAGCATATAAATGAGAATGGATTACCACAGAAGATGTGAAAATAGAAATAAAGATAGCTGCATTTTTTTTTTGTCTCAGCAAAACCTTAAGAGAAACTGTAAGTATTGGCAGTTTCTCAGTTTAAGCTTTTAAATGTAATGCTTCAGAAGTATTATTACTTGCTTCTTTTGAAGTGAAAAAGAAGTTGTGGGAAAAAATACATGGTAAACAAAGTACATCAATATGCCAAAAAAATGTGTCATTTAATAATATTTCTCCAGGATGTATATAGAGAATCAGTATGAGATTATGAATTCCTGGCTGGGCCAGGAGGAGCTGTGCTCAGTGGAGAAACTCTGTGATTGCTTTGCAAGTTGCTCATGTTCATGATGGTTCAGACAGCTCCCTAAACCTTTCTGTAGTTTTCTCTTTTGCCCAGGCAGCACTGCCTGTTCCTCACTGGCATATGTGCATTTTGCCATCAACACCCCTTTGAGTGATGCTTGCAAGAGTCTTCTTGTCACACAAAGCTGTACAGTGATGGTAGAAGTGCTGGGGGTGCCTCACACAGACTCTCAGAGAGTTATCTCAGGTGCCTAATGCTGAACCCTGCTGAGGATCTGTTGCCTGTGGGGTGGGAACACCAGGCCGGGAGCTGCGGCTGCAGTTGCCTCTTGGGGACCAGGACACTCCTGTGAGCTGCCTTGAATGTGAGAAGATTGAAGATGCTAAAGTGCCTGCAGAGCTGAGGAGACAGTGTGGCTCCCAGAGGGACATGGCTGTGGCGGTGGTAGCGAGGCTCATGGATCCAGTTTTTAGTGGCCAGACATGGGCTGAGCCACTTTCAGGAGAGCATTGTTTGAATTTAGGCAGTTAGTCTCCTAACTAGCCTGGAGGTGGACTTCTCCAGAGGGACATTCAGAGCAGACTCATGTACTTTCTCTCAGTCTAAATTCTGGGTAGGCAGTATAAAGTTATTCAGCCGTGTCTCTGGGGAATGATCTCACTGAAAGTGAATCCCACAATTTTGTCATCCTGTTTTGTTAATATCGTTAGCATAAAATTTTACTATATGTTAGTATAAAAGTTACAATAAAACAATGTTTGCAAGTAGGTTTTTCCTTTGGGTGATGAGCAGGGATATGGCTGGGTAAATAATTGTGCTGTGCATCCATTCTCCAAGGGAGCATATCAGAGAATGACCTCAGTTCCAGTAACTATTGCTATCAACAAGTTTTGCCCCAGTCCAAGATAGCCGTCACCTCCAGAAATCAGTGATTATTGTGAAGTGCTTTTCTCCGTCCACTGGATTCCAAGCTTTGGCAGCTTAATCCAGATGTCCTTTAGATGGGTAAAATAAACTGTGATGAATCCCACCTTGGTGCTACCTCCTTTGAAAGGATGTAATGAGTAATCAGTAGACACTCTGTGGCAAAGCATCACTCCTCTAGAAGAACTTTTCTGAAAAAGCTTTAGCTAGAAAACTGAAATGCCTGGTGTCTCCATCCCCCTGGCTTAATGCGCTGAAAGCATTAAATATATGAGTCTTAGCTTTTGCTCTTTTCCTGTATTTTCCTCCTGGCTAGATCAGGTGCTGCCTTCTTTGACGTGCTGGCTTTGATGTATTGTTAGGGTTGTTATTTACAGATGACATGGAGAGCCTGGGGAACCAAATCCAGCTGAGCACCACACTAGGCAGAGGCTTGTCTGAGAGGTAGGTACTGCAATGGTGACTCTAGCAACCATTTTCTCAGCTGTAACCTTTCATTCTCAACTGTTTTGCTTATGAATTTAAAGCTGCTCTTTTCTGTTTTCTGTATCAAACACATGTGCACACGCACATGTGCACAGATGTGTACATATAATCTGCAATGTGCACACACACGGGCTTTTGCCCTGAATCTGTGAAACAAACAAATATACTTTCCCTGCTCAGCTGAATTGTGTTCCACTGTTTGCCACTGTTTTACAAGGTGGATTTTAAGAATTTAGTAGAAAAAATAAAACCCGTAGGAAAAAAAAGCTAGCTTTCAACCCAGTCAGTGTCAATTAAAAGGGAGCTGTGGATGCAAATGCCACATCAGCACCAATTTTGTCACTAAGAACTTTAAGATCAGAAGCAATTACCTTCAATAGCACCTTGTTTTTATGTGTCTACCCTTCATAGCCTTGGCTAGTAGCTCAGCCTACACCATAATTTACACTGACATCTAATTTCAGTGGATCTGCAAGCAATCTAACTGAAGATGGAGATACTGAGAGTGAGGAGTCCTGCTTTATCACCGCAGACATAAAGATTCATTATTTTTTGCCAATTCAGAAAGTGAGACTTATGGGAATGAAGCTTTTTTCATGTGCGTATGTGCCTGCTTTGCATATCTCATTACTTGAATTATTTCCTGGTTTAGGCAAATGATTGCTGCCTTTAACTAGATGATTAAACACTCTAACAGCTCACAAAGGAAAAAAAATAACTGCCAAGTGCTACTAGCATTCACTAGATTTACCAGTTTCAAGTGTCTCTGCAAAATGAGAGCAAAAGAAAAAGAGTGCATTCATTGCTAATCATATTCTTTGAAGTATAGTAGAGACCTGGTAATTTTATATTGTGCATGAAAGTAACACTATTAGACTAAGATTATTTTAAGAAATACTTTTATCATGTTCTAACTGACAGAGAGGGCAAGCCTGCCAGCCATGCAGGTTGATGTTTCCTCGTGAAACAATGAAAGAACCCCACAATGATGTGATTAATGACTTGCATCCGTTTTCTCTGATCCTCAAACTTGAATATAGAAAGCAGAGCTGATCTCTATGCTATTATCCAGCCTTCTATTCAGACCAGGCTAATACCAGCACAACTCCTTTTGTGACGCTTGTTCCCCAAGCCAAGAAATTTGCATATCACAGAGAATAAGGTTATGTAACCCAGTTGTTGATTTTGATGGTGCAAAGAACTGTCAGGGTTGTTTTTGTCATGAAGAGTGTGTTTTTAAAGCAGGTGTTAAAAAAACATGTATTCTTGCTTGTTATTTTACATGATGTAAAACTGCTCATTGTTGTAAATACATAATTATTATGGGAAATTCTTTTGAGTTGTATGTCAGCATGTACCTTTGCAATTAGTGTTATGCAGATGGTGAAACAAGACAATTGCTACTAAAGGCAACTCTTGCTTCTCTGTTTGAAAATGCAATTACCCTTACAGTTCTCTTTCACAGAGTGCTTTGAGATTGTTGTAGGTCACTTTCTTACAAACCCTTGCAGAACAGTTGTAAATGCCATAAATCAAAAGTTTAGGTGACTTATGCTTTTGGTTCATGTTCTTAAGGTCTGCCAGAGAAAGTGACCCGTTTCAAATTGGACCAAAAGACAAAGAGCCTGAACACTGAAGGACACTCGAGTCTGACAAACATTGCATAAAGGACCATGATGCTGAGGGCAGTGTACTTGCTCAGCATATCACTTGCCACTCTTGTCCACTTGCACATGAAATGATCGACATAATGATAAGGAATAAGGAAGAAAAAACCTGATGTGAAGAGGGAGTAGAAACATGGGAAGGAGAAGTTCTTACTGATGTCTGTTGTAAAAGTATTGGCTTCAGGTTCTTAAAGTATAAACCAAACTGATGAAGGGATAAAAAAGGACAGTTTTACTGCTTTAGTTTCTTGCCATTTTTCCATGATAGGAATGCAGGTTTTCTAAAGCATAACCTGTGGTACAGAAGTTATAGCAAACAAACAAATAAATACCAATGCAGATGAATATACAAAATTGACTCAGTCAGATTCCTGAGCTCCTAGTACTTAATCTTCTACTGTAACACAGCTGAATTGGCAGAAGTGGAAATGCATTTGGAAAGTTCAAGCATTTTTAATCCTGCTGCATAAATTGAGCTATTAATTCTAAATTACAGGGAAAAAGCACTGTTTTATCAGAAGCAACATTAGCACTTTCCCTACAGAAAACATTCCACCTAGTGTCATTTAAGTGGCCCTAATTAGTTTAGTCAAAGGAGTAATAAAATTAACTTACACACCAACAGTTAGATGCCCACACAAAGGGCATTTGGAACCAAAATAGTTTTGATCTTTCAAGGTGCCTTTTGTTACTTTAGGTGTTATCCTGTTTGCAGGGCAAATGTTATAAGTATGGAAACATTAATGACATCAGGCCTAACAGCACCTTACCTATGTACAGACCAAAGACTTCTTTTTGCCTTCCTGCTGGGCTGGGGAGTCAGTGACAACCATATAACATACTCATGGGGATGGCTTGCACCTGGAGAGTAGGCAAAACTCATCCCTCCCCTGCCCTGCACCGCCACAGTGCCCACCCAGGGCACCCATGTTCCAAATGGTCTCACTCCCCTCATCAGACTTCATTAACCAGGTCCAAATGCTCCAGTCTTTCTTTAGTGGAAGCTTCTTCTAGCTACAAGGCAGCTTCTCAGAGCTGAAGTTATTGAGGCAGAACAGAGACCGATGACCATTTCACCTTCCGTGATTGATTTTCTCAGCAGTTACAGAAATGAAGGTCCTGAGAGCTCTGAAGGATAGCAAGGTCTTTACATCATTCTTTGGTGAACCGTCAGTCTTTCCCTTTGCTTTTTAGCTCTCCATTGACTTCTAATAACCTTTCTGAGACACCAATTTATTCCATTAGAACAGGAACTTTCCACATGAGTGTTTCACGGTACTTGGGGTACAAGTTAAAGATACGTTTATAGTACTGGTTTCAGAAGATATAGACATAAAGGAAACCTCCTTGAGCCTTCCAGACAACCAGACTTAATCTACCTACTTCCAGAAATTCTTTCTATTCAGGATTTTGAGATTGGAAGCTTCATTACAAATGTGATTTTTGTGCATATTTTTAACATAATTTAAGACAGCTGTGATAACTTCTTTCAATAACATTTTGTATGATTAGCTCTTCGCTGCTGACCAAAAGATGACCCATCATTTCTGCCTTCAAAACTTTTTGTTAAAGAAAACTCATCAAATGCAATATGCAGAAACATCTGTGCCTTTTTTTTTTCCTTGACGTAAGTCCAGGTATATTTTATTCACTATAGTAATAAAATGAAATCTTCATCTGAATGTAAATCTGATGCAGGGGTTTTAGAAAAATCTGGCATGAGACCAGTCTTTCCTTAAAATAAGTTTTGATATAAACTAGTTCTACTTTATCTGCGCTATTGCTTCATATTTTTATTCTTTACTCTCTGTCACACTGCTAATGTACAGTGCAACTACACTGCCTTTATATTTATTTATGGTTTTCTGAAGAAAGCCTCTACCTGCTTCCCATCAGGATTGCTATTGCTCTATTTTTCTTTTATAGCTGTAACAGCAGTTTAATGTCCTGTACTATTCTCCGCTTTGTTGTCCAGGCTTTTTGCATTAATCTAGGAACATTATTTCTCTCAGAAATCATCCCGTTTCCTACATGAATTAAGTTCAGTAACTTCCATAAGCTACATTGACTTATATGCTCATTTATTTTTATATTATTGGGGTTTTTTTTGTATGTGTGTGTGTGTTTATGTTTCATTTTGTGGGGGAATTTTTTTGGTCCTTTTGCCTTGTCTGCCTTCTTATCCATTATTATGGTCTTGTTTACCTGGATTTTCTTGTCT
Source organism: Promerops cafer (assembly GCA_013398275.1). Lineage (NCBI taxonomy): Eukaryota > Metazoa > Chordata > Aves > Passeriformes > Nectariniidae > Promerops > Promerops cafer. The sequence goes on from VZSE01008596.1 coordinate 234,693, forward strand.
CTGTGTATTGAAAACAGCTGTGAATTTTGTTAATATTTGATATTCTTAATTTCCCTGTTTTCTCATAATACCTGCCTACACTCAGGTTGTAGAATCTCGGTGCTCCAAGTATTTAATAGAAGTCAGTCTGATGAGAAGGAGCAGAGACATCTTTTCTGTTGCAAAGCTCCTGATAGACCTTTAGGACTCAGACCCTTCAGGGACTTATGCAATGTTGCATGCCCAAAACCCTCTGGCAAGGATGCCCATTTTTCAGCCACCTCCTAATGTTGGTCTGTGAATAAGATCTTCCATACAACTTAAGTATCTTTAGCATTAATTTGATGGAATAGGCAGTAATCTGGTTTTAATAATCATCATATGTGAGAAATGTCTCACTTGCCAGTTCCCTGTGTTTACCCCTATCGCCAAAAAATAGTAAGATACAATAAATATGTATGAAATACAAATATTAATTAGACACTTACTATATTTAGAGAAAGAACTGCATACATAAAAGAAAATCTGTACATTAGATCATCTCTAAAAGGTTTCTTTCTTTCTTTCTTTGATCAAACAAGCTGTCAAGATGGTTAGATGGACTTGTACACACAAGGATTTAATTTAAAATTATTTCTCCAACAATATTATGTTCACCAAAGAGAGCCCTTATTTTGAAGATACATATTACCTGATGTGCCATCAGTTCCCCATGAGTTTCAGACATTCAGGATGTAAATTCATATCTGAAGAACATGAACTCCAACTTAGAATATGAACATGTGAACTCTAACTTGGCTTAGATTCTTGTCTGAATAAACTGCTGAAAATTATTTATTGAGCTAACTAATTTTCATAAAGATTTATTCTCTTTGGCTATAATTTCTAAACCCACTGATTATCTAGGTTTTAGGCTGACCATCCTAGTTCATAACTAATCACAAATATACAAATCACTAGGAAAACGCTCCTTTCCTGAGTGGGAAGCAACAGGCAAATAAATCTTCTTCATCATCATCATCATGTCCCCAAATTTTATTTCTAACAAACCTCATAATTCTCCTTACTCTTTTTTTTTGCTTATTCCTGTCCTTTTCAGGAAAACAAAAACCCCTAAAACCACTTCAGATCTCACTTCTTTTAATATCCACCCTAAATATATAGTTGAAATATTTTGTCCAGAAGGGATGTTTGGAGCTCATTTAATCCTGCTCAAAGTAAGCTCAGTCTCAAAAATTGATCAGAACCATTTTGAAGCAATTGTGAAAATTTCCAGTCATGAAAATCCTGAAAACTCTCTGGGAAATTGTTCCAGAGCTTGGTCACTCTTACCATGAACATGCTACACCTGGTGAGAGTTTGAAGAGAAGTCTGGTTCTGTCTTTGTAACTCACTTTTAGGTAGTTGAAGGCAGCAACCTGAACTACTTCCTCCCCCCTCCATCATTTCTTTATTTTCTCCAGGCTGAACAAATAATTTCCCTTTGGTCTCTGCATGTCATGTGCTGTAGTCTTACTAGTAACCAGCTGGGAGGATCCAAAACTGGAGGCTGTTTCGGATGGAGCTTCACAATAGCAAAACAAAAGGAGATAACCACTCACACCTTCTGGACACTTTTGCTGCCCAGAATGCTGTTATTCTTTACTGCCATTAGGGTGCACTGCTGCCCCGTGTTCAATTTTCTGTCACTCATGCCCTTTGGCGAGGCAGATTTCTAACCAGTCACCTCCAGCTCGGGGTTAATGTCATCCCAGGCTCAGGACTCTGCCTTTGCCTTTGCTTTCCTTCACCTTCACGGGTCAGCTCTTTGTCCATCTGTCAAAGTCCCCTGCTTCCCCTCCCGTGTATCAACTGCTGCTCCCCTCTGTTTGGTGTTGATCATAGCAACATGATCCTATCCCAAATGTATTTGGTAGTATCAGTCCTTGTACTGAGCAATGAGGAGTCAGTTTTAATCATATGCCTCTTAGACTCTGGACTGTTGACTGTAATACTTCGAGTGCAATGGTCCAGCCAATTTTTCCTTCTCCTTGAAGCTTGCCCTTCCTGTCCACACCCATTCGGCATGCCTACCAGAGTGCTGAGGGAGGCTGTGTCCAAGGCCTTGCTAAAGTCAAGGTAAATGACACAGACCGCTTTCCCTTTGTCTGCAGAGCCAGTCATTTCACCATGTAAGGCAATCAAGATTAATTAGGATAATTAAGGATAATTATAGATAAAGGATAATTATAGAATTTCTCTTACCTTCTATCAACTTCAGAGCCACGTTTTATAGCCTTACTTTTGTGGCTACAGTGCTATTCCAGATTCTCTGTCTGCACTGGTGACAGACTTATTAATTTCTCCTTCTAATTAGTCCCCAGTTGCATAGATTTGACTCCTTTCATGAATCTCAGGTAGTCTCTTCCTGCTTCATCACTTCTTTTCCCTTGAAAACTCTGTATATCACCCACATTTCTCTTTGGGCATCAGTCTCTGACTATATCTGTCTCCTGTTCTTCTCTTGAGAGCCCAGTTATTTCATTAGTGGTGCTGCAGCTTCTGCTGGGCTTTTCATTATACTTCAGAGCTTCAAAGCTCTTTATATAGAAATACATTCATAACTTGGTTGTATTTACCTTTGAGTAGATTACTGGCACAAATATTGCTATCCGTGGACTTGGATTGGAGCTATGCACTAGTTTAATCATAGCTATTAGATATTTCAAAAAATATACTTTGATTTACACGGAGTTAGAACACACTTTACATAGCTCACTGATAGGTAGGCTAACGTTTAAAATTCGTGCACAAATTTAATGTGCAAAAGATGGGACCGCACACAAGTTGAAATGCTCTATAGATTTGTAGTAGGCAAAAATGCATATCTACATCTGCAATTTCAGTTGGTGGATGCACAATTTATATGCAAAAGCTGCAGATGTGAGCTTTAAAAGAAAATAGTAATCTGCTGTATATCTTGGAGTTTTGGCAGGCTTTGATTTGCACCTAGATAATTGTCTTATGCTGCAGACCTGAAGAATCATTTATAAAGCTTTTAGATGGTGACCACAGCAGTATTTAGGTGTAAAAGAGATTATTGCAGTAAATGAATCTTGTCTAAAAAATGGCAGAAGAAAATTTGTATGGCGTTCCGTTAAAAGCACAATTGACTTTATCATTTTTCTTGACTCAGAATTTTGGCTGTAACTCTTCTGGCTCACACAGTTGCAAAAGAAAAAAAGGATACATGCTCCCCTACCACTCTATTTCATACCCAGAACAAAGAAATTATGTTTTAGAAGAAGCTTTTTAAAGGACAACCAATTTCACTGCCAGCAGCTAGGCCTCCAGCAGTTTAGCATGAGTCTTGCTGCAATGACTTCTGCAAGTATGCGTCGTTGCAGCAGTGTGCCTCCTAGTGTTTCCTACAATTCCGTGTCAGAAACCACGTCACTTACTGCCTGCTGCATTCCATACTCTATTCCAGTGCTTACTGCCATAATGGACATATTGTGCTCACCAAAACTGTATGCCTGGGAAGATAGGTAGACATTTCTCTCTGTGTGCCTGCAAATGCAAAATGCTCAGACTTACGTGGTTTTATCTACACAAGTATGCATAATTGAGAGAAGTGCAGAGATTTTGACTGATATATATAAAAATATATTTCTTGAGACACAAATACATCATGGCATGTATAGCATTCTCGTTGTCCAGTATTACTTTTGAAATAGATACCTTATTTTTTCCTGACTGATGACTTATTTCAGCATAATGGTCTTTTCCCCCATGTGAGTGGATTATGATAAATGGATACAAAGTGCTGCACTTACCTCATGAGTTACTTTTCACGCCACTTGGTACTCCCATTGAGCATCCTTGATCTTGGAGCTGACAGCATCTGAAGAGTGGGTGGCAGAGATCCTACTGTGGGTACCTAGCATTTCATTCTCTCTACTTAAGACAGTATCAGTGGGACCAAAGTGTTCGTGTCTGCACTGGCAGAAAGGCATTCTAGTCCCTGCTGACGATGTGTGTCTGGCAGAGCTGTTGCATTGCAGCCTCACTCCAAACGATGCTTGTGCAGGGCCAGAACTGACGTCCACCCATCCCACTGAATGCCAAAACCAGACATGCAATAGATGAAACAGACTTGAAAACAGCTAAAAGACAGCTAAATACAGCTAAAAGGCAGAAAGGTTCTTACGGAAGTGTTGCCAAGCTGAAACTCTACAAGGTATAATGGAATGCAAGTAGTTTTCAGTATTTCAAAGGACACATTAAGCACAGATTGGAAAGGAATCTTAAAATTAAAGAATTCTAGCAGACCAGTTGTATAAAGACCTTTAATTTAGTCCTTCTTCCATACACACAATCTTGCCTTCTTTTTTTTACCAGATTAAAACCAATTTTTTCCCTAGCAAGACTCTTCTTTTTTGGTCTTAAACTGAACTTTTACACCCCAACTAATCAAATTCCATTTTCTCACCTCATTTTTCACTTTCTCCTGTGCTTTTACACCAAAGAAAGACTGAATGATAAGTTTCAATTTTTTTTCTTTCTTTTTTTTTTTTTTTTAAAAAAAAAAATCCCCCTGGCACAGGATTAGTCTGAACTAGAATGTTAGTCAGAACAAAATGGTTTGTTCAAGTTATGAGCATCTCAAAGTAGGGTTATATACTGGGAAACACTGAACAAGTTTAGCAGTAGGTTTGTTTCCAGTACTGCTTGGTGCATCTGGTTAAAACTAGGAGAGGAAAAGAAATAGCTGAAAACCCAACCAATCAAACTTAAACAGTGCCAGTCTTACTTTCAATACACCATGCCTACTTTTCTTGTCACTATTAACTGTCACTACTTTGTCTGCTAATGCTAGCAAATCACAGGATTCAGATTCAGAGGAAATAATGGTGTATCTGTCCATCAAAGAAAACAAGGAATTGGTTATTTATCAGAAGTGAGAAGGCCAAGCTGAAGGAAGTTCAAGGGTCTTCTGACTTTTAATCTATGGCAGTATGTCATCAGTCTGAAGCTGAAATCTCTGAATGTCCAAGAGGAATAGTCTGAGTATTTCTCTGATATTGGATAATTAGGCCAAGATCCTTCAGAATACTTTCCTAGATGTATTTGCAAGACAGAGAGGTAGGAACAACAGCACTGTGTGTACATGTGGCTATTCTCAGACTAACCAAATCTGCATTTTAACATGTTGGCATAAACTGTGGATCTAACCAAAAGTGGAAAACAGAAGGCTGAGAAGAAAACATTGCAAGAAATGGTTGAAATATTGTTGAACACATGAATGAAAAACATGTCATTGATGTAACCAGATACAAGGAAAATAATTTTTTGGTTTTTGGTAACAGCATTTTGTATAGGATCACCAAGGCCTTATTTTGTTGTTGGAGAGACACAATTCAGGAGTAATTTGGAGTTATCTCAAATTTAGACTGAAAACTCAGGTCAGGTAGCAAAAAAGAAGACAACATTTATTTTCCTTTTGGATTGTTGATTTAGTAAGTGACTTGACCAAAAAGTCCACTTAATAATACAGGGACACCAGATGAATTGAACTTTACAAATCAGTTGCAAATGGTACCTCTGAAACCTTACCAAATAAACAGCCACTTGCAAAAGACTGGGAGGAGTTGTGTTTTGAAAATACAGATTTGTTAAGTAAGGGCAGGGCTCATGCTGAGAACTTTGACTTTTTATCCTGATTTAAGCTAATTTTCACATGAGAGATGTAGTGCTGCAATGGATGGCTGCAGTCTGCTTGATTGGACCTTTGATTAATGCTTGATTTCTCAGTATTGAAGAGCTCACCCTAAAACTTATTGCCTTTATTACTGGGTGTGCTTCTATTGATACGGGGAAATATTTATTTATGCTAGCTATGCTATAGTTGAAATAGGTTATGTTTTATTCACCTTTAGAAATGAAAGATACTGGAAGTCTGGAGAAGGAGTGACTTAGGAACCCTTTTCTTTCAGACAGTCTTCCTAAATAAGAGAGTCATGCTTACAGAAACAGCTACTCTGGCTTTTGCACCTCTACAAAGTGAGGAGAGAAAAAATACTGGTTCTATTAGGTTGTGAGCAATAGGTATTACCTGGATACTTTGCAATCTTTTGGGCTTTTCTAGTTAATAGGATTTATGCTTCCTTCTTTGCAAGATTTATGTTTCTCTTATGCTAAGAGATACCGTATTTCAGTGCTGTGAGACCTAGAATGATGTCTTACTGCAGCAATGAATCTATGCAGATGACTGTGAGAGGAGAAACATAGAGACAGTTAATTCATTTTGAAACCTATATATAATTCTACATATCAGCCTGAGTCTGTACCTATTTAATAGTATCATTTGCATTTACCATTTCATGTGTGCTTCATTACATTGGCATTTAGATTGATTTGCATGACTGCAGCCACATGAACAGATTTTTTTGACTCTCAGGCTCCCTGTGGCTTTTTCAATACCTGTTTGCTTTGTTTCTTTTTATTACACTGGTTAGGAGGTGACACTGAAAAAGAGAGAAAAAAGTCTTGAATGTACTTAGGACCTGATATGAAATGGTAGTCAGGGACACATTCTTTCTACCTCCATAATCCACAACAGAAAAAGACAAATTATAAATGACAATACTCCAGCTGACAGAATGCATGTAAGCTTAATAAAAGTGGGCTTGCTGATGAACTGGATCACTCTTTGAATGATGACATAAAAAGTCTCAAAAAATGCCAGAGTTTTATTTATTAAAAATGTTTAGGGGCCTAATGTTGGTGTTTGGCCTTTTCTGTTGAATACATTTTAAGGATTCAAATTCTGCTGCAAGCTGATTTAAAATAGTTATATTTTAAATATAATATAACTGTATTATAA
>VZSE01008598.1:0-203185 GCA_013398275.1 Promerops cafer
CCTCTCTCTCCTCTCTCTCTCCCCTCTCTCCTCTCCTCCCTCCATTACTTCTGAAGGGCTTTTTTTCTAAACTGTTGTTTTTGCTGTAGGAACCGGGAAGAGCAGAACCTGGTAGCTTATCCTCATGATGGAAAAATTTACTTCTGCACCTCTCGGGACATCCCCCCTGAAGACGAGCTTCTGTTCTATTACAGTCGGGACTACGCACGACAGCTTGGTAAGAGCGAATTCATTTTTGTTGGCTTTGCAGGGAGTACCCAGCTTGAATTCCCTTCCAGTGCCACCTCTGGGCTCTGTGGCCTGGGAGTGCATTGTGTTCTTTCTCAGTTCCCATTGGTGCGTGTCATGGTTTCCTTCTACATTTCATGACTGCAGACTACTATCATTTAAAAGAAACGTTTCCTTACTTAATTCCACTGATCAGGAGTAAAAGATCACAGTTTTGAAGAAAAATCGTGTTAGTTCTGTTCATCCAGGGCTAAGGGAGTTTTGGAGCTGAAGATGTTCCTGTCTTCCCCCAGCTTGGATTGTGATAATTTAGATTTGGGTGAGCTGTGCTCAAAACTGTTCCAAAGTTTGGCCCCTCAAAACATTTCAAATGACCTACCTGAAACAGCTGGAAAGCAACACCGGAGCTGAAAAGAACAAAGGTGAAAATCTCTGCACCTGGCTTTGCTACCACAGACTAATGTTAAAGTGGTCCTTGTTCAAGCTATGTTAGGCTTTACTGTGCCTCATTACAAGTGCTGCTTTTGTGCCCAAAGGTGTCCCTGAGCATCCAGATGTGCACATCTGCCACTGCGGGAAGGAATGCGCTTCCTATGCGGACTTCAAGGCCCATTTGAGCAGCCATATTCACAGCCACCTCCCCAGTCAGGGGCACAGCAGCAGCCACGGGCCAGGCCACGGCAAGGAAAGGAAGTGGAAGTGCTCCATGTGCCCCCAGGCTTTCATCTCCCCTTCCAAGCTGCACGTGCACTTCATGGGGCACATGGGCATGAAGCCGCACAAGTGCGATTTCTGTAGCAAAGCTTTCAGCGATCCAAGCAACTTACGGACACACCTCAAGATCCACACAGGTGAGGACTGAGGGCTTTATACAGCTGCCTGTGTGTGAGGACAGGGGAGAGGGTGAAGGTCTAGTTACAGGCCAGCAGCAGACAGTGTGGGTATCTTGGCCTCTTTTTTTTCTTTTTAGTATCCCTTACTGGGAAATCACAAAATTCAAATTACAAAGCTGGAGAAGGAATAAAACTGGGAGTTAACTGCTCTCAAGTCAAGCATAGGAAGCTGTAGGCTCAGTAGTCAGGAGTTTTAACAGACTGATCAAATACTAATATCATATACACAACCACAGAATACTCAGTGGGGTGGGATTCAAGTGGTGTTCAGACTTAGTCTGAACTTAGTAACATGCTGGGAGGTTTTAAACTATTTCTGGCAAAGAAAAACAGAAGTACTGATAAGCTGAAAAATGGGATAAAACATAGAAGTTTTCAAAGGGCCAGTGAGGTTTGTACCTGTGTGTTTGTCAGGTAAGACAATTTGTTTTTGCAGACAAAGGCAATGCAATGCATCGAATGTGGTTGGGCTCCAGTAAGGCATCAGATACAAATCCTGTGGGAAATCAGTGAGGATAGGGATGTACTAATGTACAGTAACTAGATGGTTACCATGGTTACTGTTACAAAGGAAGCTGCCATTGTTTTTACTGAAGAATTCATCTTGGATAAGACTAGTCTTTTTAAGTGTTTGCCTGAATGTTGTGGTGGAAAAAGGTACAGAGCTGCTGGGGGTGTTCTGATGTCCAGAACAGGGAGGCACAGTTGGTGTGGACAAGAAGCACAAACCCTGCCTCACAAGAAAGGCTGGCTGACCACAAACACTGGAGAAACAACAGGCAGCAGTGTTTAGAAGGATGAAGTGCAGAAAGGTGCATCACATTAGGGCATCAGTGGTTTGACACAGTATCATGACATTGGTTTTTTGCTTGGGGGCATGAAGTACGGGATGAAAAGCTTTGGGAATGATGAAGTCAGCTGCCTGGTTTTTTGCATAGCTAAATATAGATTGGAACTAAGTAGGCCTTTATGCTCAGTCTGAAGGAACTGCAGGAGAAAACAAGTCCTGTTCACAAAGAATCTGCCTTTACAGTAAAATTTAGTTTTTCAGCAACAGTCAGGCTTGTTTGCTTACTGCATTTCTTGGAGTGCCAATCTGTGGGTGTCCCTGTGTACTCCTAGGTCAGAAGAATTATCGCTGCACCCTCTGTGACAAATCGTTCACGCAGAAGGCTCACCTGGAGTCACACATGGTCATCCACACCGGGGAGAAGAACCTCAAGTGTGATTACTGTGAGAAGCTCTTCATGCGGAGGCAGGACCTCAAGCAGCACATCCTCACTCACACACAGTAAGTGACCTCACAGGAGCTGTTGGACTGGCCAGTGCAAGAAATAATGAAGATGAACAGCCCGAGACAGAATCTCCAGTTTGCAAATAGTTTGGCCTAGGGACAATAGGTGGGTTCATCCTCTGAAATGACAGAGAAGTCACTCTAGACAAAGTCCTTGTTTTATTGGCTGCAGTTGTGGAGTTCTAGTGTTTGCAGTATTTCAGTGACACAGTGAATTCCAAGTGTGCTCCTTGAGCTGTGAAATGGCAGTCCGGAGTGTTCATCATTTTGGAGAGAAAGGAGGTCGTTTGATTTACATTTAATTCTTTGCTGAGAACTGTTTCCATGTTGCAACATGGCCACTAAAGACGAGCTCAGTGCTGTTGTCACTGAGTACCTTGTTAGTGAACTCCACCTGTTTGCTGTAGGGGTGTGGTGCAGCCATTCCCAGCCCTTTCCTCCCCCAGGTCTCACTCAAGTGCTTGCCCTCCCACCCCTCCTGTAGGCAGGTTCCTACCCACAGCCCTCTGCCAGGCCAGGTCTTTTGCTCTGAGAATCTCTCCATCCTGTACATTTACTCTGAATCCAAGGTCCTCCTTAAAAGCTGCTTGCCCAAAGCTAGTCCTTTTGCTTATTTCATTTTCAGCATCTGGTTTTTGTACTCACTTGGAATCCATTGCTGCTTCTGTCATGCTGCCTAGGAGCCAGTGTAGTGCAGCCACATGAGTGAGAGAGGCAGACAGAAATAGACTCGCTTTGCTGCTCATTCCTACAGCCTGAGCCAGGAGCACTACTGCTGGGAGGTGTTTTGCAGTGTCATTACAGAATTTGTTGCAGTCTGGTAAGCTCCTCTGTTTAGCATTTACAGACTGAGGGTTGTTAACATGCAGCAGCCTTGTTTCCTTACTTGTTCTTCCCTGCCTCTTCCCCACCCGCCTTTATGCAGGGTGGGAAGGAAACTGACCTTTTCATCAAGGGCAATATCTCTGTCCTAGCTAGAACATGGATCTTAATCAGCATTTTAATACCAGCTGCCTTGTGGCAGGAGCAAACTAACTTTTTTTTGTCTTGCAGAGAACGGCAGATCAAGTGCCCCAAGTGTGACAAGCTGTTTCTGAGGACAAATCACCTGAAGAAGCATCTCAATTCACATGAAGGAAAGAGGGACTATGTCTGTGAAAAATGCTCCAAGGCTTATCTAACCAAATATCACCTCACTCGACACTTAAAAATATGTAAAGGCCCCACATCCAGTCTCTCAGCCCCAGAGGAGGAAGAGGAGGAGGATTCAGAGGAGGAATTAATAGACTCTATGAGGACTGAAGACTGTAGGATTAACAATGGAGTCTATTCAACAGGTGATGTTCTCTCTGGACACAAATGAAGAAGAGAGGGAAACTTCCTTGGATATTATTAGTAGGGAAGGAAAAAACCCTCTTCCTTGTTTCCCCAGTCACCAGTGTTTGTCAGGTGAGGAGTTTTCCTTCTGTTTTTGTCTCCACACTACCACCACTTAATATAATCTGTAGCCAGAACACCAAGCAAGACTGGATCGTGCACGTACAACTGAAGAGTTGCTAAGAAGGAAATGTGAGGCAAGATTTCTTTCACACACGCTGTGCATCCTTCTCCAAATCACTCAGATTAATCCATCCAGTGCCAGGACACGTGACACACCTCGCATAGCCCTTGGAGCAAAGAGCCACAAACCAGAAATGTAGCTGAGGGGTTGCAGTGACCTGTAAGCCAACTGTCCTTAACTGCCCAAGCTGTGATGAAGAGAAACAAGGAAAAAATGGTGGTGGCCGTTGATGTATTTTAAAACTTTTTAACTGAAGGATGTGGTTTGGCACAAAGCAGACTTATCAATGCTCAGGTTTCCTTCTTAAACCAAAACCTTTTGGTTTTTTAAAAAAAAAAAAGGCCAGTGAAATCAGCACTTGCATAAAAAATAATTACCCCACTACAGCAAATCAAACATTGGTTTTTGGAGAACAGTTATCCCCTCTTCTCCCTTGAGTTCACAGCCCATAGAAGCAGGTGAAGAGATAAAGACTGTATGGACTCAGTAAGGAAGGGGCTTACAGACGATCAGGCAGTGTTTACAGAATATGTTACTCCTTGTGCTGTAAACCTCTTACCACCTAGAATGATGGGAGGGTTTGCTGCTAATATTATTTATGGAATGAGGATTATTGCATTTGGTTGCTTTCTTTTGAAATAATTAAAAATGTGGCTCTTCTCTAATGTTTTTTTTGAATATTTACATATGCTGAACAAGAAAGTTCCTATTTCTGATAATGATGCTAAGAGAAATAACACTACTTTTTAATCATCTGCCTCTCCCAGGCTTTCCTGGGACAAGGTACGTATAGGAGCACCTCCATGAACTGGGGCAGCTAAAGAACTCCAGATTTGCTGTGTCACTCCTCTGGCTGTGCTGCAAAAGAAGATTCAGATGTGCTCTAGGTAATGGGAGGTTCCCTTGGAAAAGAGGCTCTGCTTTTGGCCCTAAATGGCCCAAGCTTAGCTGTACACTGTAGTTCCTAGAGAGCTCGCAGGGTTCTTAAAACCTGAAAATGCTTGCCTCAGATCAGTATGTGACCAAAAAGCTCCAGAGAGACCAGAGATCCAGGTGCTGGGATCTTGGTAAGTCCAGGGAAAGATGTGTTGCTTCCAATAATGCAATTTCTTCCAAAAACAAAAAGCAACTTGGAGAGCTACAGTGCCAATTATATTACTAGGGGTAGGAGTAGGAGAAATCAGAGATCATAACACAAAGCATTTATTCAAAATTAAAGCTTTGAAAAACTTGGAAGTTTTCAATGGAGACAGTTGAACAGAGGTGGTTCTGGTACTTACACATTCTTAAGCTTCACAAAAGCAGTTGTTCATCTGTTGTCCACACATCATTCACTACTGCTTGCCAGAGACAGGATGGAGGCAGGAATCCCAACACATCCAGAGTATTCTTGGTTCCTGCAGAGCCATGCTGAGCACCTTCACCAGACTAGAAACAGCTGAAGTAGCTTTAAAGCAGCCAATTATCCTCAAGGGATAGGAAGGGAAGTTACAGACCTGCCTTTTCCCCAGCTGCAGTTTGTAGGGACACCATTTGCCTGCTTTACCTCACCAGAATGAACTAAGAGTGAGTTAGGGTGGAGAGCAGTGGGAAGAGCGTGGCAGCTATGAGTATGACCTACAGCTGCTTTGGCATCAGTGGGTTTAATACCCAGGGTGCTTTTGCAGCAGGACCACTCTACAGGCACCTTCAGTCTGTGCAGAGGGCAGGTGCTTAATGGAGGGTAAGAGCATCAATTAAGTTCCTGAGGTAAAGCAGATGGGTGTTATATTATAAATGCAAGGAAATTCTTTGAGTCACATCCCTTGAGCAGGTTTCTGATTCTGCAAACAAGGGGGTTAAGTTGGTGGTTAAACTGATACTTAAAACTCTCCTCTGTGCCTTTAGGTGTCAGGCAGAAATGCCTGGGCAGAGTTAAGAACACAAAGAGCTTTTCACCAGTTAACAGTGACCAGCTGGGATCCCAACTCTCACTCTGTGTCCTGACAGCTTCTCATCCTCCTTGAGTAGCAGCTCCTTATTTCAGTTCAAATTCTCTTGAAATACTTCTGGAGTGTGAAGAAAAACCCAATACTGTGTGCAACATCACTAAACTTCAGGTGCTGTGGAACCTGGAAAAAGAAACCCCCAGTCTTGGTGGGATAGAGCTGGGTTATTTTGGGTTCGATATTGGTGATACCACTGTTAGAAATACATTCCAGGATTCTGCTTGGCGACTCCAACTTAGTGCCTGAGAACTTAAATCTTTAAGATTTAAAGTTACGTGGAAGGTCTGTCAAAATCTGTAAAATCTAGCCTCAAATTAAGGATAAATTCTCTATTTACACTTACAATTTAATTCCATTTATCTTTTCTTTATTTATGACACAACTGTTGTGTGAAATATTTTTCCTTATGCCCTTAGAAGGTAGACGATAAAACTGTCTTTGCAGTATTCAACAAACTTCTGTAGTCACAGAATGCTTTTCTAGTGACTGTTCCATTTTATGTATCAGCTTTACCTAGGGTAGCCCCTGTTTCAGGGATCATTATCTCAGGGTAAAGCGAGTGATTCAATCTTTCAGACCTGGTAACAGAGGCAGGAGCTTAGAGCTTGACCACACCACCACCTTTCTTTGTCTGCAGATTGCAAGACACCAGAGTCATTTCCACGAACTCTCACCAAACAGGGGCATTTGTAGAATACACATTAGTTGTAGTCCCGTTAATTAACTTTGATTTTTTGATGTTTGGTCCATCATGATTCCATTGCTGTCTCCAAATCATTGCTGCTACTGCTGGCCGTGGAGCTGGAAGCCACAGAGTTGGCACTAGCCAGGATGAGCCTCTCTCTGTTTCCAAAAACTTCATTCACTGCAACACAAACGGAATTGCTTACATGTTACTCTCCCAGAGGAAAGAGGAGTACAGCAGGGACAGCCTAGTGAGCATCATGGAATGGAAATCCCAACCTGGTGTGGTTTCAAAGCTCTTCCCCTTACCCCAAGTATGGAGTTGAAGCTAAAGGTCATAACAATTGCCTGCATATGATACTTCAATTACAGGTCCTGTTATTTTTCCTGTAGAGCATCTAGATGTTTCCTCTGCATAATTCCTGTACCTAAGTACTGTAAAATTGATGAGGTTTGAAGAGCGCATCATTAAGTTTAAATAATTTATTTCTGCTTTTAGTCTCTGGTTCCCAAATGGCTCTTAAAAGCCTTCTCCAAAAAAATCACACTGTTTAGTTACAGGTAGCTACAACTGATCAAAACCAGCCCTCACTTTTCTTCCCTTAAGTACTCAAAAAATATGATACCAAATCACATCAAGAACATCAGAAAAAAACCAAAACATAGGTATTATAAGAAATAAGGTATAACACTTCAGCTGCAAGAACATAAATCGTGTCAAGCAGTTCTCCAATTTAGAAAAAAACCCACATTTTTTGAGGCTGAAAATGTGACCACACATGCAGTCTTGGAGTATTTAAAAATACTAACTATGGTTTTCTGTCAGAGTCACAATGCATTACTCTACACAAATAAACCCTGCAAGTGAGGGGAGGACCACAACATTCAAGGAAATGAGAACATTACCTGCAGAGATCTTGCTTATATCCCAGACACGCAGCCCTTCCCGCTCTCCTCCAAAGGCAAAGACAAACGGGAAGTCAGGGCAGCAAGCTGCACAGAACAGAACTCCCTGGCAGGGCAGCAGAAAAAGAAGAGGATTTTTTTTTTTTATCTTAAAATGAATTTGTCATCTGAAAATACTTTCACCAAGCAAGTTTTAACAAATGTAATTAAGCATCTGAAACTTCTTTTGTAAAGACATAAAATGAAAGTCAAGAGCTGCTAATTATAAACAGTTAATCACATCTTTGTCTTGAGTGTAGCAGATGCAAGCTGCAGCACCCATAGTTCTACCCAGAACATTGTATCTGGAATTTGGGTCTGAGGCTTTGAAGCAGTCTACCAATTCCATGTGGAATACTGCACTGTGATGAGAATGATTTACCCAGAATATGTTACTATTTTTTTTCCCTAGGAGACCTTAGGTAAAACAAGATTCAAACTAGACAGAAAAAGAATAAGCATAGTTTATATATAAAACTTATTAGAATCAAGAAAGAAATATTACTATACCATTTTCATATCCCTGGAATGGACTAAACTTGGTCTGTCTCCCAGGATATCCCAAATTTTCACGTATTTGTCAGCAGATGATGTCACAAGGCACCCCTTGATCTGACTGCTTAGTTGTAGCCCTGGAATACGAAGAGTGCAGCAGTGTGAGAGCCAACAGGCAATCCCCATTTCACAGAGATGAGGATACATTTTGAAGTGAATACATGAGAACAACCCCAGTATTCTCCTCACACTAAACTCCATTCCAGAACAAAGGAGCAGAACATTAATGAAAGTTCCATGTTGCCACTGGTCCCCATAGTGAGAGCCAAGGGAACCATGCAGGCCTATTTTGCCTCCCAATCCCCTCAGCAGAGATTTGTTTCACCTGCCAGCTACCACGATTAGCATGCACAACTTATTTGTTAAACAAGGAACCACTACCACCTCAGTGCTATGGATGAAAGGCATCTTCCAGAGGTGCCTTGCCCACTTGGGACAAACAGGACACAAAGGCAATTTACCTGACACCTCTTCGTCGTGAGCTTTCAGAGTAAACAGGGGCTTATCAGCACGAGCATCCAGACAGTACACAAAGCCATCATCTGTGCTTGCCTAAGGAAACCACAGCATTTAAAAAACAAACAGCCACAGTCACTCGTCTGGGAAAAAACCTCCAGTGAAGTAACAGCCACCCTCTGGTAAATCCCTCCCATCTGAAGCAGACACTACTTCTCCCTAGGACTTGTTACACTGTTCCCAGGCCTGCACCCCCAAAGTCAGGCTCCACCCAGCTGCTGCCCCAGCTATTCTATGAACATCAATTATGCTGCACTGATGACATGGAAGTCTTAATCCCATGCCAATTTCTTAAAGTGTAGTTTGAAGAGAGTTGCCCCACTAAGTCTGGCCCTCAGGTCAGGCAATAAAATGCAGAGCCTTCAGTCTCTTGACTGTCAGTTCAAAGCTTTTGGAGCCATCGGTGGCTGCATAGTAGTCCTGTGCAAAACTAAGTGTGATTACACCAGGAGAGATCCACATCATAAACCCAACAGAGCTGAGCAGCCACTTCTGTTGGCTGCATACACAAAGCAACAGAGAATTAGACAGCCACTGAGATAATAGGGAAGATTTGTTTTTAAATTCTGTTGCAAAGTTTTATTACAAAAAACTCAACAACACCAAGATATTTTTCATTTATACTCTAGGTGGCTGTTGGTATCTTCTCCCAGGTAATAAGCAACAGAACAATAGAAAATGGCCTCAAGTTGTACCAGGGGTGATTTAGATTGGACATCAGCAAAAATATCTTTACTGAAAGGATTGTCAAGCACTGGCACAGGCTGGACAGGGAAGTGGTGGAATCCCCACCCCGGGAGGTATTTAAAATCCACGCTGATGAGGCACTCACGGACATGGTTTAGTGCTGGACCTGGCAGTGCTGGGTTAACGATTAAACTCAGCCTCAGAGGACTTTTCCAACCAAACCAAGTGGATCGCTCCATCCCAGCCAGGAGGACAGTGCCCTCTAGCGCTGACTTGAAGCACTGAATTAATATTCAGGATCTTAGTTCCAATTACCTATTTCTCAGCTGCAGTTGCTTCACTGCATGAAGCACAACAGAAACTGTGCAAAGGAAAATATATCCCAGCCACTGAACACTGCAACGACGTGACCACGATTGTCACTTCTGGAGTGAAAAAGCACCAGCATCAATAGCTTTTCTACTGTCACACTGAAGATACCAAATAAGTAGCTGGTCTAGAGATACTTACTGAAAAAACTACCTAAAAACATCCTCCCCCAGACTGCATTTTTATAATAAGCAGCACAAACCATCCAAATGTCCATCGGCTCCATTCTGACTCAGAAACCTTATGACACGAAATAGGTTAACACAGGTTAAATGACATGGCAGCAACCAACCAGAAAGCATGTACTCACCAAGAAATGGCAAGGTGAAAAATGATTCCAAATTACTCTCTCAACCTGACCACTAAACCGCCACACTCGATGGCTGTCCTGGGGGTTTCTGCAGTCATACAGCACTGCTGATCTAGGGAACAAAGGGACGGGAAATAAAATTAAAAAAAAAAAAAAATCAGGGCAGAACACTTCATGACATAGTTTGCTTTCCCACTGACATCTACAGAAGCTCCATGTAAACTATAATTAAAAAATTAAATGGAAACAACTTCACTACTTATTCTTCTGATTCAGTAACAGATTAGAATCTTGAAGATAAGCACAAGATTTTTCCATGTGCTTCAAAGTTTCATCCTGGTTACCAACAGCCGCTCTATTGAAACTAAGCAGAGCTTGAATTTACTCAATATGTAAGATACTTATCACATAGCAGACCATAATTATGCAAATATACCACTTAATTACAAACAGACTTCAGAAAAGTCAAATAATGATGCACTAATTAGGAAATCATTTTGTCATACATACGCATACATTCTCAAATATGCTTAATAAAAAAATAATTTCTAAAAAACCTACTATCTTAAAAAATAGTTACAGAAACACTACTCCACAAAGGAGAAAGAGTGGATGGCAGTCAGTGGGTCCTCTGGGATTCTTTACAGGCATGTGCTCAGCTGAGTGGCTGCAGAATCTGTCCCAACTCAAAAAGCTCCTGGGTGCAAATGCAAGGGAGGAGTGGTCACATCACTCCAGCATCACCTCACCACTATCAACATCCTCAGTGTAACCCACTCCCCCTCTATCATATAATTAAAGAAGTGTGATGTAGGTTTCCCAGGTCTTTTACCAGGCATTTTACACACAACATTTTCTTTAACAGTCTGATTTTCAGGCTATGAAGGTATCTCCCAATGCTCACTGAATTGCCTGTGGTCCCACAAGGCTTTGCAGGAAAAATCCACAAGGGCAGTCTGTTAGTTTATGGATAGCACAGTGGTTTAGAGGTGTCCAGGGTACCAAAGGGGCAGCTAAAAAAGCATCAGCAGCTGGTCACTGCTTGGACTTAATGCTTCCTTTTATCAAAGCAAGTCGAGAGGGAGGAGAAAACAGAAGCAGCTTGGTAACAACAGCAAAAGGTCCTCCTCCAATACTTCAGCAGATGCAGCAAGAACATAACAGATGCCAAAGAACTCGAAGGCTTGGCTAAAAATTGGCAAGTCTATAAACTATTTTAACATAAGGACAAAGTCTTAAAAGCAGAATAAAAAAATCAATGTAAGCAAATCATGGTGACAGAACAAAATTTAAAAGTTACCCCATTGAGATGGGAGAACAGAGAGGGTTTGGCTGGCAGGACTTACAAGAACTGGCAGATACAGAGTAGTCCAAGTGTGCAGACACAAACCATTTCCCAACATCTCCAGGCTGCAATCACAGGAGACAGCCCATTACACTTTGGCTGTGCCTATAGAGGCTGGAGGGAGAGAACTGGGATTTGAAAGTCCCTTGTGCCTCCACTTGGCCTTACTGGCTGGCAAAACCTGGGCAAATTTTCAAAGGAATAAAGAGTGACACATTCCCAATGAAGAAAATGGCATGAGGCCAAGTTAAGAAATAAATTTGGTTTGGACCAGGCAGACACCTGGCACAGAAAATGTCAGTCTAGATGGTTAAAGCATTTGCTACCCCTGAAAAAGAGGTAAGGAAAACTACATCCTGGCCAAATGCAAACCTGACTTCCTTGCTGGAAAAAAATAACAGCATTACTCAAATTAGCACAGTTATAAAAAAATTGAAAGAAAACACAAGGCTTAATTGAATAGGAATACCCTCCCCAGGTGCAACATGTGAAAACATTGCCCTGACATACTTATCAAACGATCCAGAAATGAGGGTCTGAGTTTCAAACGGATGAAACTGCAATGTCTGGACCTAGATAATGGAAGATTGTGTAACACACATATACAGGAACTCTCTTGGAACAAAGCACAACTATCCCAACCCCAAGCCAGCACACAGTCCTCCCCCCATAAAACCCTCCTATTAAGCTTGTTGATACTCAGATTGCTCAAAATCAGTACAAGAGATGCACATTACATCCAATACCCCCATCTGGTGAAAAAAAGATATTTTCCAATATAATTTGACTGAACAGAACCCCATGCCCCCTTTTCTGCCCTAGATATTAATTAGAAAAAAAAAAATAAAGCTGGAGGTAAAAGAATATCTGCTTCCAGTTTGGGGAAAAAAGCAGATGTTAACAAAAGATGAAAATCAGGAGTTTGTCAAGGGCAGTGACTTTGTTAGCAGCAAAATAAGGTTACAGCTATTAATAACTAGCTTTTACATTTTAATTACTATGAGATTAATTCATTTCTGAAGTACCCATCACTATGGTATTTTAGTATCATTTATTTTAAACCTTTTCACCTAGAACAAACTGTAACTGACACTCATTGTTCCCTTAAGAGAGTTACAGTTTGACCTATGTTCAGACATCTATTTTTGTACCTTATACCAGCACTATTATATTCCCCACCATTAGGGCCAATACACAAAAACTATTTTAAAAACTGTTACAAATCTTTATTAACTTTCTAAAAGATAAGTTAAACAACATTTTAAAAAGCAAATACAGTGCTCTTTGCAAAAGCAACTAATTCATAAATTTAACCACTTCCGCACAGATGTTAGAAAATTAGAGGATTGTTATTTTGAGGGCTCACTACCAAGCAGCAAATTAAAAATTGCAGTTACATTTTTCTCTGTATTCTATAGTGGAAGAAACACAGCAATTATTCCATACCTTGTCTGTATGTAGTGTCAGGCTGGCTGCTGGCCTACCCACAGCCATGTCCCACAAAATGACTGTGTTGTCAGCAGAGGCACTTGCCAAAACGTTCCTGATAATGGATGAAAAATCAGTTTTTAAACTCTTTGTACAGATACAAACAAATAATGGTCAAAAATCCAAAATACACAAAGAGCCCAATTCTGAGAACAAGTACACTGTGGTCTATAGATTATTCCTCTCAAGCCTGAGGGATAACTCCCTGAAGGCAAGCCTCAGTTATAAGTAAAGATTATAAATAGGCTATATTACATTACATTAGTAGAACACTTACAACAATGACAGTTCTGCTTCTATTTCCCCTGACATTACTTACAATACCATTTACTTGAAGATTTCTCTAACAAAACAAAGTAATAAAGGCTTGGAAGTACATTCTTTCCTTTGACATTGAATAGTATTTTTAAACATTACCTATGCTACTTTGTTCTGTTTGCATATGCATGCAGCCAAGAACCTGACAAACCTGTTTGTGAAATATTTTGCTCTCTAATACCTGTTTATTTACCTCCTGAAGACACAACACTATATCCTTTGTAGACTGCTGAAAGTAACCACTAAAATTTCAGTTCGTTTACAGACCCCACATTTCAACTTAAATTTGATCAACTGTGTTAAGAGCAATAAACACAGCTTAAAAGTTTGATCAGAAAAAACCAAATCAAAATACCCCAAAACACCTGTCAAGCACACACTACATTTCCTATAACTGCTTAATTGCTCTTAAAAATCTGATTTAGTACCTCAACATGCTGTTTCTGATTGAAACTGTTCCCCCTCACTTTTTATATTCACCAAGTGTTTCTGACTGAAAGAGTTAGCATTCTCCTGGAAATGCTGTTTTCCCAAGCAATGTTAAAAGGGAAAGTTAAGAAAATGCATAGTGAAGGCCATAAGAACATTTTACAGTAACACCATGACCTACAGGCAGAAAGTTATTTGTAGAGAGTTGTCACAACATGTCTTGCTTAAAAGAAAGAAACAACAATAAAACATTTTATATATAAGCTGCTCCAAGGAGTTCCTTGTTTTGTCCATAAGCTGCCCACTTCAGGGCTGGTTTTACTTCCTGAAAGACCTACCAGTATCAGTGAATTTGTAACTCAGCACATTACAGAATTATGCATTTCAGACTTAACTACTGAAACCATAATTTTTTTTATTCTTGTCTATATTATCACCAGACCATTCCTAGGTACACGGATGCTCCTCTTCTGTAAGAGTGATGGACTGATCACTGTCACACTCTGTGCATATGTGTGTAATTTAACAACAACAGACTATAAATTAACAGTGCAATTTATATACATTTACTAAGGTCTGTGTGGGTGTTTTCTTCATCAGGATCTAGATAAAAAAGCAGTACAGGTGAGGGCTCACACCTGCTCATCACAATATGCAGAGTTGTCTGTGTACATCTTCAAAGACAGAGGCATTTATGACAGCAGAAAAATTTTTTTTAAAAATCAGCCTGTGTCTGACTGAAGCAGTTTCAAGACCCCTGCTGAGGATCTTCTGACAGATGAACTGTTAACAACCACCTAAGTGATAAAAAACCAGCAGCATCTTTACTTCAGTCAGCACATTGTCCTTGACCTCTGCCCCAAGATGGGCCAGCTTTGTGTTGCTTCAATAGCAGCACTTCATTTCTAGTTCATTCAGGCAACAGGGAATTTTCTCTGCCTGGAGGCCAGAGGCATTTCAATAACTGAGCTATTAGGGCTTTTACACTCTCTTTGCTGTTCACAGCTTTGGGGCAAAAGCTAGAAGGAAAAAAAAAAACCAACAGAATAGCAAGGACTTTCTCCTATAAATCTACTTGTCTCTGTTGAAATGGTGGTTTAGGGCACTGGCAGACCAGCATAGCTCAGGGCAGCCCTTCTGCTTCTCCAGTTTGAACAAGTGAAATATAGACAATTTATCAAATGGCTCACACCCACCTTTGCCCTGCCCTCATCTGGACAACCTGTAAATCAAAAGTGACCTGCAGCAATATACAAGTATTTCGAAAAAATTAAAAATCAAGAGCTCAAGTTTAATAAAAAGACAAAAACGGGAGTGTATTTTTAAGAATGCATTAATTTCAGCAGTGCTTTCAAGTTTTTGGATTTTGTGTGGAAACTGTATGCCTAATTAAGACTGCAATTTTCTAACATCCATTATTATTCAAGTATTCTTTTACCTGCTTTGTTTATTCCATGAAAGATCAAGCACAGCATCACTATGTCCTTCCACAGGACCTTCTGAAGATAAACTCTGTGTACACACACAACATAAACAGACTTTTGAAAATAACAGCTTCAGTGCAAATCAAGCATTACTTGAATTTCCTAAAGTCTTCACAAACAACCTCATATTAAATTACTCTCACTTGCTGCAACACAGCTTTTGAGAGATCTGTCTCTGCACCACCTGCACCCTGCCTCCTACCCCAGATCGCAGACTGCTCCAGCCGCTGGGTTTACAGAACTGGTTATTCCCTTCAGGCTAGTAAAAGAAACCTCATTATTTCCAGCTAATGTGCAACTTCTTCAGCTTCTTTCTAAACACTCCTGGCAGTTCCCTCTCTCTCCTCCCAATTAACTGAGCTTTGGGTCCTTGCAACTGCCAGTTCCTGCAACTTCTAATTTTAAATAGGTAAGATTCAAAGTTTACTGGGACACCACCCCGTTCCTGTTCTGCTCTTAATTCCAGGCTTTAGTTATTCAGAGAACAATTAGCATTTCAAATATTGTAGGGGGGAAAAAGAAGGCATTATCCTCGCTATAAATTTCTCCCACCCAACCAGGTAAACCGTTTTGCAATACTTACTTTCTTTCCTTTCTTTTTCTTCTTTTTCTCTTTCTTGCCTCCAAGAGAAAAGACTGGTTCCAAGGATTCCACTACATCAAGGTCCCAAATGTCAATGACTGGGGTCATGTTACCCACTGCAACGTAATTTCCTACAAACAAATAACCAAATGCAACCACATTTGTTTAGTTATGAAACAGCATATTTGGCAACCCAGCTGCTCCTTAGCTCTTTGGTTAAGTAAAACTTATGTGCCACAATCTTCTATTTGAACATATTTTTAACTAGCAATGAGCAATTTAAAAAGATCAGATCTTTTCTTTTAAATATCAGCAGATGCTGCCAGAAAAAAATTTACTTGCTCTCCTTGCCCTTCAGTACACGTAACTGTTCAAACAAGCTGTATAAAGCTGCATGTTTTGTTTGTTTTTGAAAGAAAAAACAAACCAAAACAAAACCACACTCCCTGTACTATGGAAGAAAAAAATCTGTGAAACACAGGAAAAATGTTACTAAATACATAAATATATAAAAATATATATAAATTTTGCTATGGTTTACATTTAATTTACTGCATTGGACAAAGAGATTGAACAAAAGCAACCTTTTGTTTGCAAACAGAAAATAAAGCAGATTTTAGAGATTGCTCTGGTCTGCTGACAATAACTTAATTGTTTGTAATAAAATCAGTATTTTAGTAAAATTATTTGTTACAGCAGCATCACTAAGATGACTGTACCACCAAGCAAAAATACCAGATATTCACATCTTGGTTATCTCAATCAATATTATCTTGATACTAACATTTTATTTCTTTGTCCTGCAGGAAGAAATTATTTAGTGACAACATTACACTTACATGCTTTTCAAGCAAAAATTCTTGAACTGGACACTGATAGTATCCTTTGTAACTTACCTGTTGATTCATCTGGACTAGGATCAAAATTCAACCACTCCAGACTCAGAGGGTAAGCAGGCAAGATAATGTCATGATGTACATAAAATGAGTCCTCTTCATGATTATAAACTGAAAAATAATTAAAGTTATGCAAGACATCAGCAAAGAGGGAAAGCAAACAACTATGAACAGGTCACTTCTACAAAAGGCAGTTGTGACAAAAACTAAATTCTCAAGGAGATGCAGAAGGTGAATTCCCAGAGTCTTCTGAGTTTTACTGTAATGGCCAGACCCTCTACAAATGCTGTACCTCACAGAAATACACAAAATAAACATTCTCCTGTGTACTTTAGATAAAGAAGTGACAAGTTCAGTCAAGGTTCAATGCTTTTTCTTTGTTTGTAAAATCTCTTCATAATACATGCTCCATATCCAGCACTTTCTACATCAGGATACATTCATTTTACAGGATTAACAATTTAAAAAAAGTTATTCCAGATGAAGTTGAAAGGGAAATGAAGGTAAAAAGACAAACCAGAGGAAGGTGAAGAAGTCAGAAGCAGTTACCTTTAGCAGATGGTAACTGAGATACAGGAAAAGTTTTGGCAAAGTAGCCATATACTAAACACAAATTCCCTGTAGCCAGCTATTTTTCTCCCTATAATAAAATAACTTACCAATTGGACAGCAGAGAAAACCCATTAATTATTTTAGTAACATCTTAGCACACACAGAAAATCACAGTGCCACTTTCAAGTGCATGTGACAGATGTTCAGATACTAACTGAAGTCTCCAGTTAACTAAGTTATCTTAGTAGTCAACTAAGACAGGGTTACCTAATTTTAGAAACTGCAGAAGCCTTTGCTATTGTTCTGTAAGTTTATATTGGGTATAAACTTACAGTTAATAAAATTTGTAAACACCTCCAGACACAGAAAATGCCACATGCTGGTATCTGAAGAGATGCTTTCACACATTTTGGTCATGTTGGTTGCTTAAAATGAAATACTTTGCCTACAGAAACATGGACCACAGCACAAGCGGCCAGAAACATTCCCAAAAAGAACCACAGTTCTACCATACCACAAGATGATCATTTCAGCACGTTCAGTAGTAATCATTGGCTGCAACAGAAAAATCTTTTACACAGCAAAATTAAACCTGTTTCTAGAACAAGCAGTATTCAGGCCCTATTAAGGATCATCTCTTTCTAAACCATGATGATAAAGGTGCTGGTTCTTCTAATCCTAGCAGTGGAAAGCCCCCTTAAAGAAGCAAGGAGAAAGCTAAAGAAAAAAAAAATAAAACAAAACAACAAACCACTAGAGGATGCTTGCAGGATATGGAAAGTAAGAATGGAATGAAGAGCATATGTTCAGAGAATAAAAATGCCATAGTATTTTCTAAAAGTTTTAAGAAATGAAATAAGGAAAGGAATTGCTATACAGCCTGGAAGAGGCAAGCTATCCTTTAAATAACAATAACTACACAGGAAATACTCTAGTCCTGAAAAGTAGCTAAAACACCATGACATAGAAATGGAGAAAACACAAGGCAGAAGGGGAGAAAAATCCTTCTCAAAACCAACCCACTCCCTCTTTAACACAGCCACATGGCACATGCTAGGCAAGACATTCCCTATGTTTACTGTAAAGAACAAGCCCTATCTTACTCACCATGGACCTCCAAACTACAGCAGTCTTTATCAACTCTGCCACAAAGGACAAGATTGTCACTGGGTTTAATCAAAAAGTCCTCCTGTTCATATTGCTCCTAAACAGCAAAAAGGAGAGGTCAAGGGGTGTTGAGCAAAGCACATAAAAGCATGAAACTACAAATGTTCAAAAGGTGGAATCAGTAATTTTGAACCATAGCTGAAAATACTCAAGATGCAACACCCTACTGCCCACCCACCTAAAACCATGTTATGGTGCTAAACAGAGGAAAGCAAGAACCAGACCCGATCCTGGGGAGAGTGAATAGTCCTTAAATTAGATTGAAGGACTTTTATGTGAACCTAGATGGGTTTGTAGAGGTGTTTAATTATCAAATATGAAACCATATTTCAAGGCTATCTTGATACAGCTGATTGCTGAAAAGAAAATCATCACCAGGAGTCCACAAACAAAGGTGATTTCCTTTGTGCTCCTGTGCCTTGACCACTTATATAATATAACAGCATTTTACCCAACAGTGATGCTGCAGCTGCTCCTCACATCCAGGAAATACTTCCACTGTCTGCTTCCTGGAAAATATTTCCCAAGAAGTGCTGCCTACAGCGCTTCCAGGCATTCAGCTGTACCAGAACAGATGTAACCTCTCATCTGATTTTCATTGCTACTGAGGAATGGAAGGAACTTGGGAATCTTTGTTGTGAAAAATTAAGAGCTGTACAGAAGTCAATAATCTTACACAGAGTATCATCCTTCCCATCTTCGACACATGCAAGACTTTTTGGACTTCTCATTGCAAGCTTTTAACTTTAATTCACTTCAAGCATACTTCAGTATTTGAATTCTATCAAGTCCAGCAATTCTTTGAATTAACTTAAGGTTATACAATACTTAGTCTTCAACAGTTCCAGTAGTAAATACCAAATGACAACAGAAAATGCACACTGAAGAACTTTCAAAATCTGGGGAAAGAACTTGAGCACAGGAAGAAGAGCTTGAGAAAAAGGTGTTCATTTTCTGTATGTCTACAAACCCAGCTTTTGCAAAGATGTTCCCCATCTGACAGTAGAAACTAATACAGGCAGAAGCAGCCAATGACACAGTATTATTTATACATATATATACACAGAACATTGATATATTTATACATCAGACACATCGCCTGAGTCCAGAGTCCACCTCAGCCTGATTTCTTACAAACTGGTGGAAGGTGCAAGAGTCTTGCAATCTGCAAGATTTTCTAATTTTGGCCACTAGTGGCCCAAGACTTGTTATTTCTTCAAGTGTTTTCTGTGTCCTACTAGGCAGGTGAAAAAACCCTCCATGTACAGAAGTGCATGGTTTAAGTAAGGAGCCAGTTCACCTTAACCTCCTATTTAAATGCAAAAGGCACAAAAAGAAGGGACTGCACAAAGCAACCTTAAAAGAAAAGAGCACCATCCAGTCAAAACTCTGGCATGCCTTTGAAAAAGGACTGCAAGCACTTACACGTCCCAAGGCAGAGTGGAACATTTAACTGATTTTGAAGTTTATGCTGTTTAAGATATTTAACATTCTTTAAGTACTCACAGTGGTTTTTAGAGTGATGTAAGGATCATTTTCATTGCTCCCATATACTGCCAGAGTAGCCAAAGAGTCTCCAAGTTTTAAATCACCTAGATGGGAATTTCAGAACACTTTTTATACATGTCTGTAACAGACAAAGTTAGAAACTCCTGTACTAATACCTGTATTACCTATACAGCAAAATATCAGGAGTGAGCTAAATGAACTTCCAAGTTCCTAACATAAGTACCTCAGTAAGATAAACTGCTTAGTGCTTTCAAGGACTTCTGCTGCTCTGCTCCAGCACTACAGCACCCAGAGTGACAACCTTTCCAACATGCTCTTGGTCCTAGTGTCAGTGAGAGGGACACTGAACTGTTTCCCTCACTAAATGACTTCCCAAGATGGGACAAGCAAATCATTAAAACTGTGAATTTCCAGCATCTGAAACTTAACACAGAGTAGCCTTAGGATATTAAAGTCTTAAGTACAACAAGAAGTGGAAAGGTTCTTCACTTACACTGCACATCTGACACACAAATTTTTCTTACCCGTGTATTCCTCTTCATCGTACTTGTCCAAATCGTATTCATCCAGCTCATGATCAGACAGTTCTTCATTGTTTTGGGAAGACTTAGTGCTGCTGCCAGGCACAGGTGCATTCGTGTCACCTGCTGTCTGGCCTTCATCACTGCCACCAGCACCATCCCTGTGGAAAGATACACAGCCCTGAGAAACTGTGGCAGACACACAGAACACTTCCAGGGGGCTGCTGCAGAGATTTCAGCACACAGTCCCAGCTGCTCGCATGGCTTTCAAGTCTTTATGCCAATAATTTCAAAATCCATTCACTCCTTCTACAGTCCTTCCTAAAATACAAGGCATCTATAATTCTCAGGCATTCAGAGAAAGTTTTTCCTTGGAGGTTTTCATGACAAAACGTGGCATAAATTTTCCACAACAAGGTTAAACTGTGTGTCCAAGCCCCTTTCTCTTAGATGTTTTTTGTGGATACAATGCTTTCAACCTCAATTCTGTGCATTCACATGTGTCCATGTCATTCCTTCCTTTCTTTCCCCACTCAGAGGCATGGTCATGTGTGAGAATTCCCATATTTCTTCAAGCTTCTTAAGACCTAATTTCCTCATACTTCCCATACTTAGGCCAAGTAAAAACAAGATAGAATTCATTAGGTAGGGTCACATTGCGGATTCCTCTTATGGGGTAAACTATGCAACATCTAGAAAATTCAGAACTTTGTGGCATCAATTCTGCATACAAGGAATTCAGGAGAAGGAAAGACACATTAAACACTGGCTGAGAAGGTAACAGACACCCAAGGTGTCCCAATGGAGCATGCTCCAAAGAAACTGATCCCTGCTCAACACACTGTATGTCTGTCCTTCTGCACGCAAAATTCCCAAGCAACAATGAGCCAAGGCCGCTCTCAGATACAGTTTCTAAATTAAATATCAGAAACCTAGTTTTCCTAATTTGTTCAGTAAAATAAACACTTCACATTAACAACCTAACTAGAGACAAGTAACAAGATAATTAAATAAAATAACTAAATCTGAGTTTGATTTGTGATCTTTGCACAGGGAAAAAAGTGAGGTGTTGCAACCAATTTGACAAAGTACAACAAATTATAAACAGATCAGCTCTTTCAGACAGTCTTCAAGCTTCCATCCTGAGGTTTTACAGAATGCATAAAAAACAGCACCTCAAATCTTTCCATGCTTTTGAAATTGCAAGAGAAAGGAAACTACTCAGAAAACCAAAAGTATACACATAGAAAGGGGAAACAAGTAACTCCACAGAAAACAGAAACATTAATCAGTTAAGAAATTAACATGACGCGAGAATCTTCGAAATGTTTAAGATTAACGTGGGACCATTAAACAACCAAAACCAGAAAAACCAGAATAAAATACATCCTGGGGTGATACACTCTGTTCAGCAGTAGTGTTACTGATGCATCCAACAGAAATGGGGGTGGATAATGTTCATCATAATATTTATATTCTATAAAAACTTCTTCTGCTACCTGTTGCATCTGTTCAACCACACACCCTACACAGCTGAAACACTCAGAAGCCTAAATCTATGAACAGATCTAACAAAAAATGGCCAAAAAATGGAGTAAGACCTCAATCCCCCCTTTTTTCTAGGCAAAAGACATTTCTTTCTTTTCTTCTATCATGTTTCCTAAATATGTCACTTCTTACATTTGTTTTGTAAATACATTTTTCTTATAAGTAGAGTGACAAAACTTAACACAACTGCATAACTAAGGGCTCTCAGTGCTGAGGGGAGAGTTGTGATGTCTCCAGTTTCACTGTGAACCATAAATACCCCCCTGAGTGATGTTTTGCCTTTTTTACCAAAGCATGAATACCCCGTCAGTCTGATCTCCCCCGTGCCCTCCATGCCTAGACTGTCCCGTCCCACCCTCGGCATCGCTTTTTCCCAGGCAGTTTGGGACTCCCGTCTCGGTTTGCCACATGTCCAAAGCAGCCACAGTTACAAACCCAGCGCCTTAATTCCCACTGTAGGCGGGAACAGGAGCTCGACAGAGCGCCAGGCCCGCAATGCCCGTCACTGCCAGTGTCAGCCCGCAGTGACAACTGAGGAACCACACGGGAACGCGGCCGCGTGGTCACGTCCACCACGGGAGCAGGATCTGCTCCATCCGATGTTCCTCCGTCCGCCCTGCGGACCGCCGGCCCTCCCGGACGCCAGGCCGTCTTGACACGGTGTCTCCAGAAGGAATTGGCTGCCGCCGGTCCCCGCTCCTCGCTGCAGCCCCCGGGCTGCGCTTCCCCCGTGCCCGGGACGCCCCCTCCCCTCCCCGGCTCTCTGAGCGGCCAAGGCCCGGCGGGCTGCAGCCGCGTACCGAGCAGAGCCCGGGAGTCGCGGCGAGTCCCTCCCGCTGCCGCGACTCACCCCAGCCTGTCCTGCGCCTCCTCGATGAGACCCTTCAGCTCCTCCTCGCTGAGCTGCACCTGCGGGGCGGACACAGAGGGGTGAGGGCGGCGCCGGGGGCGGGCGGGGGTCCCTCAGCGCGATCCCAGCCCCGGCCCCACCTTGTCGGGCGTCTCCTTGGCCACGCCGCGCCGCACCCAGGCGGCGCAGGGCACGGGGCAGCTCATGGCGGCACCGCCGCTGCCACCGCCACACGTGCGAGCGGCCGGGCGCGCCTCAGTGACGTCACCAGAGGAGGGGGCCGACCGCGACGTCGAAGAACGGGGAGGGGCGGAGATTGTTTCGTGACGTCATCCCCGCGCGCCGGGGCAGTGGCGCGGCTACGAGAGATGGGCGTGGCCTTAAGGGGCGGGGCGGGGTCGGGCGCTGCCGCCTCACGGGGACGCGGGCGCTGGGACAGCCCCGTCTCCGAGATTTATGCAGAATCTCGGGATCAATTAAGTTGGAATAAACCCTCTGAGATCACCGAGTCCAACCTTCAAGTGCTCTGCTCCCCACACTGGGTCACGGCCTCCCTCACGCGCTGGGAGAGACGTGCCCTGCCACTGAAATGTGCCGGCGGCAATCCACCGAAATGAGAAGTTTAGAAAGGCCTTTTCTGTTATTGGTCCCTACATTTTATCCAAGGAAAAGAAACCAGTGCAGAGAGTCAATGCCAACAGAGAGGTGCAGGGCGTTGTGAGGGTCTGGCATCTCCACAGAAGCAGCTGCTTTCTGCCTTCCTACACGAGCTAACTCATTAAATCAGAGGAAATGGATTAAATGCCAGCTGGAACGCAGAGGAAAATACTCTCTTACTAACATGCAGAAATCACTGCTGTTCCCATCACTGGAATCTTGATTCAGTGCAAAGTATGGGGATGGGAAGCTGAGGAAGGGGAACGAGCGTTTCTCAACTCAGTAACCGAACTGCAGCTTGGCAGATAAAATGGCCTCGTTATTCCATCTGCACCACCACTGTGGCATTTTCATTATTTTTTATCCTGATTCTTCTGTGGTTCTGGCATGGGAGAGAAATAAAAATCTACAAAATATTACTACCTCTTCAATTCCCCCCTCATTTCACCGATATGCTGTGTTTTGTCTTAATGTAGATGTAAACAAGGCAGAAGTTGGATCCTTCTAGCTTTTCCTTGTAGTAACCTGGACATGGACATCCTAGTCCTACCTGTAAACCTGCATTTTGGCATGCTTGCCTTTTTGCTGAGCTGTATTTGCTTTGCTGGCCATCTTCTCCTAGCAGTGTTCAAGAAATCCCTCTCGTCCTCCTGTGCATGAATCGGCCACAGTTTGACCTTCAGTCTTCCTCCAGATCCCGAGGGAAGTTTTGTGAAAGTGGCTGCTATTCTCAAAGGACAGGCAGAGGGGAGTGTTAGGCAGCCAAGAGGAAGAAAGCCAGGTTAGTTTCCAGTGGCTGTGGTTCCTGGGTATTTGGGTTTTTTTTTTTTCAGATGTATACATTTACAGTGCGGAGCTTTGCAGAATAAAGTGGAACCAGGGTTATGTTTACTGAAGCCATGCTCGGAGAGGGCACACAAGCTCTACCTTCTGTCCCACCGTGTACATAATCACAAGATAGGAGTGCACTGTGGGGAAGCTCAACAGCACAAGTACCAAAGAAAAGACAGCTGGAAAAGGGGGAAAGAAGGAAAATAGGTAGCAATTGCACACAGTGGATATTATCACTTAGAGAGCTGCAGTTAGTAGTAATGATTTTTCTTCTGTAGACCCAGTCCATAAATGCTGGTTGATTCCAATACCTCTCTCTGTCATACACTTGCTGGGGATGTACTACTGTTTTTTTTTTTCAAAAGAAAGACCATTCTATTAAACGTACTAGTGTTCCACGGTGCCTCGGCAATCGCAGAAATGTTGCTGAAAGAGTGGTGCCTCAGGCAGGAAACTCCCGGCAAGACAGAACCAAAATCTACTGCAGCCCAGAACACCCACACCAGGGAATCACCCAGGATGACTTACGGGACATTACACACCAATAAAAAATAGTCTACTTGGTATTCTGTGTCCAAAGATGGCTCAGCCACGGAGATGGGAAGATTAGCAAATAAAGCAGATGTTAATTTCTTCATTTGGATGGAATTCTGCTACCATTGGAGGAATTTTGGGACGAGCCCGAAGAGCTGTCCTAATTGGGAATGAGGCTCTGAAGTCTCTGAAACTCTGAAAGAAGTCTCTGAATCTTTCCTAGATGGAAAAAATGGCCTTGAAGAAAGGTATGTGCAACAGCAGACAAGGACTCAAATGGCTGTCCCAGGAAGGGTGTGAGGACAAAGCTCAGATCCTGTGGAAACAAAAGAATTGTCATCAGACCTTTTCATGACACAGCCTGTTCTGGACTGGCCTTGGGCCTTTCCTAAAAACTATCTGAAAGGATTCAGCTCCACTCCCCTGGCCCCAGTCAGAGGTCAGACACAGCAGTGCATGAATCTCTTAGACACATTTCTTAACCTCTGATGAGGAGAGCTGAGATTCTTTTTATCTCCGTGAACATCCATAAAGGAAGGCAAGACCTGACAATAGCAATTTTCGTTTTCAGTTTAGTCACTGATTCTGGTGTCAGAAACTTCTGCCTGTCTGAAGGGAAAAGCACTAAAACATTGTCCCTGTTTCTGGATCTGTATTTGACCTATACCTACTGCTTTTCACCCAAGGATGCAAGTGCTGGATAAAAGCAAAATTCTGTTCTGGAGTGGATATACCAGGTAAAGAAAGGGAACCAGCAGGAAAAAGTCAATGACTCCTTGAAAGGGAAGGTTCAGCTTCCTTTTTAGGGGACATGTCAAGGTGCCCCAAGAGCACCCAGAGTATTCTTCTTCACATAAAGTCAGATGGAAGAGAGGAGAGCTGGCTGATGAAGTGACATTGAAGTAGCTGGTTTCAGCAGGCTCTCCAGTAACTACTGGAAAACTTAAAGAGCTCCAGTATCCAAGGCTCCACAGAGACCTTGATATACCTTGAGTCATGAAACTCTCAGAGACACTGTAAACATCCCCAGTATGACAGCTGGAAGGTACTATAAGGGCAGGAAAAGATTCATTGTGCAAATCATACGGGCTGTAGGCAAGAAAACAAAGGGGATTTTATGTGTTTTGGAAGTTATGCTGTAGGTTTACAGCTCTGGTTAAGCTGATCTCTTCAGATGAAAAAAGGGGAAAGTGATCAATACACTGTCATCTCAGATTATTTTTTTTCTATTTTATCTAATGATCTGCAAAATACCAATGTTACAGTCACATAATCAAGAAAAGGAAGGAAGGATTCCAGGAAGGAAGGAAGGAAGGAAGGATTCAAGGAAGGAAGGAAGGAAGGAAGGAAGGATTCAAAGAAGGAAGGATTCAAGGAAGGAAGGAAGGAAGGAAGGATTCCAGGAAGGAAGGAAAGAAGGGGAAAAGGGAAAAAGGAAAGAAGGCAAGCTAGCAAGCAAGCAAGACTTAAGAGTGACTTTGAAACACCAATGGCAGCTAAGTCCTCAAGGTTACCTTTTGATTTTCTGTTTGCATTCCCTGTGTCTTTCTGTGAAACACAGAGCACGA
This sequence comes from Promerops cafer, assembly GCA_013398275.1. Classification (NCBI taxonomy): domain Eukaryota; kingdom Metazoa; phylum Chordata; class Aves; order Passeriformes; family Nectariniidae; genus Promerops; species Promerops cafer. The sequence goes on from VZSE01008598.1 coordinate 26,311, forward strand.
AGAGTGGCAGGAAGCCAAAGAAGTATCAGCTCTCGTCAAGGGAGATGACATGCCCTGTTTCCACACTGCTGCATAGCCTGGGGGAAGAACTCTTGAACTGATAGCTAGGCAGAAAGTTAAGTTTTCAGGTAGTTAAAACAAGGCTGCTTTGGTTTTCTTTCATGCAGGATCTCCTTAAGGAGTTCTCTGGGAGAGCACAAACCTCCTCACTTTGAAAGATGAAACATCCTTGTGCTAAGGCTTATTCTCCCAGATCTTACTTAGTGCTTTTGGTAGTCTTTGTTTAACTTTATGGAATAAATGAGGTCTCTCACTTATCTTTTAGTTACATCTAATAAGTGTGATCTCAGTGGGAACCAGATACATGTGAAAGACATTAAAACCTCACTGGGACACAGGGACTGCATTTTCAGAGATACGAGCTTATGGAGCATTCCCCAAGATGTGCGCTGGAGAGTTTGGGAATGAGAATCCCATCATCCCTGCAATGACAGCTGTCAGCTGGACACCTCAAAACACCCGAGGATTTGCACCTCTCACCACAATGAGGGACATCAGGGCCACTGTTTGTCTCCAAGGTGTCACATCGATATTTCCTCTGCATCTAAGTGTGTTGCTCAGTGCTGAATGCTTCAAGTACTCATTATTACACGAGGACACTACAACTTCTTACACAAGCCACTGGCTTGTGGAGCCAAGGGGCTGATAAGCTCCTAGGAAGGTAGCCAGGCTGCAGGGTTGTGCTGGGAATGGTGGCCTCCCAGCCTGCAAGGATATGTGCACAGGTTCTCAGACACCCTCTACTTTTGCAGTTTTACATCTTCATAGCAAAGCTTAGAGACAGCCAGCCCACACACTTACTCTGGAATGTTTTCCATAAAGACTTATTGGACAAAATAAAAGCCACTGAGGAAATGTTCATTAAAATATAAGGCTCTGTCGACATAGAAAAAATTTAGCTGATACCACTACACACCTAGAAATATATCTGTATAAACCATTATGCAGATTTAGGAAAAAAAATATTTCTGAGTGGTTTAAATGTTACTTCTACATAGTCAAACTGAGACACACGACCTTTACATTATACACATGCTTCTGATTCCATCAACAGATCTACACGAAACACTTCTGGCAGTGCTTTAGCCTCAGGACAAAACCTGGGCTCCTCTAGGTGAGCTCTACTTTGTAGCAGAGTGGGTTTAGACATCACTGTCCATTTCTGCCCTGTGGAAGAGAAAACACAGCAGTGGGCAAGACTATCCTAAACCTTAATTAGCCCAGTGAACATGTGCCACAGCCTTCAGTCTCTACAGAAAACCTCAAGAACACAAATGGGAACAGAATGTAGAAAAAATATGGGTAAGTTTAGAGAGAACCCAGGAGAATGGTGTGAGCATTTCTGGCTGAACTTCACTGTTTTTCTCAGTGAAGCATTAACTCAAACTCCCAATAAGAACAGTTTTACATTGTTTTGGTAGCTACAGTTGGGAGACAAATCATTCCAGTTTGCTACATGTGAAGGCTTGCTTTCTTTTCTTCCAATTACTGGGAGGCAGGCAAGGGAGGGGCCGCATCTCCTGCAGAATCTGGACAACTGCAGGGCTCCCTATGAGCTGCTTTTCAAAGTCCGCTCCTGGCAGCCAAGTTTGCAAAACCTAAAGGCACCTGAGAGAGCCACCACTGGTCTGGGCAGTCACCCAGTCTGGTGTGAGTGGTGTCTCACTCCCACAGCTTATGTACATGGGAGGATGAATCCTCTTTTGCCTCCTGAACCAACCTGTTCCTTAACAATCTGGAGAAAGTCTAAATATGAAGAAAGAACTTGACTCCACATCCACTAAAACATACAAGACAGAATACACTGGAAATTAATTTAGGGAGTAAAAAGGTAAAAAAAAATGCTAAACCAAAAATATTTTTAAAACCTGATTTTCACACTCATGCCAAGGTTAATCAAGCCCCTCTGTTTATACCTGACTTCCCTTTGAGATACCTATTTCCAACTTATTTGCACACACTTGCAGTAATGCTGCATAACGGAGCGAGCTTCCAGCCTTTCAGATCTTCCTGCATCCAAACTCTCTGGCTATGATGCACTTGCAGATACTTAATTTTAAGCATCATGGAGCTCCATTCCCAGGTCTTATGTGACCATTTTATGGCGGACCAGCATTCAGAGAAAGGTTTTTGGGAACCAACTCTGTATCACTTCTTCATGTGCACAGCAAGCATGCTCATAGCAGTATGTGTGGGGAAACAGCACCAGGACTTCCAGATGTAAAATCCTGAACACATGTGGTTTCTGGAAGATGGTTCTTAGAAGCCCAGTCCTGCTGCTGTCTGAAATACATCAAGAAACACCTTAAGGAGAGAAGAAACAACAAAAACACTCACAGCAGCCATTTCCTAGGCTAGAAAACAATGGAATTTTTATTGAACAGAGATGGGTCATAAACACACTCAAAGGAGTTCCACCTGCTGTTCAGCAATATTCATTGCTATCTGATAATAACTATGGGGGCAGCTGTATAAAACAGGAATAAAATACCAAATTGCTATATTCATTAATAACTTTGCCTTCCAAATACAGAACCGTAAGTATTTCAAGTCTGAAAATAGACCACAATTGTTAGCATTTAAACCAAACCTTTATGATAACAAATATACAAAAAAAGGCAGTCAATATATTAAACATTTAAATCAATAGCATACATTTCTCAGAGGTAAACATTGAGCAAACAAAGCCACCAATGATGTTCAGGAATCAGGTAAAAGTTTCAAGGTCAAGCTCCAAACACTGTAGCTTTTCTAAAGTCGTACTGGTATTACACTTTTATCTAGCCCCTACATTGAAAACTATGTAGCATGAACATTTGAAAATATAACATTGGCTATCTGGCAGGGAACTGGGAGTTCCTGAAGTCCTCCTTGTGTTTATATTGGAGCATCTGCAGAGACGGAGGGCAGTAGGAGTCAAGCACTTTGTTTTGCAACGTTGGGGTTTGAGTTCTGTTCTAGATGAGCGCAACAGGGTCCTCATACCAAACACGAATTCCAGCACTGACAAGAGAGGATTTGCCTGACAACCTGCATGAAGAATCAGCCTCGCAACTGAACAGAGTAGGACTTGCACACCTGCCTATTTACTGGAAAGCCTGTGCTATTTCTACTGCACAGAAAAAGTCTCCTTCAGTAGCTGATCTAATGCCTGAGGTTGAAAGCTTTACATACATACGCTCAAAAATAATGTGATAAATCTACTATCCACAGCTAATAAAAGTTTGTATTGCAATATTGCTCACAACATAAATGTACAATTTGCACAAAACATGGCTCTTCAACATGAATATTTTGCAAGCTACTATATATATGTATATATAATATGTATAATTTCTTTTCTTAAAGAATTATATGCCAGACTGCATGCAAAGAATTTCAAAGCAGTAGCACAACAGGAGCAATCACTTGTTTACAGGTTACTGAGACCATTCAATACAGAAACAGTGGGATATTAGATAACAGACAGGTAGGTAGATGTATGTACACACTGCTTCTTCAGGGACCTTCCCATGTGACACCTGAATCTCAGACCCCTTTGAAAGACCAAACAGGGCTCTGAAGGTTCCCACACTCTGACCATAAATCACTTCTGTTGGAGATGACAGCAAAGGAGGCACTTGTCCTTTAGCCAGGAGTAGAGGCAAGCAATCTTCTCCATAGCCAACATCTGTTCCAAATCCTGCTCCTGCATTTCTAAGCAGTGAGTGGTGAGCATCTATCCATCCAATATTTTAGCTGGTCCCAAGCAGTCTCCTGCAGCCTTTACAGCTGGAAATCCAGGACTGAGAAGCTGGATCCCCTAAACAGCAGTGCACAGCACTGCCACCATTCTAGTCAGATATGTACAAGGAATGACATGTATCCTCTGGTTTAAAATTTACATCGAGTATATACAAATAAAGCTATTCTATCAAGGTGCAAGTTTATTATTCTCTGGTGTGTTCCCATGAAGATTTCTTAAAAAACCTTTATACAGACCCACCAGGAGAGTTTACACGAAGTTGGCATTTTGTCAAGTTCATTATGTAGGCTTCCTTCTGCAAACTCCATAATGGAAACTCCTGTTACTTTCCCTTGGAGTTCTGCCTATGCACAGGGCTGGTTTTGGTAGACTACAGCCATGTCTAATATAATTTCCTTGATTTCAATACATTTTAAACTTGGATGAAGTGGCACCATGTGGGTTTTTTTTTTTCCAGGATGTCATCCATCTCTATGAAATGAGGCAGGACATGTAACTGATGTCAAGGGGGTTGCACTTCATGTGCCCAGTCCAGCCTTCCTTGCTTTTGATGGGACTGTGGTGTGTGAAGTTGGCACAGTTTGGCCCTATGGGTATGTCTGGAAATCCTTGGTGCTATTTTACACTGCCTGATGATAGGCAATGCCCTCAAAAGAAATAAAAAAAAATAAGCCCAAATGTAATTTACTAAACAGTAAACATCAGACTGATGCAGTGAACAGATGGATATGGAATGCAACTTGTCTAAAATTAGAACAGTTGTTTTCTTAGGCAGGTCTAAATTCATAAAAATCTTTCCCATCCCACGCAGGCCTCATTCTACAGCATGTAAATATATGATGCTTCTAATAAAAGTCATTGGGAATGCAAAGCCTGTGATCAAGGAGCAGAAGGAAGGCCTGCCCTCTCCCATTTCTCTTCAGCAAAAACCTCAAGTAACATAAGTACATGTTTATGACCCTGCTGAAGCAGAGGGGCTCTGTGCAATGACAGCAGGATTTGGCCTTCAGCCTTTATGGTGTACCAACCACAAATGTGCAGATGACTGGATGGGAAATTACATCTGCTAGTGCATTAAAAAACCATACAGCCTTGCAGTAACTCCCATTAAAAATTCCCACTGACTTCAGGAGAGAGACAGAGCAAGAGAGCAGTCTTTAGCAAGTGCATGTTCTGCTCCACTGGAGTTACATTCCTCAAAAATCTTTCTATAATACCACTTTCCTCCATTTTGTAACCTGATTATATCGAGACATTCACAGCAGAGGCTTTGTGCGTGTCCTCTCAAGCTAAGGGGAGCATTTCACACTAGTTTATCTCATTAGGTTTTTTTCTTTTTCAGAGTAATGCAATAATAAAAATCAACTTGCTGGTTTCACATGCTGCAGTGCTTTTATACAGCCTTAGCAAAATACAATTTTTGTTAAGGCTGTTACGATTCGTTTGTCATCTAGCAATGACAAATGAATCGTAATCTCATTGGAGATTTTAAAAGGATCAGTATCAGACAGACATTAAATGGGGTTTAAGATGACCTAAGATGCACTTGGAGAAGATGCTGTGAGAGTGCTTCAGCAATTAAAAAAAGGATTCAAAAGAAATTAAATACAAACACACCCTTTAAAATAATGTTCAAGTTGTGGACACAGTGGACAAAAGCAAACAAAGCTGCCACCTCAAATTATGACTGAGCTCCTCTATTTTTCATGCATTCCCTTCTACCTTGGTTCTGAGTGCCCTCAGTCTCTCCAGTGGAAGGGTTTGTGCTGGATCATTAACAGCACAAAACAGGCAATTTTCAAAAGCATCTGACATACTCAAAAGAACGACAGCTTTGAATGAGCTACAGATGTCTATCTGTCCTTTTGAGAAAAAGTATTTGGTTCCAGAAACATTTGTATTCCTTAGCTATTATCTTTCTCCATTGAAAAACATCTGCCATCCTATTGTCCATACTCTGACTCTGTTATTTTGTTTATATTCACCATAAATGGGTAAGCAAAGGGGAAGAAAGTTTCACCTGTGTTGTTAATTATAGATGACCTCAAACATGCCTGTGAAGCCACAAACCAGTATTTAAGCCACATCTGTGGGATGGAGGACAGCATCTCTGTGTTTGTTGATGATGGCTGTTGGGTTATGTGATCTTTCATTTCCTTCTCAATAAAAAGTGAAATGAAACCTTCACATAAAACCCCAACAGAAGATGACAGCAAACAAAACCACTTTTCTAGAAAAAAACCCCCAAACCCAAATTCATAACAACCATAACAAATGCAAAATAATCATAACCCTTCCTGGGTTTGTATTACACAAATTAGGAGTCTGCCTAAAACCAGCAAAAAATCAAGATCAGCACAATGGTTCTGCACATCTTATTTCTGGCACATCCTTTCCTCTTGTTTCACTTTTTTCTTTCCTAGCTTTCAGTTCCAAGACATCCCAGGGACAGGTGGGAGTGGATGTGAAGAGGGACAAAGGAAGCAAAGAGCTGTCCCACAGACAGTGCTAGCTCTTCTGTCTTTTCAGGATGCTCACGCCAGGATTTCCTAATTTAGGTGTTGCTTTCAATGATAAAGACACAAACCCGGCCCTTCAGAAGTGGATCATTCTCCATTTAAAGAGTGAGACTCTGCTTTCTAATTACAAATATGCACTTGGCCTGCAAAGACTTCAAAGGTGACAGAGTATGAAAGAGAGGTGGAAAACAGACCTAATCCACAGACTAGAGAAATCAATGAAAAGGCTTCCAGCCATTTGAATGGAGCTAATTTCATCACGCTTTCATGTTTTGGTTTGTGAATGATGTTATAGTAGAAACTTAACTTGTATTTTTTCATAGAACATTCATATATTTTTAACATGTAAATTACTTCTGGAACCCTATATCAAATATTTATAAATGCTAAAGTAGGTACAGAGTGAAACCCATTTGGGAAAGTGGAGCAGAGGGAGGTTTAGCTGCACTAATGGATATTGCATTAATGCTTAGCGTCAAGGAAGGCTGACTGCCATTAACAAGAAATCTCATTACAAACATAATTTCACGCCTCATAACATATCCCGTAGATCTATTTACTGTCCATCTCTCTCTTGAACATACAATGATAACTATAGACACAAAATCTAAAGCATTGCACACATGCTTCATCTTTTTTTCTCAATGAAAAAATAACCAAACCAATGAAAAACAAAACATACAACAAAAAACCCCCCAAATCCCCCAAAAATCAGCCAACCAACACAACACCAAAACCCACAAAGAAACAGAAAATTCTCAGCATGGATGATTGGAATTCAATGCTTTACAATCTCACTTCTGCCATGAATGACTTAAGACACTTTCCAGACTTAGACCTAATGAAAAGCCTGCTCTGAGGATAACTGATGTATAAGCAGCATTACAAGAAGCCTTCTTGTAGGGAAGGGAGTGAAGGACATGCTAGCAGCCCACCTGTTACTGGGGGTGGGGAGGGCAGGTTGAGAGAATGTGGTATTTCCTGTGGGTTTTTCTTTCCCTTCCTCTCTTTGGTAGATGGCAGAGCCAAAAGAGAGTGGGGAAGAAAAGCACTGATCCTAACTTGGGGCAGTAAACAGCAGAGATCTATTATTCAACCTTCCCCACAATGCCAAAGAGATCAGTAGGAGGAATGTCCTGCACTGCAGAGAGGGAGATTTACTTATTTAATGTCTGCATAATGCTCAGGCACCTCTGCTCCCCACTGGCACAGCACATATGGCTGCACAACAGCTGCAAGGCTCCAGAGAAACAGGGACAGGAAGCAACCTACTGGTCAAAATGCACTGATGGGACTTATATGGGTCAAGTTTTTCTAGTGCTAATTGGAATTTAGCCAGGAACATGAGGTCAAAAAGCTCTGAGATACATTCCTATAGTCCGTGTATTCTTCAGCGGATAAACATAACTCACAACTGAAGTAAGACTGCACATTTTACTGCATCCCCAAATGGCACAATTAGTCATTGGCTTAGTAACTGCAAGGCAAAAATCAGTTCCCAATGTATTGAACTGACTGGGTTAAGCAGGGTATTTGACCAAGAGACTGCCTGGATGCTGGGGAAGCAGCTTTCACTCTGATGAGGCTCCAGAGGCTTCCTGTGCTCCTTCCTACTTTCTGCCCCAGTAAGGCACAACTAGCACTAGGGCACAGGGGGCTTTCGACTGTGCTGAGGGGCAAACCCCAGCCTGCAGATGTGCTGTGAGCTCTTCAAAAGCTATGCAGAACAGAGAGAACCTGACTCTGGAAAGGCTCATCTGAAAGCCTCTCACGCAGTAAGCTACAGGACATTCCATCTATGCACTACTGGGAAGGGGGAAGGGTAAGGCTGGACTCTCTTGAACCTGTAGCTTGAACAAGTCCAGATGTTTTGAAACATGTTAATCTGTCCCTGCCAGAATAAGGTTTTGACCTCAATTAATTAAAATGACCTCCTAACATGCTGGATTTCCTAAAGTGGTAGTCTCTTTTTCTGTTTCTGAGCATCTCCCTTTTCTTTTGTGGCTTATTGTAAACCATAAATGATTTTCGATTGGGTATTTCAGTGAGGCTTTTTCCCTGTCTCTGTTGGCTTTAGAAAGGCAGTAAGAAACAAGATTGCCTCTCACTGTGCTGGGCAAAGCCGAATAATGGAAGTTTTAATGATAACACAGCAGCAGAGATGATGGGGAGTGGAAAGACCAAAGTTAACCAGCAGCAGCAGTGGAGATATTTGTAAGGGGGTATTTGTAAGTGCCACCAACTGCTCCAACTGCATGGCCATATCTGAGCATGGTACCAAGCAAACCCTCTGTGTGAGCACTGAAGAGACTGAAGCCAACCAGGCTGGTTGGGAATGCCAAGCAAGTGGTGGGAGATGGGGCTGCTTCCCCTCTTCCTGCTCTCTCCTTCCCTCTGATTTCATGGAAACTCTGAGTTGGGGAACAAATGAATTAGGCAACAGTGAACACTACCTCTGGAATCAGAGGCAAAGATCTGAGGTTATACACTCAAATTCTTGTACCTACTCCTCTTCCCTTACTAAGACCTCTTCATTAGTGTGCCATCCAGCATGGACAGAAACTTGTGCCTAAGCTAAGCATGTCCATTCATACAGTGCTCACCACCTCTACAGGATGAAAGAACAAAACTGTCAGCCCAAGGAAAGGTGAAAAATGCCTCTCCAAATGAAAAGAAACAACGAAGTTGCTGTCCTGGTACAATGAAGTGGACAGGTTTAGCCAACTAAACATGCAAAGCACAAGGTGTTTGTAGAATTTAACCTATCCAGCCAACACAACATCTCTCGTAACTTGCTGCCATGTCTCCTGGGTGTTTTAGTGACAAGCAGTCCAAGCAAAGCACAAAATCCATCGTCTAATGAGACTCTTGACTTTGAGGTGCTGAGATACCACATTTTAAGTCCTGTACAGGCATCCAAGATAAACACACTCTAGGCCATTCATGGCTGTTCCATGCAAGAAGCCTTAGACAAAGCTGAAGGAATGTCAGCTTAATGGCAACAAAAAGAAACTGAATGCCCTCCTCCTACCCACACTGAGCTTGCTTCCCCAGCTCAAAGGCTCACTGAAGGCAGCTGACAAATTCCCATTAGTCTTTCTTTCTGCAGATTTCCAGATTTTCCTTCTGCTTTGGGCACCACATGCATAATATTCTCAGCAGCGGTCTCACTGAAGTCATGGAGCATTGAACCACAGCTAAAGACTTGGCTTTGCTGTTTTTTGCACTGGAAGGCCAGTTACAAATAGCAGGTCAGGTGAAATTGTACTGAAATGTGACAATCTGGTCAGAGTGGGCAGCCTCTGTTTTCACCCACTGAAGATAACAGGCCTTGCCTCAAAATAAATAGCAAGTTAAAAAATAAGATAATAGTTTTGCAATAAATGAATCAAAGTGCTGCAGGTTTGTTTGCTTACAGGTTGACATCTAAAATTAGTAATGTTCTCATCTGTGGGGTTTCAGATATTATTTGAGGGCTATTTCAAGGCTAACTTCCTGCAAACTAGTTCATTAAATTTTAGGACAAATCCTAGGTAGTTTTTTTAATTCTTCTAAATCTCAACATCTCTGTGCCAGAAGATGAAAGCAACATCATCAGGCCCTTCATTTCTATAAAGCACTTGCAGAGCCTCACATGAAAGACACTTTGTCAAACAAACTAACTTAAACTCTTTGGCTTTAGGTAACTCGCATTCATCAACCCACCCAAAAACAAACAAACAAACAAACAAACAAACAAACCCAAAACAAAAAAAACCCCAAGCCAGTGGCTTCAGAGGCAACTTCAGTGAATGCAGGTTTCAGGCTGTCATCTTTCAGCAGTATTTTTAAGACAGAGCCAGCTCCTGAGGGACCCTGAATATGTGCAACTGACTTCAATTAGTTCTGTAGGTGCCCAGCTTCTTCCAGGATTTAATCCACAGACAGGAGCACTAGGAATGGCTGCTTTTTCTAGGATGGCCTCATCCTCGCCTTGAGTATGTGAACGTGTTAACCTTAGAAAACCCCACTTAAACAGGGCCCTGCATGCCTGAGTCCCCACAGACCTGCAATTCCCCACAGACCAGCATTCCATGCCGTAACAGAAGCCTCCTCTGATTTTAGGCAGGTACAGCTGGGAGGAAGAGATGCCCTTTCTTTTTCATCACTGCACCACCTCAGAGCAGTTTATTTCAGTGCAAAATGACCACTTCCCTTTTTCTTTTTAACCTTTAAAGAGCAGCAGATGTTACTGTGCTTTGAAACAAAACTAGAATTTACAACAGCCCCAGCACATCACACACTACAGCCCATCCAGGACTTGGCAACGTTTGGTATGAAGCCAGTGGATATTCAGTGGAAAAAGGCTCAGTGTCCAAAGCAGCATGTGGAGGATTCAGCAAGCAGCTCTCATTAGTGCCAATAGGAGCCTGGCTACTAAACCTTCACACCTTTTAAAAGATGTTTCCTCTGTCTTTAATAGACATCTGCAAGAATCTACTCCAGAGCTGAAACCAAGCAGGCAGAAGTTTTAGCTGGGGAAAAAATAGTCTTAGCCATTAGAAAGCTGGCCCTGCTCCAGAATAGAGAGCAGCATCTGGCCACCAGCTGTGTTTAGAGGACAGCAGGCCTAAGGAACAGATCAGGGGAAAATCAGAGAAACAAGTAGACAGTGCTGAAATTTGTAATGAAAAGAATGCCAGCCTTCCCCTGTGATGTCCAAAACCTTTGCCCTCCGACATTCCCCATCCTTTTCTCTTCCCAGCTCTTGAGCCAATTATTGGAAAATCAACTATTCAGGACAACATAGATACCACCACTTCTGGGGCTTGGGAAGGAATCCAGCAGGGCTCTAGGGTAAAAATACTGGGAAGTGTGGAAACTGGCAGCACGTGAAGCAAAGTGGGAATGTGAGGAAATTCTGGAAACTAAGGAAGGACTGTGTAGGGATATGAGGAAAGATCTGCCATGAGGCAGGGACAGGATGTCTGTAAGTCCTCAAATATCACAGCAGTGGATTAGTATAAAAATGACAGATGGAAAAGCACCTTCACTCATTACAGGCTGGAAATTAAAAAAGAAAATCCTAAGTTTTTCTAAGGACGTTTTTTTTTTTTTCCATTTTACCAAGACTGAAGGCAGTAAATATTTGGCCTCAAAATTTGTAAATTACTGCAACTCATACAAAGACTAAAGGAAGAGAAAGCTTTTTCTTTTCTAAGATGATAACACCATGTCTCAAAAAAATGCTAATAAAATGCACTGTTGGAAAGAGCCTTATCTGATAGGGATGGTATTCATGGGCACCCACTGAAACTCACATTGCTTTTTAGATTAAATTGACAAGAGCCCTTCCCCCCAGCCCCAGATTAATGGAATGAAGAATCCATGCATGAAGCCACATATAATAAAGGTTGGAGATTATGAAACAGGCTAGAAGACACGATCAGAATTGCAATTCATCTTGATGAAGTGGGGAAATTGCCCTGATTAGAGCAGAACAAATTTAATAAAGAGAAATTGAAAGTGTTATAGTTTGAAAGGTGTAGTAAACAAATGCACAAATAAAGATGGAACTCCTGGGAAGGCAGCAGTGAATCCCTCAGGAATTATAAAACAGACTAGATCAAAGTCAGTCATGGGATGTTCTTGTAGAAAATACCCGGGGATATATTTTATGATATGCTTTACATAAACCACAGCAACAGTTTCTCTGCTTTGCTTGTTAATGTATAAAACTCCTATTGAAGTACAGAAATTTGGGGAAAGGAGGAAGCCATGAGGGGAATGACAGCAAAAATCAGAGACCTAGAAAACACTAACAAAGGAACTAGGGAAGACTATACTAGTGACACAAGGAGGATAATTCTTTTCAAACATAGAATAACTTTCTAAAGAGATCTTGTAAGATCATCTGTTTTTCCTGTCAATCAGGACTTGAAGGAAAAGTGGCTTGATTTGCAATGAAGAAATTCTGAAGTCTCTTAAAACCTTCTGATTATGAGAATGGTGAAGATCATGGATCCCTGTGACTGGATTTTTGAAGAGACTGCAAGCTGCACATTGCCTGGCATGGTTCAGCTGGACCTCACCCAGCCTCACATCAGGAGAGGCAGACTAAAATCACCATTTCCAAACTCTGGTTTGTGGATCCACAAGGGTTTGCTAGCTGCTTCCAGGAGAAATGAATGCCAGGTTTACACAGGCTGGCTCTTCTGCTGGCCAAAGTCCTGGGGACCACTGGTCAAAAAAGAATTGAAAGTTATGACTCTTTTTTTTTTAAGGTTTCCTTCAGCTATACATCCTCTGATGTTTGGATTACCAGCATTTCCAAGGGTAATAATTATTCCTGTATAAATCCTTAGCTGCAGTCCCTTCCTCTAACAGCTCAGGGTGCCCAAACACAGTGACCACCCCACAGACACTTTGGTACAGACACCAAAGGCCCTATTAAGCCCTTTATTGCTGAAAGAAACGTAGTGAACTTTATCCCAGACACTCTTAACTCAGAAGAAGGACTAGCATGGAGTTACCAGTGTTTCCCTCCCATTTAATATAATGATGATTGTTTGAAAAACTTTGCTATTTTAAACCACGAGGCTTCAGGGTGAGGCCTGCTCTTAGCCAGTTATTTTTGTCATAGGAGGCTGGGTTTCCATGGATGAGAAGGCACACCAACAACAACAAGCACCCATGTGTGTTGCTGTTGTATTAACTATGGTCTTGCTTCTCTGTGATCACAACATTCACTCAGAAGTAGTCATTACTTAAAAGTTACAGACAACATCTCGTGTGAACGTCTACTATGCAGAAAACAAGATCTAATTGACTGACATGCTGTGTCTCTGCAACATTAGTGGCAGTTTAGACATTTTGTCATTTATTGCAGAAACTGCAGAGGCTTTAGAAGACCAAGCACAAAGGAGGATTTACACCTCAGAGTCATAAAACAGCTTCCTACTGTGTTGATAGCTAAAGCCAAAACTGTGTTCTCTGAGCACGTCAAAAGCTGGAACATGGAAGGGCACCTGATACAGATGCTTTAACAAAAGAAAAAGAGGTTAACATGCAAACTTCTAAATTTCCTAGAATGGCACGCTAGAAAATAAATATATTAATGTCACTTTGACATGGAGAAGGCAACATCTTTGCCTACTTCTTACTGTGGTTTTCAGAGAGAGGGCATCTGGAATGTTGTGGCACATAGAAGATTTGTCCTGCTAACAATATGCTGCAAAATAAACAAAGCTTTGACATTTAAATCACATCCCCCTACCCCACCCCACCTCAGCCCTGCATTTGTAGATTGCCTATACATTCTCAGGATACAGTGAGAAATCATTCTATAGTACATATTTAATTATAATTTTAAAAAGTCTAACTCAGACACAATCTCTGGCCAGTAGTAAAATATCCACACATCACTAAAGTAAAGATCTGTTATTATCTCTTCACTGCAACCAACAGAAATCAGCATCTCGAGAAGGATCTCCAGGGGTATCATATGGCAGCCAATTGCACCAGATGAAAAAATAAGCTAATTCCACAAATGAAGTTTGACAAGAAGTAACATTGCATTTGTCTCGGCGAAACGAAGCACGAACGTAACATTTCACAGGTACAGTTACCATGCAAACGCATGTTTGTTGAGTTTGTCATTGATTGCAACCCCAAATCACGAGTAGCATGCAGTTCTCCTGCCCCCCCAACTACTGTATTAGAGACAGTCTGGGTTATGTGCCTCTTTGGTGTAACCATAGCCTCTTAGGCAAGATTATACCACCCTAGGAAAGAATACAAGCAAAACTTGATCATATGTGTGTTTACACAATGTACATTTTACCATTTAAAAAACCAAAACATGTTACATAGATTCTCAAACACAGCTCTGTTGAAAATGAAATTTTAAGCTTAAGAAATAGGTTTTAAACTACAAGGCCACCCCATTATTTTTTATGAACAGTTTAAAAAGTTCCCACCCCTAAAAATCTGCCAGTATATATCCTCAACTATAACAATCTTACCCACTCTCTAATACAGCTGATCTTTGCTGGACAGCAGTAACAGTTCTTACATTTCTTAAATGCACGAGATAATGGACTCTGGGATAGATATAGTTCTTAACCGTGTAACACTGGAACAAATTTGACTTAAATGATTAATTGGTCAATTCAGGTGTTCCCCAGCACTACCCTTCAGGCAGGGACTTCTGCTGTTCACTGATGTGAGTTCTGGCTTTTGTTGGCATCAAGCTCCACGAACAGGCTCGTGTTCAGAATGTGAGTACAAGGGCAATTCACCGGATACTCTGGTACCCAGCTTGCTCAAAACCAGGGAGGAACTTTGTTTTCTGTATTCTCTCATCCAGGTGGGACGCAGCCCCAGCGCAGCACCTTTGGCCAAAACAGAACTATTTGGATGCGACGTAGAATTTTTTACATTTTCTTTTTTGTAGTCACTTAAGCAACTGCAACAGGTTTGAGCAACTGCATCAGCAGACTTAACTTGCAGGGTCTTTGATTAGAGGATTACCATCTTCCTCAGCTTTACACAACGGAGCCCTTTGAAGAAGACAAATGAATTGACTGAATCCTCGTGGCCAACGTCCTCTGTAAGTCCTCTAGTACATTCTGACCAGATGTTTCTCCATTCTTGTCATACAACAACTGTTTGAAAGCTTCGTTTTCAATGAGGACCATCATATTTTTTAGAAAGTAGCCTTCACAATAGGCAGATAGTTCTGTGACACCGAGGAACTACAAGAAATGAAATTAGAGAAAGATAACCATTCTGACAAAACCCAGGCAGCAAATAAAGTGCATAAGAGCTGCACACAAACAAATACACAAGCCAAGCCTTTTAGACAGGCACAGTCTAAAATGTGCTTACTTACAGATATGAATGTGTGGAGAGGAAGGAGTTAATAAAATGGTATCTTATGCTGATGATTCTCATAATAATTCCATGTTAAAAGACCCTGGCTGTTGGGGTCACAAAATTCCACAGGCTGAAGCTTTGCTCCCTTGGAAATTGATGGGAGTTTTACCACAGAGTTTACCAGACCCATGATTTCATGCTAGAAGTTACACCCTAAAACTACAGGTTTGGGAACACATTACAGACCATGTTACAAGAATGCTGTCCTTAGCAAGGATGGGACATATGACTGCAGAAAACTGTCATGCAGAATTTCATCCTTTGAGGATAAATGGAAATAATCAGCCATTGGAAAAAAATCCCTCCAGGGCAGAGGTGGATTTCCCAGCACTGGACACTTTAAGATTCAGCTGGGCAGGGTGCTGGGCCATCTTTTCTAGACAGTATTTTTGCAAAGAAAGGTTGGACCAGATGATCTTTGAAGTCCCTTCCAAGCTGGTATTCTACAATTTCTATGATTGCAATTTTAAAAATGGAAAGCCCATAGGGATATTAATGATATCAGTACTCTCCAGTCAGCTTTTATTTGTAAATATGAGCAAATCCACGTTACAGAATCACAGAATACGCTGAGCTGGAAGGGACCCACAAGGATTACTGAGTCCAACTCCTGGCCCTGCAAGGGACCATCCACCAAACTGTATCTGTCTCTCAATCTTGATGACAAAAGCTGTGCTCCATGCATCTCTGGGCCAACCTGCTCACACATCCCCCTCTGGAAAGGCAGGGGAGGTCCTGCAGGTGCAGATAAGCTTGCAAAGCAGCAAGGTCAAGAAAGGTGTCCCTAACCATGGTTCTAACTACAGGATCTTTAAGGGTCCTTTCCAACCCAACCAATTCCAGAAGTCAAAGACTCAGGCACAGCCAGGTTGGTTATTGCTGCAATGCCCTACCCACAGCAGCACCAGCATGACTCTGGCTGTAAAACCCACCCAAGTACCCCATTTCCACTGCTTCCATTGGGAGGTGCAGGCACAAATAACTTGCAGGATGGGGCTCTTACAGGCAAACCAGGAGCTGGATTTAGCCACTGGGTTTGTTAAGTCCCAGCATGTAAGAATTTTCTTCAATCAGGATGTAATAACAGCCCCATTTCACAATTCAAAGAAAACATGATTTTAAAGCAAAATCATTGCTTTTACTGATAGCAATACAAATTGAGAAGTTCGCACATGAGCTAGAAGACAAATCAAATATTTCTCAAACTATTCCTGCGCTGTAATTTTTTTCTTATTACATTAAATGGACCTCCAGATACACCTCATTGCTTATTTTTATAGGTGGATCTTTGTGCTATTTCAAACATTGATTGCATGTTATCTGTACACGAAGACCTAACATTATTATTCTCTGTAGGAAACACCTGATGATGGGAACGGAGGTCAGATCTGCAGGAGTTTGAAGCAATCTGCAGGATTATTCTGTTCAATCAAACCTCCATGTCACAATACATCCGTTTATCTTTTATATGGACCATGCAAGTTAGAGAAAAAAAATCTCTTAAGAAATGATTGAAGAATATTTCACTGCACTTATTTGTGTTTCATTTCCATCTTCCAAGCAAAGATCTAACTACTCCACATGAGGAGAGAAAAAACTGAAACTAATCAATGTGGTAACCACCTCCACCAATGTGTGAAAATAGGTTTTCTAGGACAAGAAATGCCATGCTTTTTGTGTCTAATGACTTAGGCAACCTCACAAGCTAAGTATATAATTTGATTCCAGTAAGAAACTCTCCAAGACATAAAATTCTCATTACCATCCTTGCAGGGCTCTGAGCCATTGCACTTCCACAAGTGGCATTTTTATATATTGACAAGGTGTCACCAGCATTCAGTGTATCACCCCACTGGGCTTCAGGCAGGAAGAAACAGGTAATGGAAATGGGAAAATGCATCTTGGAAGGTGAAAACAGAGATGCCTACTTCACTTAGTGATTCCTGTAGAATCAGCTCAGCAATTTGTGTTGCCATGAATAAGGGATAGACCTCCCACATAGTGGTACACTCAAATTGAGTTTGAGCTGCTCAGGGAAGGGGCTGAGAGGCTGCCACCTTGGACTTAAGAGTACCTAATTTTGCATGGTCACTATACCAGGTACCTATTAATCAGTCAGTCCCAGGAAATGAATGACAAATCTTGAACGTACAACAAATGTACTAAGCATATGAGATACACACACACACACACATATATATATATATATGTAACTACTTATTACAAAACTGACCTACAAGGACGATGGCAGACACACAACATGCAAGCATATGCAGTTATTTTTTACCTTGGCATGATTATAAATATCCACGCAGTTTTCTGTATTAATGCTTTTTGCACAAATGATCTCACAGTGTCGTTGTAAAGCTTCAAGCTGGAAAAATTTAGCAGCAGAGAGAAGCTAAAAAAAACAAAAGGCATGGAAAAAATAGTCAAAAACTGCTGAGCGATACAGAATCGGAGCTTGCTTCTTTACTGTTTCATTATATTTTTTTCTCTGCTCCTTCTTCAGTTAGCATGAAAGTACTGACAAAAAGTCAGAATGAGAAGATTGCTTTGTTGTTTTAACCCTCTGCAGTCCCTTCTAAATCACATGATGGGAATCTGTACACAGAGAGAACACCAAAGGCTGCTCAGGTCCACATGCTGACTTTGGAAAGGGACAAGGAAAAAAAGGAAACAGCGGCTTGAAGAATATTTTGTCACTTTGAAAACATGACTCTGCAATAAAAGACCTGCAAATACATCCCCAAACCCCAAAGTTCTGGTTCAACTGTTCCCCAAGATCTTATTGAAACAGAGCACCTGGGCTGGATGTGAGGAAGTCAGCAGAAAGGTCAGGATCAAGAGTACAGAGAAAGTCAAACCAAACGATGATGACTATCATGGGCAGCCTTAATCTAGAGACAATAAACCTCAAATCTGCCACCTCAGCAGGCTCAAGGGAGTAGAATCAGATCTCCGTATGCTCCTTGTCCTAGCTTGTGAGCAGCTGTAAGGGGATGTCCAGGCCAGGAGCACTGAAACACTGTCTGGGGTCCACGTTACTCCAAGGAACGAGTGCACAGAGGTGGGAACCAGCTTTGTGAGGCAATGCCTAGCTAGCATTCATGTGAGTGTCATGTCTGTCACTGCTCTACCACAGCTCTTCTGACACCAGCACTGACCTCCCTCTTCGGCCCTGCATCTCCCCTATGCCTATACAGCCTACCCTGACACTGCCTTGGCATCCCGGCATGCCTGTGGCGTAAAAGTGGCTTGAATTGTGAGTTCTCCAACTAATTGCAGCAGTGTTAAGATTTCTTCTATTGCTGCTTTTCTGTCCTTTTACAGCAGGGAAAAGTCATTTCATTTTCAGTCTTTCCATGGTAGGTCATTGTCTCTGGCTCTCTGTTCTGCCTTAGAAATCAGGTTGGAGGTCTTCATTGCTGACACCTTGCTGTAACCCAGCCAGACCTTAGGCCAAGCTGTTCACGTGTTTAAATAGCACTTACTCAGGTATTCAGGCTTTTACGCAGCCCTTATTATCTGGGACTCTTAACAAAAAGCTGACCTGTGCATCCCAAAGGGGCTCTGATGCTGCACTGGGGAACAAATAAAACC
This sequence comes from Promerops cafer, assembly GCA_013398275.1. NCBI lineage: Eukaryota > Metazoa > Chordata > Aves > Passeriformes > Nectariniidae > Promerops > Promerops cafer. The sequence goes on from VZSE01008598.1 coordinate 45,154, forward strand.
CTGAAACTTCCATGACATTATTCTGACTTCTCCTATGCAGGCTTCTCAAGATCTAATTTAATCCCATAAATAAATCCAAGTGCTGGAAATCTGCAGTGCTGATGTGATAGCAGCCAGCTGGCCCCAATTATGAATTGCAGCAAAGATTTCTGTGGAGTATTTCTGGTGCTTCTTGTTATCATGTTTGTAATAAGGCAAGTTACTAAATGCAGTTTTGAAAGATAAAGCCAAATCCTATTCCAGCTGCCTCTGTGGCTCAAGCAGTCATGTGCTGGTTTGTAATTACTTTAAACTGTGAGGAACCATGGCCAGATCTGTTATCAAGAGATCAATCAATCAGTCATACATTCTGGAGTCTCAGAAGTTTTGAGATGTCACAAAAGTACAGCAAGCTGCCAGCTGAAATGCAGCACAAGCTTTTTAACAGCCTAGGTGATAACACACACATCTCTATAAAGCCACTGCACTGCCTAGTCTAAGATTCTCTATTTCAGTAAAGGTTAGAAATTCAGGTCTTTCAAAACTCTGAGTGAAATAGAGAATTAGTGAACTTTTCCTATACAGCTCAGGAAGTCGATGTGGGTATGGCTTACTTAAAAATCCACTGCCTGCACTGGAGAGGGGCAATTTCAGTCCTGACCAGTTCCATCCTCTGGCTGCCAGAGTGTAGCATTACAGGGACAGAATAATACAGGCAACAGTGGAACAGCGACAGGACATGAGGAAAAGGAAGGGAGCTGCACCAGGAGAAGTGCAGATTGGCCATAAGGAACAGGTTCTCCACTTGAGAGGGTGGTCAGTCACTGAACAGGCTCCCCAGGGAAGTGCTCATGGCACCAAGCCTGCCAGCATTCAAGGCACATCTGCACGACACTCTGAGTCATGTGGCTTAGCTTTACATAGCCCAGCAAGGAGCAGGGAGCTGGACTTGATGGTTCTTATGGGTCTCTTCCAACCTGAGATATTCTATGTCCCTGTGATCGTGGTGGCAGACACTGATGATTACCAGCTGTTTAAGTAGCTCTGAATTTAGTATTTACTGACTTACATTCTTTTTGGCTGCCTCAAAACTCCCTGAATGACTATCAAGAATTTGCTCAATATATCTTAGTTCTGTATAGTTGGAGTGGTTTTCCTGATCATAGCTGACCATGATGGCACACAGTATTTGGGAGGGGATTACTTAACATCCATAAGGTTGTGGTTGAGTGGCTGGTGGCTGTGGCTGTGTGAAGGTTCAGTCAGCTCCAGCTGGCTTGGTTTGGCTTTTGCAGAAGGCCACAGCAGCACCTGGGTTTTACAGAACAGGTGAGAAAGGGCAAAGAAGTCTCTGTATCCCAGGGAGCAGATTATGGCTTTATTCATAAAATTTGAGAGTCACATGCTTGAAATTGAACTGAACTGTGTCTCCAGTGGAGTTCTCTCATGGTTAAAGCCCAGCACATGCCCAAGACTTCTTCCATGTGAGGAACCAAACTGGATGTTTTTAATGCTGCTGAGATAGGGAGGATGGAACGCTATGTTCTGGAAACTGGTTCCAGATTTTGGTAACACCAGCTTTGCCTCTAAGTAGGTATTTGCAAAGTCTCCCAGTGTCCTGCAGGACTGCAGAGAGCCTGGGCACTCCAGGTGAGGCACTGCTGGCTCTTACAGGAGTGCTCAGGTCTTGCCCCATGGCCACATGCCCTCAGGTGAATGGTACACAGATCAGTCAGCATGGCTCCCACTGCAATTAAATAAACATCTCTTACCTCCATAATTTCATTATTTTTAATCAGGAGTGACTCTGCACCTCCATAGTAAAGATACTGCATAACCAGCTGTAATAAAACAAAGAGAGTGTTTATAAAAACCAATCCAAGACATAGAGGAGCGGGGGACAATGCAGGCAATACCCAAGGCTCTTCTAACACCTCCACAGATTTGTAGTGGTGGCTCAAGCCTCCTGATTTCAAAGATATACTTGGTTACTCCCTCTCTCTGCAAAGTTCAGTGTTTCCTTCTCACGGGTAGTCTAATGTCTCAACCCTCACCCTCAAATTGTCTGGATTTCCTGGTGAGCTCCAAACAGTGCAGGAAACTGATTAACTCATTTTGCATTTTCAGTGTATTTCCCAGTCTGTTAAGTACATCACTGATTCAGGCAAACACAGCATATATAATGGTTATTCCCTTATTCCTTCCCTGGCAAAGGCCAGCTTCATCCAGCTGTGTGTGGGCATGCTTGGAAGATAAGAAAGAGGTGGAGGAGGCTTTGCACTGTAATACAAGCTAAGATCCCTCTGCGGGGAGCCCAGTTATTGTGGGCAGCTGGGAATTATGTGCAGTGGTAACAGTCAATGCAGGGAGCTGCCTGAGCTCCAGCTCAAAGCAAGGGAAGCATATCCATGTACATGCTACAGGTACAGAGAGCAAGCTCTGCCTTTTCATGGCAAAAAATTGCCTGGAGAGCACTGCTAAGGAAGGCAATGAGGTGTGTCTCTTCCAAACCTGTCCATTAAATACAGAGAGAGCCAACTGCAGAAGAAATGCCTTATGGTGACAGGCAGTGCTCTGTGTGCACAGCCCATGTCAGTGAAATGCACGTTGCTGTATCTGCTGGGGCACGTGTGCAATCAATAGCACTCTGCAGCACTCCAACAGAGATGAAGCCTGTGCTTGTGAAACCACTGCTCTGGTTTACCAAATCCAGAGGTGCTAATCTGGACAGGGCACGCATGGTGTTCCTTTTACAAGTTCCACTCAAATTCAGCCTGAGGACTGTACCTGAAAGATGGGGTACTTCACATAGTTGATCTCAATACAAGTACTATCAGATGAGGGCTTGCTAGACAGCAGTGCTTTGAACCTAAATAAAAAGGAGCAAAATTGAAATACCAGCCCAATTATCTCTGTGGAAAAATGCAGTAAAAACAGTACAGAAGTGCAGTGGAATGACAGCATCAACTCTTGCAAAAACAGTATACAGAAATGAACATATTTGTCACCAAAAAGCATCAAGATTTAGACACTAACATAAAAGTTCAAACTAAAAAGAAGAAGCCTCTCTCTAGAAGATCTCAAATTGAAATTTTTGAAAAATACATCTAATAATAGAATAAAATGTACACCCAAAATTTAGATTCTGTAATGACACGTATTACAGAACCAATTTTTCTTTTTCTTGAAAGCAACATGATCTTTTATAAAGATTTGCAGCATTTAAAACTTGAATGTTTTCCTTTTTTGAAGGCGATAAATTTTGGCTTATGTCCATTATGCTGGTTTAAAAAATGTTTTGGGACACAATATTAAAAAAATGACACTAAGACTTTTAACGCTCCTTTGCACACTCAGTATAATTGTGTAAGAAGAGGAAGGAGAGAAAACTGGATAGGTTGCTGTTCTCTGATTATCGAACCCCAAAATTCAGACACAAGTTTCAGGACAAAAAACCTGCATGTTTTTAGTTAATAACTGCAGACTTATGTGAGATATATATAGACTAACAATCTACTTCTCAAAACCAGGTATTCCCGTTGATCAGAAGGTGAAAATGGGAAATGTGCTGCCAGAAACAACTGACCTTGTACTTCCTCTCTTTGATAATTCATCTGACCTTCCAGCAGCAGTTCAAAGCTCGGCTTATCTATCAAGACCAGCATTTACTGGATGGTAAGCTTTTCCGTATCATGACTGCATCTTGTTAATCAAAATACAGATAACAATTTACTTGCTTTCCCTAGTGCCAAACTCTATTATGAACACAATTTAGTAGGCTTAAAGCTGGAGTTTGGAATGTATTTGTAAATCTACCAAGAAGCTCTAAACCCCAATATCCATTTCTTAATTGAAGGCAGGGTCAGGTACTGCAGTTACTTTATGCAAATCTCTCTACTCTGTGCTGTGGGTTGGCAGTACAACTAGCATCAATTCCCACATTGCTTAAATTATCCAAACTCAGAGCTTTGTCCTTGCCACATCTCAAAATTAGCTGTTATGGAGGGTCAGCAAGATTTGTTTAAGAGATTAAATTATACAGCTGCATACAAATAACGTTTGTGAGCAACTCTTGGGTTGGGTTGAGCTGGGTAACCCACATTCAGCCTTCTGAGCACAGGAAACAGACTATAAATACTGCCTTTGGATACCGTATGGTATGTTGCACAGCTACTTAATTTCATTTAGAAGTTGTCAAATGCTGTCAATGAACTGTGTGAGAGTAGCTTGTTTTTCCTGGAGACTGCTGAAACTGATGTAAGGCAGGACTTAACCACTCACAAGATAAATTATTATGAATGAAAATATCATGATTCCTGTATGGTTGAGCACTGGGTGCAGTAATGAGCACCGTGCCAACGTGCCTCAGTGGAATGAACTCAGATACATGGCCAAAAGCATGGATCATTCACTGGATGAAAATCTATTGACAGGAGCACTTGTTAAATATCTGGCAGATCAATCAGAAACAAGCTGTGGGGATGTTCTGATTAAGAAAAACTTGAAGATTGGGCCACTAGCCCTCAAAGAACTGGAACAGCAAAACAAATTAAAAAACCCCACAAACCCACAAAATCAAATTCTATTTTTGTTCAAAACCAGAGATGTATCTCTATTTTACCTTGGTGATGCAGTAAATAGCAACACTCGATGTGCATAAAATGGTCTTCCTTCCACCAGGAATGTGACATCTGACATCTCTTTATTGTTAAGAAAATGGGGATCTAGAATCACAAAAAGAAGGAGACAAAAAAGCCAATAACTTTAATTTGGAAGGAGTCAGGAATGTACTGAATATTTCCCTGTTTTGACAAAAGAAAGCAACAGAATAGAAGGATATTGTTTTTAGTGAGTAAAGCCCATAAAGCTAATTTGGACAGCCACATGGAGTTCAGACAAAGGGAATTCAAAGCTCTGAAGTCCGTGACCTTTGCTGAAATGACAGCCAGCCGTCCCCGCCGTGTGATGCTGGCACAGCCTTCCAGCCCTGCTACCCACAGCAAACCCTCAGCAGATGCTGGGGCCCTCTGCTCATTTATACTCTATTAGGCCACTCTCCCTTTGTGAGGAAGTCTCTGTCAAGGGGAAGAGGGTCCTGGAAAATTGTTTGGTTCTTCTCTCAGTCCCCTGAAAACACCCTGGGCTCTGCTGACCAAGCTGGGAGGGCTGTGCCGCTGCAGCATCACCTGCAGCCAGCCAGGGTGGTTTGAGATGCAGACAGACACCTGGCTCAGGGCCCAAGGCTTAGATCCCAGCCTAATTAGCAACACAGACAAATCTTTGCAGATTTACGGCCCCACTCCAGTGCACCTGGTGACCCTGCTGATGTCAGTGGGAATTTTAGGTCAGGCTAAGTTTGGGGGCCCCTCCTTCTTCTAATTCTGTCTTTCAAATTGAGATTTTTCTGACTTGTGGCCCCCTCAAGCATCTGGCCAGTAACAGCCTTCCCACAGCTCTCCCTGGAAGGCTGAGCAGGATCTTCCAGTCACACTTACCCAGGCGGGAGGTCTGCTTGCGCTTAATTTCCACCAGCTTTGGAATTGGGTAGGGCCCATAGCAATGAGTGAAAATGACAGAGAGCTGCTGGCTGATCACCTCATTCTACGCAAAAGAAAACAAATATATACAATGTAAGATCAGTATGCAAAGGACAGGTTACGTTGTTCTCAACAGCTGCCTGTTTTGAAGGTGAAAAATGGGATTGCTGAAGCTTTATTAAAAATAGGAGCTTACGATTATTAGCATTTGTTACAAACTGCAGTTCTCATTTACTCGATTGCTATGTCTCCTGTACAAATAATTTTAAATGAAGAAGTCTTCTTTTAGGATGACAAGTCTTCTTTGCCTAAAAAATTCCATAGCTCAGTCCCCTCTGCAGAAACACAGTTCCTTTACAACAATGAGTTCATTTTATTTGCAGACTTACTGTACTGGAAAACGACTTTTTTTTTGCTCTTTAGAAAATGGTCACTGGTCACGTCTACAGACAGATGCAGCTGCACAGCCTGCACACGTTTTGAAGTGCAGCAGTCTCACAAACAGACCCATCCCCTACAGAGTGACTGAGGCACCAGAGCCAGCCACTCCTTTAATCCCAAATGTTTAATTAACGTGCTCTTGCACCTCTGGCACCAGTGTGGGCACCAGTGTGCTGTGGAAGCCACCAGACCCCCATAGAACCAGGTCTGGTCCCTGGCCTTACCCCTTTCTGCCCCACCTCTGGGGGCAAGGCACCCACAGGATGCTTTCCTAAGCACCTTGAGTATTTGTATGTATAAGATGCAAGGGTAGGGAAATGGATTTAATGCTTAACTACCTAAGTCCCAGATGAAAGCAGGATTTAAAAGCTTTGGAAAATTTTATCCCATACTTTGCTGATAACCGGAGCAAGTCTAGACAAGTTCAGCAGTGCCACACTGTTAATTCATGATGACATCTTTTAACTACCCTGTTGGCTGGTGAGTCTCTCCACACTGGGAAACTGTGAAATGGCAAGACCATTAGACATAAGAGGGTCAAAGGCCAAGGAAATAAGCAGGTGAGGGACAAAAAAAAAAATCATAGTATAAAAATTTGAAGAGCGTAGTTGTTACACTAAAAATATCTCCAGCCTTTAGAAGCAGAAATCCAAGCTTTCCTTGCTCTGAGCACGGTTCGGAAGTGCTCCTTAAATCCCACGAGTGACAAGGAGGAGTGGCAGAGATGCTGTAATGACTCCCTTACTGCATCTAATCAAACAGGGTGGGAAGGGGTAGAGCTGTTCCCTCGCAGGCGCACGCTGATGTCAAAGGAAATTACACGCACTTGCCGCAGGCAGGAGTTGGCTCCTATCACTACGTCAGATGTAGCACTGAGAGAAAGGCTAAGATAAGAGAAACACTCGTACTGAGAGACACCATTTAGCAGGCACAGGGCCCAGCCCTCAGAGAGGGGCTCTCTGCTGGGGCTCCGAGACAAAGGGGGCATCTCACCCCAGGAGCATCTCACTGTTCAGCATCCTCCTGCTGGAGTTCTGCTAAGTGCCTCACAAAGGGAGTGAATCACAGGCTAAAGAGAAAAGGAAGATTTAAGGCCAGATTTAAAGAAGGAAGTGACTCAGCTGCTTGGGAGGGCTGGGAGGGAAAGCTTTAGACAGACAGGGCAGAAAGAGCAATTTCTTCTCTGCTCGGAAGGGCTGTGCCGAAGCACCAGGGCCAACTGAGTCAGCCAGGGAGGAGCACGTCCGGGGGGATGCTGACTACCAGCAGGGCAGCTCCCAGTTGGATCTGGCAAATGCTAGAAGTCAGAAAATACAACAGAAGATGGGGACAATTCCATGGTTAGAGTGGAGGGAAGCTTCTGGAGAGGAAAAACAATGCTCACCTTTACCTGCAATGAATAAAAGCAAAGTGCACTGAAGAGGAAGGCTCCTGGAAGCCCCCCCCCACAATGTGCAGGGGGTGCACAGGTCCTGTCTGTGTCACTGAGGTTTTTGTGGGTTCCACAAACTCATCAGTCCCAGCCACAGCTGCGTCTATGCAATAGCTTTCTGAAAACACATGCATGCATCAATAAAGACAATGAATCTCCTCCTTCCAGGGTGTGTGTGGGAACAGGCTGATGAAAAATCTGGGTATTGGCTTCACAGTGCCTTGTTAGGAGCTGGAGGCCCAACTCAGCAGACCGAACCACAGCACCATGGACCAGGACATCCAGCTGCCCCAAGACCATGGAAGGACAGGCCAAACTCAGCCACAAGTGGGACAAGGGGATCCCTACTAGTAAGTCCAACCAACATAAAGAACCAGTTGTGCCTGCAGACTATCCCATGGGAGCCTGCCAACACTGGCAAGGGACTGCCAGCTCCCTGGGTCACCAGCTCCGTGGTGTGCAGATACAAGCCCATTAAAAAACCACTTTGCCCGCAAGCCTGTGAAAAAAAATGGTGTAAACTAAGCTCTGATTAGCTCAAAATGTGATACATTCACATGAGAGATGCTTAAAAACCCCCAAGACAAGGAACAGAGATGGGACAAAGAGAAAAGAGACCTTAGGATGGACACATCAAAGAAAGAGGGCCATCAGACAGACAGTGGCTTCAAACCTCCAGTACAGAACACGGACCTCATTTGGCAGAGAGGAGGCTGGAGACCCTTGGCTTCTACTGATAACATTAAATACTTACATCTCATGCCACCCAAAGGCCAAGAAATGTGCTCAGCAAGAAAGCTGAAGCATGTGTTTATTTAGAATCATTGCTAACAAACAGCAGCAAGAGAGGGGATTGGTAAATTATTACAGCACACTAAGTTTGCTTCCCACAGCCCCAGCGCGTAGCCAAGCTCACAGGGCTGTGGTGCTGGATCTGCTCCCCACAGTGCCTCTGCTGACTTTTACCAATAAACCAGGCAGAAACAGGAGAGGGAAAAGGGATACTTTATCTGCAACTGGATGGCTGGGGAAAAAAATTGGCTTTTTTAAGCCAAATCCTGCTCTTGGAGGACTTGGGCTGCCTGTGAAGTAACTGGGAACAACTGCAAAGTCCATGGCCTGGGGCACAAGCATTGCTCTGGACGACAGGAGGACATGTGCAACCTATTCAACCTTCACCTTCACACAGAGCCCACACTGAGGTGCACAGAAGCTCCCATTTAAGCACCAAGATGGATAATTCTTCCCTGTTTATCCTTTCATCCTATCAACCTAACTGTGAAAGCCCAGCTATAAGAGCTCACTGCAGCAGTTGTGGGTGGCAAGATTAACACTGGAGGAGTAAACCAAAGTTCGTTTTCTTGCTACAGTTTGATGTTGGAAAACATTGTGCCAGGATGTGTGAGGCTGACACCTGGAGCGAGGCCAGCCTCCTCTCAGACACGGGCGTTCATCTGCACTCAAAGGGAGCCGACGCACATCTTCTTCTGTGGGAGGGGGAAGAAAGCTTGGCACAGGATATAATAAAAATATTTACCTAGCCATGGGGTAGTTTACAGATAGGGAAGAGGGAACAGGGAACAACAGTGCGTCTTCTGAGGGAGATGGTGCTTCCAGCAGAGAGCTGGTTGGTGAGCAAGCAACTTTGCTCTGTAGATACAAGCAGTCCCCTGACTTAAAAGCATTCTTCAGCAGAGATCTAAAGGAATTCCCCAGTCCTGCTGAATGCACTTGAACTGTGAGGGGAATTCATAAATTCTTTTGAAGCAAAGCTGGAGGCTTTCAAGTTGTTGGACCAGAGATGCCTCGTCGATTGATCTGAGAAGAGGTGAAGACCTGGGTGGGAAGTCCAGGGATATTTTTTTCTGAATGTCCATCTGACAGAAGTCTGTGGCAGGATTCAGGGCAGTCTCCTCCAGGCTTCAGCACATACCCTGGGAGAGCTTGCTCCATTCCAGGTTACATGGATCAATGCAGCATAGCCATTCTGGGATGTGTTCCTACAAGGTACTGGACACAACTGGGAAATACATAGCCAATATTCTCCAGTGCCTGTGCAAGACACGTGTCTATGCCCCAAACTCTGCAGGGTAAAATGTGTGATGCAGACTGCTCAAATGCCACTGCTTAGTTCTTACCAGCCTACAGACACCCTACCATCTCCATGTGGCTGCCCTCTACAGTGGTAACAAGCTAGCCTTCTTTTCTTTACCTCTGAAATCCCAAGCAGTATTTTGGGGTTTTCTTCTACTGATGCTACCCTCACCAGCTCAGCTCCATTAATGCTGTTTTAACCTCAGTCTACCAGGCCCTCAAAGTCCTCTTCCACACAGCCCAAAAACCAAAAGCTCACCACATTAAGGCAGAAAAAGTAACACTTATTCTTCTGGTCTTGGTGTCTGCCTGTTAATACACATCTCCCCAGCAAGCTGAGAAACCACCCTGCTCAGAGAACAGGGGCACTGGCAAAGATATCTTCTCTCACTGGTCCTGAGGATGCTCGGGACACCCATTTCTCTGCTAAATGCAGAGTGGCACAAGTGCTGTTTCCAGTCACCTCTCTCACACGCAGTCCCCAGCAGCTGTTCCAGCAGTGGTAGTCTCAGGATACCCCGAGCCCATTGAGGACTCATCCATGACATGCTGGGATACCCTTGAATTAGTCCTCCATTTATGCTCCCCTTTCCCAGAAAAAGCTGATAAAAAGTGAAGTAACAGAGAGGGCTTTTTGCTGTTCCCCACCCCTGACAACTCAAACTCTGAGACCTTCTTTGCCATCTCAGAACTGTCTCCACCCTTGCACAGGTGTTCCCGCTACCGTCCTCTTGGATAATCCACTTTCACCAAATGCCTCAAAATTAAATAAATGCCACTTCAGATGGTCACTCCTAGATGGTTAAGCAGCACACACATAATTAATATTAGTCAACAGTTGGAAAGGGAGGGAAGCCCCAGAGGCTGGAGCTACAGTTAGAGGCAGTGAACTGCGCAACAAGATGGGTTTTGTTAGTGCTGGGCTCAAGCCCCTCCACTGCAAGCACAAACGGAAAAGAATTAATGGCAGGTAAGGCACAAATGGACCCTTCCGTTGCTTCTGGGAAAGCCGCCAAGCCTCCTTTTCAAAAGGCTCTTTATATCACAGCTGTGCATTGTATGTAAAAAGCTCAGGTCCACGGGCACAGTCTAATCCCTGGGTGAGAGCCCAGAAATAGGCAGGTGTCACATCCACGGCATTTATTTATTGTAAATGAAGAAACGGCTCCTGCCTCTGGCAGGGGAACATTTTAGAAGGTAGCAGAGGGTAGGAACAAAATCGGTGTTAGTAAGTACCAAGCTGAATGTGTGTTATGAAACCACAGGATGGGGTTAAGAGTGTGTTATTCTCATGCCACTCGGTACCTGGCGCTCGCATCTCACACGCAGAATGCAGGATGTACATGTGTGGATAACCTGGGTCCGGCTTGCTCGGAACTGTTCGGACACAGAAGTGCTACAAGTGACAACGGGCAGTGCTACAGATCACTGCAGTTGCTTGAGAACAGTGAAACCTGACTAACAAAATCACAGCAAGTCTCAGCCAAAAGATGGATCACTGTGTGCTGGCTGGGCACTGGATGACACACAGAAGGGCATTAGCCACTCCATGGAATCCATAAGCAGACCCTTTAGCATCCTGGGATGTCTTCAGGGTTATTTTTAGTGCAGGTTTTGGTGTGTCTGTCTCCTCTGTGGAAACTCCACATTTTTCTTCAGCTGAAGTATTTCAGTCATGAGCCAAAATATTCCATTTTCAGGTGCTAATTTTTTCAAGAAAGGTAAAATATTATGTGGGAAACAAATATCCTAATGAAACCTTTCATTACAATAAAACCTCAGTTTTCTGTTGAAAAGCAGTTCAACAAGACAAAGAAGAGTCTTTCCTGATGGTGTCCAGTTAAGAGAAACAAGCACAGCATTCTCCGAGGGGAAGACTCTCCCTTGGGACACGATTATGACAGAGTGCCTGCCCCAGTGCTACGTAGGGTTCACCTTTCCTCTCTACCCTTAGCCCTTCCTGCAGAACAGGGCAGTCTGGCTTCACACAACAAAATACAGCTTTGCTCATGCTCATCTGAAACATCCATTTCAGCCCACCATGAAGCAACGGAAAAAAGTGGAATTTTCTAGCTCCTTTGTCTTCCAGTGCCACTTTCTAAGTCCCATGCAGACCCTGGGGAAATACTGATTTTTGCTGACCACCATGCCTGGACTTAGTAGAACAGACACATGAGCTGAGTCTGTTGACATTCTTTGAGGACCTCTCCCAGCATCTGCTTTAGAAGAATCAAATCCAGAACAACACCAGCAATAGAGAAACAGAATGCTCATCTCAAGCTTCAGCTTCTGAAAATTTTTTTGGAACACAACTGGCAGATGTTTCAGTCTTTCCTGCTGCCTTCTGTTTGATGGAGATATGAAAATACTTTTTCAGTAGTTAGTACATCTGTGACAGAGGCTATTTCTGCAAAGATACATTTTAAAAAACACCCCAATACTTTCCTTTTAAGAGATTTCAGTTTCCAAATGGAGAAGTTACTGCTGAAAGAGTACTGTAGCTTTTAAACCATATAGGCTAGATTTCTCAAGATACCCACATGCCTGAATCTTTTTTAAATCTTAAAACTGGTTATTGTTCTGAATTGCTATTAGTTCTTGATAACTGTCAACATCAAACTGATGGCTGTTATTCAAACAGCTCAGCCTTCCAAAAGAGCCTGTGCTCTCCTGCCTGTAGGTGCATTTGTAAAGGCTGGAAGCTGCAGGAATTTTAAATCCTGAGGAAACATCTTTGCAAAGTAGTTTCCTGCATCTTTCAACAAGCCTGGCTGCCCAACACCTCACTAATGGGCTAAATATCAAAATAAACTAAATAAAATAAACATGCTGTCACTGACAGAAATGGGTGGGAAGGATGAAGAGAGAGCTGCAGAATGCAATGAAGGTTTGGCAGCAAAGGATTGCTCCTATGACTTCTCAGGCTGATTTAGTCTTAGACAATACACCAGCAGGAACACTTATACTCCTAAGCCAAGTTTTCCTGGTGTGAAGCACCTCTAGGAGCTTCAACACGTGCTCAATGTATGTGTGGACTCACACATGCACTTCAGCAATGCATGGCCACACAGGATCCAAAGAAATGGTAAAGAGCTCTTTTCCTTACCTGTCCAATGGGGGAAAGGGAGAAAGCTGTAGGAGAGATTATTTGGAATTAAAAGATTGTATATTTTCTCAAAAAAATAGGCCAAGGACAGGCTGATATAAATTGCTGTAGGCAGAAGAAGCAGTGGATGAAACTGGCTCATGAGCTCACACAACTGGCAACGGTGCTGGCTCATCTACATGGATGGAGCTGGTGATTTAATGGTGATTTAACAACAATTCAGTCTTATGCAGAGCCCTGAAGTGGAAACCTAAACCGAGCCTCCTCCAAAGGCCAGATGTGTTTAACTTCCAAGGTTGTGGGTTTGAGTCTCTATTTTCAGGTTGTGGAAATGTCAAGATCAAAGTGAACAGGTCCAGGATTTTCGTAGACAGAGGGCACAGAAACATCTCTGCACATTCAGCGTATTATCCTTTAGAGAATCCCTGCAAAAACAGAAGAGCTGACCTGTGAGCCTCACCTCAGGCACTAAAAGCCCATGGATCTGGAGGCAGCCCCCACACAGCTCTTTTAAAAGCCTCTATTTAGGAGGGGCACTCCTCAGGCAAATATGGTCCTCTGACATGGGGCAGGTGGGAAATCCAGCCCAGAGTCAAGCTTAGGCAATGCAAACATCAACCTCAACTGGAGGGAAGGGAAAGCTTACAGTCAGGAGTTTTCCCAGGCCATGAAGAGCAAAACACAGATACCAACAGGCAGGAATTCAGTTGTATCTTCCTATCATTCTTCCATAACAAGATCTCCAGCATAATTTTAATTTTGAGGGACTCTGCTCTGCTCTACACAGAAGCTAAAGTTTAGCTCATGGCTACTCACTCCCAAAAGTGACACTCTGGCTTCTGCCTCACACAGCCCTGTCAAAACCACTTCTAGAAGGTTATGTTTGTGTGCTTGTCTTCCAAAGAGACTGAATCCATCCCTAAATGGCAGTGCTTTTCCTACCCATGCAGTGCCTGAAAACTATCATGTGTTATTGACATTTTTAGTGTCGGAGTTTTCTCGGTTTGGGTTTTGCTTGCAAAAGTTAAGGCAGAGGTGCCTTAAACTGAGCTCTCCATGTCTTTGTCACAGATACTGCTTTCTCCAGAGTACCTTGACCCTGGTCTTTAATTTGGTAATGACCCAAAGTCACTGCAGGACAGCAGGAGCCACGGAGGGAGCGACTGCAGCGCGATTCTCTGTCTGCTCTCAGAGCTCTGCCTCAGCAGCATGGAAATACTGCTACTTCCCCACTCCCCACGCAATTCTCAATGGTGAGCCGATACAGGACTTTAAAGTGATGACAGGAAATGAAAGAGCTCCATCCCACTGGAAGCCACCAGGAGGTGGGTATCAAATCTTCATCTGTGCTTTTGGAAGACTTCCTCCAGGGCTTCAGTGCAGCAGTGAACAACCCATGTGCAACCTATACACTGTTCTCCCCCACTTACTTCACAGCCTGAAGAAAGGCAATAAACCCAGGGACTTCAGCTCAGCCCATTTTGCCTGACTCACCGGTTTTTGTTGCTATTCTGTGTTACAGCATCAGGACTTCTGCAAATTTTATTTTTGTTCCTACTGTTAGCATCCTGGCACATAGATGGTAATGGAGAGCCCCCCTGCCACCCTACAGGTGACCAGCATTGGTGATGGCAGAGCTCCCACACAAACCCTCATATCTGTATCCTCTAGAAACAGGCATTTTACAAACCATCTGTAAGACAAAAGGGATTCCTCATATCTGACACTGTTCTTGTAGGTACTGGTTGTATTTTCTTTAATATTTTCCTATCTGTAGCATTTGGCCTTTTTTCTGCAGGGTCTGGGAACCTGCAAGAACATTTTGTATGACAGTGCGAAATAGAAGGTGGGGGCAGAAAGTTTGCTTCCTAGCCTGAGACCTGCTCTTATGTTTCCATGTGATTTTTGGGGAGCTTCTCTGGCCAAATTACTCAAAACTATGAATTGCTGTCTGGCTTATGCAGGTTATCACAGCCTCTGAGACTGGGACTGTCACTCCATGAGATACTGAAAATCTGCCAGTTTAATTACCTCAGCTTCCTTGTTGGTGAAGGGAGGATAAGATCTTCTTCCATACCTCAACTCATTAATATTAGTAAATTGTTCTGAGATTATGGGATAGCTGGAACTATTTATAGGAACGCAAAATGCCATTTCTAGTAGGTGCAAGTTGCCATGCAATTAAAATATACCGAGCATCACAATATGTAGCAAATGGGACATCTTGTTTTACATCAGCAAAGAACTGCTAAGTGGCTCTCTGCTTCCTAGTTGCTTATTTTATATTTTTTGCCCTGAAAAACTCATTAAGGAAATGTACTGGGCCAGACTGTGATGTTTAGCAAGAGTCATAATCTCTCTCGAAGTTTCCAGCCCACAGGGAAAAGGATGTCCGTGGGCAAATCAAGCTCCTCTCTCCACAGCTCTACAAAATGCAGAGCTTTACAGTTTGCTGTCAAGAGAGAGGGATGTGAACCACAGTTATGGCCCTTCTGCACCTCTTAAAGGAGATTTCCATTCTGTGGGTATACACAAAAATCTCTGCTCTCAGCCCTTCCAGAGAAGGGGAACAGAAGATCCTTTAAATCTCAGCTTTCCTCAGCTGCCTTCTATGGAGTGACCAGGGAGAACTTTTATTGGCTCATTCTCCTACAAGTGAATTTATGTAGATTCGTTCCAAAGGATTGCATACTCTCTTTCCTCATTTCTGTCTGGGAGAACTTTGTAAGAAGCCATTTGGACAAGACCACCACAATAATTCATAACATTTGCAGACAATCTGTAAACCCTTACAGTGTCCCAGAATGATTAATTATTTTTTCTAAGACTATAAAACTGTGTGAGTGTGTGTTTCTGGATATGCACGAAGACAGGCAGTTCCCCCAGGTCCGGGGGCAGGCATAAAGACCAGCACAGATTTCTTCTTCATCATGTAGGGGGTTTTGTGATACTTCAGTTGTTTTGCCCCTCCATATTTTACGTTTCTAAGCAAACACAAAGCAGAAAGTAGCAGTCTTATTTTTTTCCCAGGTCTCCTACAATAGACTGTGAAATACCTAGATGTACCAAAGGTATAATCCTATGCAAATGATTTATTCTAATGACTGCTGGCCTTGGCTTCAGCCACCCAGGAGAAAAGCAGTTAAAGTCACCCCTCATCCTAGATTACAAGGCCTAAACTTATTCTCTGTTAAATTTTCAATATGATTCGTTTCATATCAACTTTCAAACCAAACAGCACTTTGCTGGTAGTTTCTGGATAAACATGCATTAACCCAAATGAGTACAGAACAAGGAATCTACAAATCCTAGGATTTGGAAAAATTTCCTAAAACCTATCTCAAAATATTCTCCATAAATGCCCATCCAGTACAAACTAATTGCAAAGGCAAGGCTCATGGGAGAAAAAATCAGAACAATGCTGGAACAGATATGCAGGATTTGCTCAGGACTCTAGTCCAAGTCTGCTTTTGCAGCAAGATACAAAAAAATCCATGTAGGCCATCATTAGCTATACCAAGTCTGGAATATTTAGTATTGAGTACCTATACCAGAACCTCTCCCCTTTTCACATTATTTAGGCTATTGCTAAAAATTATTTGCTCCTTGCTGTTACACATAGAGTTGGGTGATAAAAGTTACTTAATTTCAGTTTAACAATTAGAAGGCCATACCAACGTGTATTGTGGAACATGAGGAAAAAGAACACCAATCAACTAATTTTGATGCTTTTCATCACTACAATGATTTTAAGGTAACAGTAGACGGTCACTGGGCATTCCTTGGGAGTGACTGACTCTCAGGGGGACCAGTAGAGAAGAGACTATTGGTTATAACAAGTTTCAAACTCTTCACTAGGTAAGACATTTCCGTCTCCTTGCCAGCCCCATGATCATCAATTTTGCCATTATACTTGCATACCCAATGGTACCTCCTTGGAAAGGTTTTGTTAGTCTGACTTGCTTGGCTAAAAAAACGTCAGCTGAAAGAATACATCTGGGGAAGCTGCAGGTACAAACACGTACACAGAAAATTTGAAAAAATTATCCTGTTCTGTGCTTGTAGAAACCAGTCTACTCACAAGGTTAAGAGTCCAAATCCCACATGAAGGGAAGAGAAAGTCATGACAGGCTAAAGAAATCCAAAGTAAACGTGAATATTAGCTTTGTTGTATGGTTCTGTAAAACAAGCTGGCTGAAATTACTCTTTGGGTTGGTTTGGTTATCAGCATCTCTTGCCACACTGCCATGATTCTTTTGACTTCAATTTCACCACTATGTACCAGCTTCTGTTGTCTCTCCAGCTTATTATTAGCACCTGTTATTAGGCTGTTCTGTAGGAGCAGTGATTAGCCTTTGTGTTTATAACCCATGCTTCCACAGTGAAAAACCCGAGATACATAATACAGATAATAATAATCCTGGGCAGTCTAAACAACCTTTGGGAGAGCTGTTCAAAAATAATATTGCAAGCTTTTGTGTCTTACAGGATGGGAATAAGGCTGATTTCCTTTAAAACACATAATTTATCCTACCTTGCTGGCCTTCAGTATCTCAAACATCAGAGGCAACCCTTGTGTGATAAGCTCCTCAGTGTACTCCTCTTCCTGAATGGACTTGAACTCCTTTAGCAAGCACTGGATGAGGGGCCGTCGGTGCTGCTGGAAGGACGTGCGCAGAGACTCCAGCCACGTGTGCAGCGTCCAGGGAACACCTGCAGACAGAGGACACAGCTCATTCCCAGCTCCAGGGAAGGACGTGCCCTTCTGCTTTTTTACCTTTACTCATGTTAAGATCTTAAGCGAAAGCTGCCAAATCTTTCAAGAAATCAAATTCCTATTTATGCCTAATTGAGTAGGCTGGTGGTTATCTGTACATCCCAATACACAGAGGCTTTCCTCCAAATGCTAAGAGAAGACTGTGGTCTCTCTGCTCATCTAGCCTTCAGCTTCTCTGCTGAGACTACCAATTTGTGGTAATTGCTGTGGTGTTCTGCGTTGCAAAAGCCTTTTGGAAGCTAGATTTACACTAGCTCATTTGTTTGAATGTGGCCCTGGAGAGCCATTAAATGGTGAAAAAACCTGATTTTGGTCACTAGCTACCTGGATTCAAATTGGTGGTCTTCAGATTAAAACTCGCTTTAAGTGATACCCCATGTCCTCTCCTGATCATTAGTATTTTCCCTAAAGAGCACTGAGCGAGTTAAGCAGATCAGCCCTTTCAAGCAGCTTGTCATGGCAGAACCACTTTCCAGGAAGTTAAAGGGAACTGCTCCCATGCACTGAGTGAGAAAGCACATGGAGCTAATGTACCTCTGCAGGCATGAGGCTGGATGTGACCTACTTTCTGCTCTTACAGAACGGACTGGAAGGAAATACAAGCCTGGTGTTTGGCAAGTGAAGGTTTTTCCTTCCACGTCAGAAAATATTCAATGCCTGCAGAGCGCTCCTGCCACTCTCCTCTCATTCATCTCCAGATCTTTGCCTGCACAGCCCACTGCACACTCTGACCCATACCCCATGGTGCCAGGGCTGGAGCAATACCCCAGGCAGAGGCACACCAGACACCTGGGTCTCTCTTTCTCTGCCAACAGATGAATGGGGACGGTAAATACACAGTCCAGATCAATTTCCATCCGTGCCACACAACCACCCTCCCCACAGGCAGAAGCAACTTCACGGCAGGCTGGTACGATGTTAAAGTCGCCCACTGGCAGAGCTGGCATACCAGGGAGTCGGTTCCCTGCTCCTATCTTTGGAGTCTGGGAAAATAAAGTTGTTTTAATGGTGGACTGCTTTACAGCAGAGCGCAGAAGAGAAGCAGCTGGAGGTGGCTCATGACAGCTGAGCACTGCCCCAGAGCCTTACCTACACTCTGCCATGCAGCAGTGCAGATGGCTCCTGGTGGAAACCACTGTGTGCTGCAGAAAAAAACCACTGGCCCCTGAACAGGCTGTGCTGTGGAGCTGGAATGGGCTGGGAACCTGTCAGATCTCCCACCACCTTCTATTCCAAAAGAGTTGAGGAAGATGTGACCGTGGTCGGTTTAAGCAACAGCCCATCAAGAGGGACACGTTTCTCGCAGTGGTCCTTCCCTGGATGAAGAAGAGGAAGGCGCCCAGGACTGACCTATGCTCCGAATGTCGATGGTGACGTCCACGTAGCCGTGCTCGGCGCTGTGGTACATGGCCTCCTTCAGGGCCTTCAGCTTGGCCTTGCTGTTGCGGCTGGCGCAGAGCGGAGCTGCCGCCGAGTCGGGCAAGTCGGTGCCCTCAGCCAGGATCTCCTCCAGTGACAGGATATCGCTCTTCTCCTTCTCCGGCTGAGCAAGCAGCTTGCGGAAAACATTCCTGTCAATCACAGCATGACACGGAGGGAGAGAGGGCAGGAGAGGAGAGGAAAGGGAGAGCAGAGTCAGTGGCCAGGCTTTCACTGCACTGGGCTTGTGATGTCCTAACTTGCTGTGATGTGGCAAGTTAGGACACCTACCCAAGAAATTACTCCAGCTAATGACAGAACCAGCTGAGAGCAGACCCAAGGCAATCACAGCTCCTGCTAGCCCACTGGCACTGCCTGGGACATGTCTGCAAGTCACTTCTGTCGTGACAGGAACAGCACAGATGTCGCATGAGTGGCGGCATCTTGTGGGAACAAAGACTCATGTGCTAAACGTGACTCAAGACTTCTTCAGCAACCAGGGAAGGCCAAGGCGCCTCTGGACAAGCTCTTGGGACTCCCACCATGGCAGCCACCTGAGAAGCTGCCTGGAGCTACTGAAAGCACCACCACTCGATTCACACTCAAAGCAGTCTGGGAAAGCTAGAGCAGCTAGACATTCAACAAGGCCAGTCAGGGCAGGTTCAAGCACAGCCAGGACTACTCTACAAAGCCACTGATCCAGCTGGACCATCAAGTAACAAAGCCCAAACTCAGAGACTTTGTGCCCTCAGGTTCACACCAGCATAACCTCATCAACCTCAATAGTTTCCCTTGGTTTTGCAGCTGTGAGAAGAGAAACCAGGCTGGCTCCCAGCCCACCCTCCTTGTATTCCAGTGTGCCCCCTGCTCCCGCTTAGACCGCAGCATGGTGTGTCCCACATAAATTTATGGCACAGAGGGAAGGAAGAAGGTGTGTGTGAGTGTTATACAGGTAGGAACACAAGAGCTGGAGTCTGTGACGTGGACAGCCAGCAGCCAAGCCACGGAGAGCCTCAGGTTCTCCTTGGGCCTGTGGCTCCCATTCACACTGGGTGAATGTGAGACTTCAACACCCAAAGTGTCCTGTCTGTGCCAGGGGTCCCTCGCAGACTCCAGACGGGCAGAGTGTTGAACCCGCCCTGACGTGCCGTGAGCATGTTGTTAGACTGGCAGCTCGTCTCTAAGCAAACACACGGTAGGTACTGTCTCTAACCTGTATCTATGTTCCTCTGGATGGCTACAATCAGAAAAGTAGGAACGTGAAGATCATGATACTAATTCATTACACTGCAGTCAACTCCTGAGCATTGCACGGTCATGCATGCCAGGTGCTCATCTCAGTAGTTCTTATATTTTTTTTAAATTTGCAGCATACAAACAACATTAAGACACACAGGACTTTGCAGTAAACATAGATGCAGAAACTCTATTCAACAAAATTAAGGCTGTAGCAGTACAGACACAATTCACTCAAACCTGAGAAAAATCTCAAGAAATTCAGAAGGAATGTTTTTAACATTCCTTTCTGCTGTCATATCAGCTGCCATTTAACAACCACTGCATTGAACACACCACATGAAGTCCCCTTCCTTTTTTTTTTTTTTACATCAGAAATCAAAACCCAGCTTGTACCACCAACTGGTTTAATTCACATGCTAGCAGAAAGTCTTACGTCTCTGCTCAGTTGGTGGCATGTTCAATTGTTCATGCACAAATTTCACCCATCTGCTCAAACTGGATGCCCAGGCAAAAAAGGAGCACTTGAAAGATGCCACTAGACTTGTTCCCACTCTACCTGTGTCCATGTGCAGCAGCCTGACTGAAAGAGTTCATGTCACCTTGTGGAGTCATGGAAATGCCATTCCTGTACATTGTTCCTATCATGGGGTCAGCTCCTCGCTCCAACAGCAAACTGACCAGTTCAAAATTTCCTGCAAGGCAAGAGATGCATTTTTACTCCTTTTAAAATCCAGTATTTGCTCACCTAAACCACAGACCCCAGCTGAGGAATTGTTACAGTGGGAGGAGAAAGAAAGTCCTTACCAGCAGCTGCTGCCAACTGTAAAGGAGTTTCAGAGTAATTTTCCTCTCCATGCTCTAAGGAACCTTCTACCTTTGCTCCAGCATCCAGCAATAGCTAGAAAGAAAATTCACCATTTAGAGCAACCGGGGGTATCACAGTCTTCAGAGTTCATGAACAGTGACAAATGAGAACCTAATGCTTCTTGTTATCTGCAAACCAGATACAATGGAGACACGTGACATGCAAACTCTGCCCATTGTTTCACAGAGGCAAACTCATTCCTTTTTTCGCTCATTTTACGCTGCCAAACACCAGAAACACCAGCGTCCAACTTCAGAGCCAAAAAAGTGTAACCCAGTGTTTCTGAATGGGAAATGGGATAAGGTCAGTGTTAGGAAGCAATGCACTGAAGATGGAAGAAAATTAGCCCGACAAGCATCCTTCCTTCATGGTCTTCTAGAAGCCCAGCACCATCCAAAAATGGATCAGATTTCAACTGTCTCCATCTTTTATATGAAGACATAACCAAAAGAAAGGCAATTCTTAAAAACCAATTGCAGCAATGAGTCCAAACGCTGTGGTCTCCATTGGGGACACTTCCACATGAATAGCAACAGTGCTGAAAACAGAAGTGGCCAAGGAGAGCAGGATGGAACCTGTGCTCCAGCCCCTTCCTGGCCATTTCTGTCTTAAGGCCGTCAAAGTTTTGGTGCTTGAGTGTGTCACAGACACAGCTGTTTTGAAGAATAAACCTTCTCAACTTTTGAGATGCCAAAGCACAGAACCAGCACATCCCACGCGACACCTGGATGGGGTAAGGAGAGGGAGGGATTCTCCCCCTCTGGAGCAGCACGAGGGCTGTTGTCCACCTCTCTCCCACCAAGGCAGCGGTTTTGTGTTTGCTAGAATATTACAGTGTAAGAAAGTGCAATGAATGAATAAACAAACATATAAAACAAGTGGTCAGGAAGGAGCACAAGGAGTTGTCAGACTTTCTTTGGTGCAACTTTGCTTTAAAATTGTCCTGTTTAAGCCTCATATTGGTTAAGGTTTGAACACCATAGTCACTTTGTAAGTCTATCATGTATCAGTACACTCTCGAAGAAGCAGAAGTAACCAATATGAGTATGACAAAAGGACGCTGGTTTGAGATGGATGTAATTAGAACTGAAGAGGAGAAAAAAAAAAGAATGAGATGCAGGTAGGGAAATACAATAATACCTGAACTACAGGAATATGTCCATGCAACACAGCAAATGTCAGAGCTGTCCAATGGCGGGTCTCAGGGTGGACGGATGGGTATTTATGAGCAGTACTGACAACCTATAAACAAATTAAAGTTATTTTTTTGAAGAGCTATATGTAACAAAATTCAACCTGCCTGAAAGCCAGGCACGTGAAGGAGTAAGTGAAACAGAAAACCTGGGAAAGGTGCTTTATAAAATGATTGGCTTCATTTTTTTCCTGCAAAATTTTTCTCAATATTAAAACTGTTAATGCTGATTTGACAGCTTGATTTGAGTTCTTACCAAATGAAGTCTTTTACCAACTACTGTAGCTCCATCTAAACCACTGGCCACCAGATTCTTTTGCACAAGGGCAAAACATCCACAGCTAGTTACAACAGCACACACTGGGGAAGTAAGGATGGATCAGGACACTTACAGCTAAGGACCACTCCCACTGACTTCACCGGGCCATGTACCAACAACCCTGGGTCTTGGGATTGCTCCAGGCCCAGCCAAATTTCTTTGCACTTAAATCAGTGACTTTTGTCACTGCTGTCATGAAAGACACATCACAAGCCCTGCCCTGGAGTTTGCAGGCATTCTTCCAGGCTCCTCCTCTCTCACCAGAGGGGTAAAAAGTGTCAGAAAAGTGATGGAGCAGACCATCACTTCAGAAATGTTTAAGAAAATCTCCTTTTTACTGCCTTCTCCTGTCTGAGTAGAGCTAAAAGTGCTGGGTGGTAACAGTTAAAACAGATGCAAACTACATCCTTAGAAAACAAAATTCTATTCTTCAGATTGCTCCTTCCATTTTCTGTGCCTTAGTGCCTGGTGCCTCTAATGTAGACATTGGGGAAGATGAATAACCATTCTTTGCTTCAGTTTCCCTGTCTTAAAGATGGGGGTATTAATATTGATGAGGTTCACAGAGCTGGTAGAATCTAATGAACATTTGCAATCCAAGGCTGCACACTCAGATGGAGTGTGACACTAAAAATCAAAATCTTGTTATTGCTCTTCAGAGGAGGACTAAAATCAGAGTAAAAGATGCACCATCTCTCTGTCTTACCAGCCAGCTCTGCTTTCAGTACCTTGTCTGAAGTACTTTAATCCATAGAGGGGAGCAGGGCCAGTCATTAAATGTTCAGTGCCATCAGCAGCTCGCATTTCCAAGCGCCACATGCAGCGTTTTTGCTTGAAGCAGGCCCTCAGTCCCAAGGACAGGGATGAGGGCAAAATCTGAAGACCCCGTGCAGATCCCACAGCTTGCCAGATCTGCACCAGCACCTGGCTGTTACCACCCAGATTTGCCAAAGAGAGAGCTCAAAGGGCACCACAAGGAGTGTGCTGGCCTCGCAACAAGGACACAGGACTCCTTAGGGGCTGAGTTTGGTCAGAAGGAAGAGGATTGAGCAGCTCAAGCCTTGGGGTTTGGGATGTGGAGCAAGAGCAGCAGAGGGTAAGGATGGGCAGGGCCACGGCTCAGTGAATGCATCCAGCTCCTCCTCAAGCATGGTTCCCACCACTGTTCGGGGCAGTCCATGGATAGCGGCAAAGAAAATGAAGTAATTTTAACTCCTTTGCTCCTTTTTGCTTCGTTGGTTTTTCTTTTTTTTTCTTTTTTTTTTCTTTTTAAAGTCAGAGCTCTCCCCAACAGTGCTTGCAAAAGACCTGTGGCTGGACAAGCTTTTAAGGATGAGACTGGCTGAGCAGCTACAGGTCCCACTAAGCACAGTGCAAACTGCAGCTTCTCAGCACATCTGGAAATGAGTCCATTTTCACTAAGGATGGGCAATTAAAAAGGGAGGTGCCCAGCATTTGAAGCTACTTTTGGAAACATATTTGGAAAGTGAAAGGGAGAAAATTATGCAGGCACCTGACAGAGTATTTATTTTTGTTCATGGTTGATTTGCCTTTTTTTTGCCATAATTGCCCAATTTGCACAGTTGGTTGTGGTGTGCACAAATCATCGTATAATTGCACGCCATAATTATTCACAGTTCTTGTCCAAAAGTGTTTTCATTCGATTTTAGAGCAAACACTCTACAGCAATGAAGTGGGGAGGTTCACATTCCTCACTGGAGCTGCTCTCTCATATGTCAGCAGTTTCGCGAAGACAAAACTGTTTAAATTTGCATTTGATTCAAGCCTGGAAGATTACTGGAGCAATCAGGAGGACTGCTCCTAATGAAAACTCATCCTAGGATCCAAATAATGCCACCTCACATCTGAGCCATAAGGCAGGGTTAAGGAAGAGATCAGCTTTCCTGCCCATGCAGTCTTTGGTCTGACTAGGGGTTCAAGTATTCAATTACTGCCAGCTTTGAGGGTGGTGTGCTTGACTGCGGGGAACTGAAATCACCAGCTGATTTCACGACATGGTAGTAACACTGTCAGTCTTCTACGGGTGACAGCCATTTCTACTTTTTAAATGAGACTTTCTAAAAGTGCAAAACGTCTGTCTGAAGCAGTGACTCCAATTTATCAGCTCCCTCAAGTCCAAACAGAACAGATGGAACACAGATAAGTGAAGCAGACAGCTTAATTTACTCATGACCTCAACAAATTGAAACTGGAATCATTAACAAATAACTCTTCCACGGGTTTTCAAACGGCTCTTTAAAAATGTACATACCTGCGTTGCACTGAGCTGGACAACAATCTGCTTGGCGGACAGATTGTCTGAGTTTGTGATGTGCCTTCACCAATGACACATTTATATTCTGAAAGCTTCAAGCTCCTCATCCAACAGTTTTTAGCCCAAGGCACTTTGTAAAACAAAACAATGGAACCTATATGGCACTTGTGTGCTGGGGATGCTTGCTTGGAACATCCATATGCATAGAAATGCTGAGCTTTGGCAGGTTACCAGATGGGTGTTTCTTTTACCTTCTTCATTTCAAGTCAGCTGAGATTCAGTGAATCCTTCTAGTTGCATTCGAGCTGTGCTCAGGGCTAGTGCTAATTAATGCCTGTACTCATTTCCAGTGTGCAAGCACAACAAAATCACTGTTACCTGTGGGTTAAGTCCGATGACTGGACCCCTTCTGTGCAGTGAATCCCAGTGTTTACCTAATGCCATTTGATTTCACTGTTCATTTATAGTGGTCCCAATCCTAGATAGGACAGATTTGTTTTCTTTTTAATTCTTGAGATTTTCGGTCCGCTACAGTTTCAGGGGGTAGTATAAGATGTAAACAAACAACAGAAAAAAGATACAACCAACAAAAAGTCCTCACCTCAGCATTCAGATCTGCTCCAGCATCTAGCAGCATCTGCACCATAGCCTCATCACCCCTGACACAAGCATACATCAGTGGAGTCATGCCCTAGTCATTTTTTGGAGTTAAAAAACAAAGGAATTGACAAATTTAACACAGAACTCTCTTTGATTTTTAAAAACAATTATATAAGTATGTATCATCAAGACTAACAGCATGTATTTAATGAAAGCCATTACCTCTGTTACAAACATGCCCCTCAGAGTAGCTAAAGCCAAACATTTTTGTAAAAATCTCTATTTTTGTTGTCACTTGCGCCTACTGCTTGTATTTTTCATGTTGTCTTCAGTATGGTAGAGTGAAACTAGGCTTGCCAGCCTCACCTCCATCGAATACTAAACTGAGCACCTTTGTCTTTGGGGCCCCAGCAGAGACACGTTTTCACCAAAGCAACCATTATTTCCACTGGTATTTTAAAAACACAAGAAAGCTATTCAGTTTTCTAAAATCAGAGTGTCTTAAAATCTAACTTTTCAATTACTGAAAGAGCCTTTAAAACATCTCAAGCTCCTTTTAAGATCAGTCAGATTTGAGCACAGCTTTTTCAACAACGATACTGTAAGGGGCTGGAGATGTCAAGGCTTTGTATAACACTCCCTAGCAAACATGGACTTAATTTTAAATTGAATCCCAGACAGCTTTGTTGCAAGTTGCTGGCTCTAGGAAAACACAGCCCTGCTTGGAGAAAAAGTAGATTAAGTGACCCTTCACTACAGAATCACCACAATGCAATTTGTATTAATCTGGAATACCTGCTACGCCTGATCACCATTTCCCTCAAGGGAAGTACTGCTGTGCCTGTGGTAATGAGTCCAGATGAAACCATGAACAAAATTATTAAATCTACTGCAAATACAACAGCAAAAGCTGCCTATCAGATATAGTAGGGGGTGTTGACCAACAGCCACCAGTTGCTTTGCAGTAAATCTCCTGAAGCATGCAGCTACCTCTGATGCATGTTTACAGCCTGCCTCGAGGTCCCCCAGTAAATCTGCTGTCAGACCACAGTCCACTTGCTCTTTAACCCAAGTGCTGCTATGAAGGGAAGTTATTTTCAGAGAACCTGGAGGTACCTGTCCTGGCCAGACACTGAGCTGTGACACTGCTCTTCCTAGCAGGAGCCCAGCACCACTGTTTTTGCTGAACTATCCCAGTTATCTTGTTTGTATGAAGGGCTAAAGGTAGTGGGTGCTTATGTATGGAAAGGCTGCTCCTGTAGAGACAATATAAATTAAGGTTTGTCCCTGCAAGGCTCTTAGATCCTCCCTGAAAGACACTGAGCATTTCACAGCATGCAGTCTGCAGTGTACTCATGGAATAGGCACTTGGGGCCTCATGCCATTATTGAGAAAAAAACAAGTTCACCCTAGGCAAGGAGAGTTCTTGAGTGACTTGAAGCTATTTGCAAAGAGAAATCTGAAAGGAATTCAGCCACAGCCAGTGGCAACATATTTCCTTTGGCAGTCAGTAAACACTATGGGAGAAATACTATGGGAACAAACAGGACCATGCAAATTACAAAAAAAATGTGCCTGGGCCTTGGAACACGAGGATGGGGTAGCAGCTTAAAATTAAATACAGGTTCCCTCAACTGGTTTTTCAGTTTCTGCAAGTGGCCTCACTGGATAATTACGTCAAGTGTTCACTGACCACAAGGGGTCTAATCAGATCTGTAGAAAAGAATCTGAAAACCCGGTGCTGGGGCTCCCCCTGCAAGACACAGCACGTGGGCAGCCACAGTGAGGAATCCTGCAGCAACACCCAGAGCAAAAGCTCAGCCTGGGAACCACACGAGATGTTCTGACCCTGCTGCAGCTGAAGGAGGACTTAACACTGACTAAAAGGAATGTCATGCTGCAGTGTCAGGGTTTTAAAGAGTTAACGAGGATGTTAACCTCCCCTTCGACTGCACTGCTGTCCCTGTTGCTTTTGCCTCTGCCAGTCCCCCCAGGCTTGCCCCGCAGCTCAGCCTTGTGCTGCAGCACCACTCACCCCCCTCTCTGCACGTGGGAGGAATGGATTTTTAATGAGCCCATCATTAGTGTTCCAAGCACACACAGGAACACAGTAACAATGTGTACAATCAACACAAAGGGCATTTGGCTTTTGGCAAAATACAAAATTACAGTCTTTCTTTCAGCTTTGTATGACTTAGGGCTCTGTCCTCCAAGATGTGGGATCCTGCAAGATGTGGGACATTTGATCCAGCGAAACATTTAAGCACAGGCTTAACTTTCAGTCAAATAGGATGTAAAAGCATGTGTTCAGAGTTAAGCATATGATTAGGTACTTTGATGAATCAAGCCAGAGTGTTCCCAGTTTTCAGCCTGGAGGACAGAGGAAATACGCTGTGAGAAGTTTCCAGGTTCAGACTAATGTGAAATAACA
Organism: Promerops cafer; assembly: GCA_013398275.1. Classification (NCBI taxonomy): domain Eukaryota; kingdom Metazoa; phylum Chordata; class Aves; order Passeriformes; family Nectariniidae; genus Promerops; species Promerops cafer. The sequence continues at coordinate 72,860 of VZSE01008598.1, forward strand.
ATAATTTTAAAAAGTATAATGTATAAACCTTGGAATGAGCAGTCAATACTATCTTTTTGCAGGAAGTAGTGCCCTCTTCTAAAGCTTTTCTCAGATGAATCCACAACACTGACTCAGACTGAAGCTACTGAACAGCAACATAATTCACATTCCTGGAACAGCTTTCATCTCAGAAGACCTAAACACAGGAACAGTCCAGCTCTTGTCCCTTGTGACCACCTGAGAGGTGGCAGCCACCTGGCTCCTGTCAAAAATGGTGCCACAGCTCTGGGAACATGCAGTGACAAACTTATCATCGGGGGCACCAGAAAGGTCAGGGGACTCTATTTCAAAAGGAAAGGTTAGTATTCATAGCCATCATTTCCCTCTGGGAAGGGGGAACCACCTCGGTGAGCATCACAGTCCAGCAGACAGCTGCCAGTAGGTAGCTGCAGAGGGCAGCTTTATCCCCAGGCACGGGCACCAGCCTCACAGAGCTGTAACTCCAAGGAAATGTAGGCTCTTCAACTGGTGGATGTTGGCCACAATGACCAGTGGAGGGGTAACTGCAGAGACACTTTCACATCCGCAAGGTCCATTCAAAGTGGACTGAAATCCATTAATGAGCACCAGCAATTAACCATTTACTGACAGGCTGGGTGGTGCACATGAAGTGGTGACAGATCCCAGAGCTGTGTGCACCTCACAAAGCCCTGTCTCACAGCACTGCAGCGGTTTTAAGTATTCAGCTCAACCCTATGCTCTCTTGGGATCTTCCTCTGCCTTCACTCGACTCAGTTCACTTTTAAGAAGATTTCAGGGAATGCAGTCGCCCTCATGCTGAGTTACCTCAGTACTGGCAAATCAACACAACTCAAAATGACCTGACTTAACGTAGACGTTCACCTGGCAGTGCTTTAACTCAGTGCAGGGGAAGCATTAATGTCGGGTCTATGTAGAGCTGAAAGCTGGGGCTCATTTCCTGTGACAAGCAGACAAAACTCTCCCATTTCACAGCTGCTTCTGTAAATGTCTGTCCCGTTACCTGCTCGCTCATGCTGTTGATCCCATCTGGCCCCAGCAAGGATATGGCTTGCTTGACCAGGTCCGTCCGGCCGCAGTTGAGCATGCGGAAACCCAGGTCTTGCTTGAACTTGGCCTCGGTGGCAACGGCATCCAGCTTCCGAGAGGCGCAGAAACAGTCGTCGATCCTGCAGGGGGAGAAACGAGCTCCCTCAGAGGACAACCAGAGGACAGACCTCCCTAGGAAAGTAATAATGTGCCCTGGTTTTGAAGGATTTAGGTCATGCACGCATCCATTCTCCTTTGACCTGCATGTGCAAGGGAAATGCTGAATGAGAAATGATAATGCAAGCTAATGGGAGATTGCCCTTGGTCTATCTTTCATGGGAGAAGTTACACATTTCAATAGAAACTGGGGGAAAAAAGCACAGCTTTCACTTCATTTTGTTTCCCTGTTTAAGCAATGCACAGTACATTCTCACCACAAGTTTTGTCTCTGCATGGCAAGGTTATCCAGTTCCCCGATCCCTGAAAATTTTCAGTGACTTCAGTAAGCTTTGAACTTACATCAAATGGATGTATAATCGTCGACAATACACCAAAGAGAAAATAATGTCACTCCAAACACCTTCAAGGATCTTACCAGCATAGTCCCAGTAATAGGGAAATCTTTTTGGAGCACAAAGTGCAAGTCACGGAATCCCAGGCTGGCTGAGGTTGAGCGGAACCTCTGGAGGGCACCCGGTCCAAGCAGGGCCACAGGTACATAAGACCACCATGCAACTGGGGAGAAGGCAATCTTGCCAGGTAGTCATGGCAAAACACCACAAATCCTTGCTGGCTGTGTCTAACAGTCAAGATGTCATTCTTTTAAGGTCTTATTCAAAAGATCTTCAAACTGTGAACTGATATCCATTTCAAATGAAAGAAGGGCTAGGAGTTATTTAGCCAAGATGTGAATCTACAGCTCCAGAGAGAGCCAGGCAATTCAAATCTAATGTTTATCCAACTTGGTTTCATCTTCCTAAAAGACAGATTTGCTTTCCTTTCATGCTGAGGAGTGTCTGGGGCAGAGGGTGGAGTCCAAATCCAGCGCTTTTGGTGTGAACTTGGACAAAGGACTGTTTGGAAAAACACCGCTTTAAATCTGCAAAAATGCTAGGTCAGAAAATGAGGGGCTACTTATGAAGGAAAAACAAAATAGAGATCAAAAGTGAAAAAGTCAAGCGTACATCAAATATTTGTTTTCTATTTCATATGTAAAAAACCCAGCAAATCAAAAGAAAAATGGAAACAGCACATCACTATCATTTAAATTTCCTCTTCAAAGTGCTTTATCAGACCTTTATAAAATATATAACACTGCTTAATATTTAACAGCACTATGCAACAAATATGCTGTTTATACAGAAACAGTGGCATGTAGCAATAGCTGCTGCTCTTCCTCTTTCAACAGAGGAAGGAAAGTGAAATGCAAAATACAAAGTGTTTTGATCAAAGCTTCTACAGGTTTGAAACTGGCATCTGATCTCAGACTTGCTCTCTGCTGTGCTGGGCCACAACCAGTCTGGAGGACAACAGATATTTTGTTGATGTTCATTCTGCTGCTCAGTTTGGGTTTTGACTGATAAAAAAGTTCATGTCCTAAGAATGCAAAAAAAAGGTACGCTTGGAGTACCACTGAGGGGAACAAGGATGACGTTCCATCACCACAGGATGCTGCAAGATTAATGCACAACGCTCAGTAAACACACTGCAACAGCAATAACAGATTCTGCACCAGCAACGTGCCCACAGCACAGAGGGAGAAAGCAACACACAGCAAGGCTGGGCTTTCTGTAGGAGTTTCTGACTGAGTTTAAGTAAAAAGCAAAACCAGCACAGTTATATGCAGGGCTGAGCTCACTGACACTGAGATCCATGGGAGCAATTGAGGCTAAATACATTCACACCACATGGCACATTTCTGACACAAGAGCTACAGCAACATTTGGTGCTTGTTACCCCCATAGCATGAGATGCTGGAGATCATCTGTGCCCTCCTTTATGGCATGGCAAAGATAAAGCATGCTCAGAAGCCAGGTGGTCGGGGTTTTGGCACACGGAGGAGAGATCTCCCAGCTGCAGATGGCATTCCCAGATGATTGTGGGCTGAAACGAGGTGGTTCCTCAGTAAAGTGCACCTATGGAAAGATCTAGACATCCTCTGCAGAGGTGTCTGTCGCTATGAATCACTGCCTGTGTTAATTCACTGCTTCATCATTTGTACTGAGGTATGTAACATACACTGAATAAAATGGGTCAAACTCTGACAGAGCTCCACTGACGTCAGCCCAGCTCAGTGCATGCAAAATGATAGTTGATCATCTCCTCTTCGAAAAAAAAAGCCAAACTTTGACCTGGGTTGCACACCCACAGAAGGAGGAAAGAGGAACAAGGACCTATCTCACCTAGCCTATATAGGCTCCCCAGATCTCTACTCTGACATGGGTTCAAAAATCATCAGGAACTCCTCCATGAACTGCCTCTGGTCTCCTGAAAAGTGCGTCAGTTCACCTGCTTATTACAGTCAAGCAAGGAGAGCCATAAATCCCTGTTGATATTTAGTATCAGCTAATCAGTGCTCCTCAATCAGCTGGGGGGATAAGTGTCTTGGTCCAAGGGCTCCAGGGTGCTGCAGCTGTAAAAACAATGCAACAGCAACACGGATGCAGAGGAGGGTCTGGGCTGCACAGCGGGTAGGACACCAGCACTGACAAAGCCTGAGCTAGACCAAGTTCCACAAAACAAGAAACCACAACTTAGTACCACTACCAGTGGCCCACTGCCTTTTTTGTACCCCAAATAGGACCACTGTGAGTATTGCCACATGCTGAGGAATAAACTGGATAGTGATCAAACTGGTGAGTTTATTAGAACAGGAGCATGACACAAAGGAAAGGAGCAGAGCACGAGGAGAGAAAGCAACATCTCAAAAAGCCAGAGAGATGAATGAGTTAAGGGAAAAGAGATTTAACATGTACTGATAAAAAGCAGTGAAGAGACATCAAAAAATGATCAGGAACTACAAGTACAAATAGAAGAGCACAGCATCACTTTTAACACTGGAGAAGGCCAGCTGGAAAGATGGCACGGCAGACAGACCGAGCTGTCGATTTCAAAATGAAAACTGGAAAATTAAAAAAAACCCAAACCCATCAAAAATCAAACCTAAGCCAACACAGCACTGCATTTTCTCCCAAGTTCTCCTTACCATTTACTGCATAATACTGATTCCAAAAAGAAGCAGAGGGTGTCTGCTCCATATCACACAGTATAAGGGGACACTGCTCCATCGTGGACAACACCCAGAATCACAAACATTGAAGAATGCAAAATAAAAAAAGAGGAAGCAAATGGACTCCCAGGCTTGACTCACTCGAGACTCTTTAACTTTGGACTGAAGCAAACATACTGACAAGCTCTGAAGAGGTGGGAAAGGGATGAGAAAAAGCTTGAAATGTAAGGCTGACGAGGAACAAGTAAAGTCAGCTAAATATACAGGGTCACTTTTTAGAGTTGTGAAACTGTGCCTGCTAAGCAAGTGAAGAGAGCAAACGCACACACAGAGCTGGAGCCCTCCCCGGCTGCACTGTCAGTGCGAGGCCCTTCTGCCAAAAAGTCTTTGTGATCCTCCCAACTGCACAGGAGGCTGACACCAGCCCAACAGCAGGATATCCCCTCCAAGGCTGCCCTGGTTTGTTGCCAGAGTCTGCCAGCCATCAGCATTCACACAGGTCATCCTTTCCCCAAGACCTTGCCCTTCAGAAAAGGTGCTTTTTCAGAAGGCTGATCGGAGGAACAGAGGATCATGGAGGGCCAATGCTGTTCTGCTCCTCTCCTACCTAGGGACAGTCTCAGGATGGCAGGACATCACCACATCAGATGCTGGCTGGGTCAGGCAAACTTTGAGGTCTCCCAGAGATGACAGAGTGACAAAGGTAGGACTGACCAACATCCTCTGAGACTGATAACCCCTCTCTAAAGACAGATTCCATTCTGAACTTCCCTATTTAGGAACCTGTGGGGCTGGGCAGGCTGCTTGGCACTGCCACCATCACCACTGCACAATGCTCCCACTCCCAGAATTGAGAAATAATATATTTGAATTAGTAATACACACACATCATAGTCCTTGTGCTCAACAGCAAATTCACCCCTCTAATTCAGGGGTTCAATCACAAAGCCTGTCAACTCCCTCCCTTCCCTAGTGGGAATCAAGCCAACAACTGCCTTTATAAAGAAAAGGAAAATTAAAAACAAATGAAATAATCTCAATTTTACATTCGCAGTAAAATTGTGACATTTTTTAACTTACGATGCAATACAATTTTCTCCAAGCCCTCTTTTAATTCCTGACAGATTCTGCCTCTACAGCTGTTATCTTCAAGATCATTACAGTGTTACCACTGCACATAATTAAACGGACTGTGGCTTTATATGGGGAATGCCATGGTAACATTAATTATTTGCAAATGGTCACTGTCAAACACTGCATGGTGACCATGACACTCCATCATACTCTGAAGTACTCAAACCACTGAAAGGAGTCAAAGATAATCTTCTTCATTTGTAATAGGTCCTAGCAGTACAGCAAATTGTTTTTCTTTTCCCAAACTCACATTATAAAAACATAATGCAGCACTTCTACAGCAGCGGGATTCTACACAAGGGACGTTGGGTTTTTTTTCATTTTCACTCCAACTGGCTAAGAGAGAGTCTGTGCAGATCTTTAATAAGTTACTCATGGGTTGAATACATTTGGGAAAATGGATGATTCAAAGGCAAAGTGTTTCCATCGTAACTGGTAGACGCAGTTGATTCAAAAGAAATGGAGTGCAGTCTGTGACGAGCAGCAGGACAAACGTTCCCCTTGGCTCAAATGAACAGATCACTGCACTGATAGCCAAGCATCAGAACCTCGTTTGTCCACCTGGGACTCCATCACCAGCCCTTTCAACTGAAAGAATGATAATCTACTAATTAAGTCCATCTTTTTAGCTTTGTAGAATTCATCCAGTTTGTCCTAAATATGAATGAGGTCTTGAGTCAGAAATTATAGTTCGGCTGGTTGGAAGCCTAGGAGTAGTCTTTTGGCCAGCAATATACATGCATTTGCAATGCTGAATTTCTTGGGGCCATGGATCACTGTTTTGATCTGGGCTGCACAGCCCATAGCACAAAAGGGTCTTGTTCCTTGCCTGGGGCTCTTCAGTGAGAATACAGACACAAACAGCAAGAGTGGGAGCAGCAGACAATTTGATTTAAATTTGTGAGCACTCTTTTTTCCAATGTGGTGCTCTAAAAAGGACTAAAATGCTGATATTAATAGAACTGCAATATGAATACTATATTGAGACAATTACTTGCATTTTCAGTTTTGGAGAGAGGAAAATGTAAGCAGAAACATGTTGATCAAAGTGATGAACAGCACTACTTTTTATAGCAGAAATAGAATATATCCATTTACTATAATCAGGAGCTAAATTAAGACAAGAAAAAAATACCCCAGATGTTTATTATCCAACCTCTTATTCTTGTCAAAGGTCTGAGAATGAATTGGTTACAAATACCGGAAAATACATTAAAAAAGTGATGTGACTATCAAATCAAGACCCAAATCTGTATTTCAAAAACACTCAATACTCCAGTTCTGTGTATATAGGTCAGGAACCATGTTCAAAATTAAATCTGAGCTCAGATTTTGAACAAGGTCACAGAGCCATACGAAAGTTTCGGTACAGACCCATCTTTCATATGAATAGACAGCATAAGTCTTCACTAATGAGTGGAAAATGGTGTTTTATCTGTATCCTGATTCCTGTATTCAGGAATGTAATACAGGGACATGTAACATATTCAGGAATGCAATAAAAGGGACAGAGCATATGAGACAGCAATAATGATTTTGCTTGCAATAGGAAAAAGAAGGCTGGATCCTAAAGCCCCTAAAAATGCAAGTGTATTCTCCCCTAAAAGTGCAGCAGAACGTGAGGCCAAGGTCCCTCCCTTCAATAATTTTTTTTTTATTACTGCTGTCTTCAAGCAGACAGGTGGCAGGACAGGTTGAGATTCACCTCAGAAACCCGTGGTCTAAGTAATAAAATCTCCTTCATCTGCTGGCACCATCTGCCCCAAGGGACTGCTGGATTTTGTCAAGTAGCTTGTTTGCTCACATTTTTGTATCTAATTACAGCAATAGCCACGGCTGGTGTTAAAAGATTAGTGAAAATTTGTGGGAAGAACAAGGACATTCAAGAAGCTAGGCAAACACCAACCATTCCTACTTGAAGGTGGCTGTATCTAATTAAATAGCAGAATTTCTTGGCAATTTTATACTCTCTTTCTCCAGAAACTCAGCCCCTTTACCCAACAGATTTTAAGAGAGAAGGAAGAGCAGTAGAAATATTTTTTTCTGTTTTCTAATCTCTATTTATTAAAGGCCATTAATATTTCCATGCTGTAGTACAAGCACTAGATTTCCATAAATAAAACATTAAATGCAACTCTTCAGCTTTCACTTCCAAGTTAGAATTGCACACGTGGTATAGTAGTAGGATGACACAGCAAATGGTATAGACTGCTCTGAAACAACAAAATAACAAATCTTCCCTTTACATCACTGTATGTTCCCCTTTCCATAGTTTTAAGAAAGCTCTCTAGAATGAGCCAAGGATGCTCAAATAATACTTACTTTTGAGAGTGATAATCCAATTTTGCTAGAGAGCCTTCATTAAGAGGGATGGTCCCAGACAGAAAAGCAGACGTAGGTATTCCCAGGACAAGGCTAATTGGAAATCAGGACTGATTTGAATTAAAGACAGATTTTCCAAGGCACTCAGACCCTGCATTTGGCCAGGGATCTTTCTGGATGGCAGCTGCAAGTGCAACTCTGAGCGCTGGGTGAGCCGGCGAAGGGCAGCAGCCGTGGGAGCACATGGGGCTGGAGGTTAATAAACCTGGTCCTATGCTGCAGCAAGGCTTGGATACATCACCACCTTCAACCTGAACCTACTCATGACTTGCTAATACTCACATACTTCTGTGTCCATGCTGACCTTTAAATAGTGTATTTTTCCTTCCTTAAGTGTTTACTCCTGATGTATTTCTGGAGAAGAGCCACAGGTTCCCTCAGCACACACTTTGCTCAGCTGAATGAGCCCCTTTCTTCATGTTTGCCTCCATGAGAACATTTTGTCAAAAAATCAAATCACCCCAGCCCATTTCTTTCTACCTGGTCCAAAGGGAATATTTTTTTGACCAGGACACAGGATTTGAGCTTCCACATCACTTCCTACCACCTTCATGTGGCACCAATACTTCTCTGTTTCTAGTGGAAATACCTCTCCCCAATGCAGCCTCAAAATGCATTTGCTTTTTTCATGGCTGAGGAAAAATCCACTTCTGTGGTTTACAATCATTCTGAGATTAAATACTGCCCTACAGCCTTTACCACCACCCTTTGAACACTCTGCTCTCAACGTAGCATATATTAGGATGCATATATGTTACGTATATACTGCAGTTTGTGTATTTTTATTTAAAAAACACATTTGCCTTCCATTTTTGGAGAATGGCATTTCCATTTGTGGAAAACTGCATTTCATCCCATTTATTCTGTCCCAGCCCTCAAGGTCATCCACTTTTTCCTGGATGATTTCCCAAACTTCCTCTGTCAGGACAATGCCTCTCAGCATCATGGCATCAGCAAATTTTAACTTCATGAGCACACTGCTATGATTTGTGCCAAAACCCTTTCTGAAAATTAAAAAATACCAGTTTTTAAGAATGAGAGCTGAAGGTCCCTGCTTGCAACCCCATCTCAGCCAACCCTGCCCTTGCCACCTCTCTCGAAGCCAGCCCCTGCTCACTTTCCAATTTCCTTACTAACCCCCATCTTCTTGTCTTAATAGATCCCTGCACGGACTGTACCAAATCTTCACTCAAGTCCAAAGAGATGAAATTCTACTGAATTTCCTTGGGGTAGAAAATCAGTTATCTTATCAAAGAAGTTATTAGATTAGCCTGGCAAGATCTATCTTTAGAAAATCTGTGTCACATTTTATCCCATTTTTCCCTCAACAACATGTCTTTAATCAGTCTTTGTTTGAAAAAACATTCAGAGGCCTTGCACTAACAGCCTGGAATTTTCCCTGGATCATTTCTCATCCTTTTCAAATGCTGGGCATTACTATTATTAATCCTTAGAGTTATGGCATCACTCCAGGCTTTGTTAAAAATATTTCCCTCTGACCCCTGATTTTGTGAGGCAGCTTTTTCTCATCGCTGGGATCGAGGTTATTTGGTCATCCAGATTTCAGGGCATTAAGGTGCATAATTTTCTCTTATTACTGTTTTTCCATTTTCATAACCTTGTTGCTATTATTTGTTTTTCCTTTTCAAGGGGATTTTCTTCCCCCAAACCAGAGGCAAAGTATTCACTTAAGTTCTTGGGTGACGGCCTCTGTTGGCACTGATGCACACCTCTCACAGGTGTTCCAATGTCTTTACATCCTCCAGGACTGCCACGATATATTGCCACCAGAAATGAAGCCCCTGACCCTGACAAAAGGCACAGCAGCCTTTGAGCTGAGCAACACAGGATGTTCCTCCCTTTCTCTGTTTCTCTGCCATCAGCCTCCAGCCCCCAGATGCAGTCATGCACCAGTGATCCTCCCCACCACATGTCTAACAAACTGGGGTTTGTTTCAAACAGACATCCCACAGAATGGAGGAAGGACAGACGTGCAAAGAGCTTCTTGCGTTTAGCTGGAGCAAGGGGAAAGGGACCCCTTGCAGATGTGATGACAAGGAGAAGCCAACATCTGTTTGCAGCCAGATAGTGCCTCTGCAGGCTGAGCAGTGATGCTACCTTATTACAATAGAAAGACAGGTCAAGATAGTTTTTATCACCAGGCCCCTTTCTGACAACAAATTACCTTCATCCCTGGTGCCTTCATTAATAAAAGGTCTAGAATAGGGAGCAGAGCACCCTGTTCATGATTCATGTCAGCAGAGAACCACCTCAGCTGACTACATCCAGCTGCCTCAGGTGGGTATAGGTGAGGCTTTATTTAAGTGTGCTGTCCCACTATGACAATATCCTGGACACAACGTGGGTTTCCGTCTCAGTGAGCTGTTGGGGTTCCAGCACTCAACCCATCTGTGAAACCTATCTCCTTGCAAAAGGTGGAAACAACTGGTCTGTCTAAAGCTTTCACTCCTGGGGGAAGGTGAACACTTCTATCCCTGCTTATCTCCCAAAGCTGACGAGAGGGAAGAAACTTTCTGGCACATCTGCTGCTGTAAAATGAAAAGAGATCAGGAAGGAGACAAGCAGCTCCTGACTGATTCCAGCTTCCCTCACTCCTCTACACAAAGCAAGAGCAGCTCCTCTTTCAGGAGAGGAAAAATTGCAAGAAATTAAGGTGATAGGTTTTTTAAAAAGGCTCAGAAAAAGGGCAAAAGAGAGGAATGAAAGGCAGGAAGAAAGCAGGGATGATTTACAAAGCCACAGAATGGGAACCTCACTGCTGGAGTACGTGATTGTGCTGGGAAGCGTCACATGGATTTGCGGGGAGACCTCCATGCTGTAGTTCAGATAAGAAGCTGAACATTTGGGTTTTATCTGAACTGATCCTGAACTTTACAGCCTTTGAGATCCTGCCAATCTCTCCCTCTCCCCATATGCATGTTTTTCCAGCGTGGAAGCTGATTTTGCTTTATGCACTTGCAATGACAGGTTGTGAACCGACACCGTGGAATGATGCAGTACCTCCTGGGACCACGGGAACTTTCTGGTTCAGGTCTCTATGTTTTAGGGACTAAAGAAGACTGCTACAAAAAGCCTAGAAATGGAACCATTTTCAAGGTTCTAATTAATAAGCCTTTCCCAGAGAAGTCACAAAATTTATCAAGCGAACTGCACTTAAAATCCTCCAGCTTCCATCCGTCATGCAGCTTACTTGAAAAGCCATCCCCTGCAAAGCTGTTGTATTCCCTCCCCCAGTGTTAAAATTTATGGAATTGGTGCTCCTTGAGGAGTTAAGAGTTGGAAAGGCACCCTCCCTAATGGGGAGGAGTGAAGGGTTGGTGTTTGGCTTATGAAAATCAGGAGTGCTGAGGGTCTGCTGAATACAAATAAAAAATTACAGGCTGCAAAGTTCCAAATTAACATCCTGATGACTCACATTGCTCTTCAGAAAAGCTCAGTCTTCCCTTTGATCTCAGGATTACAGGCAGCCAGGGTCTTATTTGCAGCTACGCAAAGAACCTGCTGCACTACACCAGCAGTAGGCACAGACCTCAAAATAAAACCCAAGGTACATGAACACTCATCTGCCAGCACAGCAGAGATTGTCATTTTGGGACTTCAATGGATGAATCCAGCCCCTGCAGTCAAATACAGGCACACTGCAAAGGCTGGTCTCTCTAAAATCTAGAGTTTGTCTCAGGAATAGTTTTCCCTTTTCATTCTCATCTGATTAATCTCAGGCCGTGCTCTTCAGGCTCATTCCCACTTTTAAGACAAGCAGGACAACAACAACCATTTGTATTCTTTATGAAATTAATTCCTGATGGCAACTTTAAACTAAGTGTTGATTTGTTCCCCATAATGCATACATTCTTCTGCAGTATAATACAACTCTCCACAAGTTCAAATTATTCTGAAACTTCCTAATAAAAACTAAAATTGTGTAACAGTTGATGAGATTTTTACATATATATGTGTCTACATAGATACACACACATACACACTGTCAAAATAAAATTTTGGGTCATATATTGTGGGGTTTTTTTAATCCACAGGTATTTTACTGTATCTCCCTTAATTTTTAAGACAGAGCATATAGAATAGAAACATTATTGCCTTATTTGCAATCCTACCTGAATACTTGGAGAGGTATTAAATTAATTGTGCCTTTTCAGAACCAAGTACCAGGTCTTCAGACAGTGTTTAGCACCTGTATCTGTAAGTCCTGACATTTCAGTGGGGAAAGAGAACGCAGCACTTCTGGAAACGAGGGCCATGGTGGGCACACCAAAGGGAAGAAATTACAGCCAAGGTTTGAAATCTGAAATGCTCATGGTCTGGCTTTTGAAATTCCATATATTTCTTCAATTAAATATTGAATAGCTGTGACTATAAAAAGCTCTGTACATCTGGAAGTGGAGTATTATATTATCTGGTGAAAGAGCACGTCAAGGCCAGACCAAGCAGGTTGTCACAGCTAATCATGTAAACCAGCCCTCTGCTTTCTGTGTTGCAGGAAAGAATGCTGTATTGAGAGGCAGACTGCTGGAAATTGGGGTTTCGGTACAAATTTTGAAGCAATAGCAGTGAATCATTTCTCCTTTGGCAGATTCAGAATGCCTTTTCATACGAACATCCAAACCAAACACATTCTTGACTCCAGAACAGTCCTAGAACGTACTTTTATCCAAGTACATAATAATAAGGCAAAACAGACACTAAAAACATATCCTGGCAATAAATACTTTAAGACTTCATTAGAAAACCAAAAGGTCACATCTGATACACGAAAAAGGCAAATTATCTAGGCTGACATTTACAAGTAATTTGAATTGACATTAGCATGAAAAATACAATTTTACTGTAAGAAGTAGTCTTACCTCTAAGTTTAAATGTGCCCTTAAGCATTAATGCTGGAAACAAAGCCCTGAAAAATATCTGCAGCCCTGCCAATTATATTTCGGTATTTTAAAGCAAAGCAATGTGAATCAGACAATTAGCAGAAGGTTTCAGCCCCTCATTAGCAAGCAGAACCTAATAGGAAGAGGGGGGGAAAAAAAATCACCACCGTGTAAGCTCTGATGAGCAGATTACGGGCTCGATCCAGCTGTGAGATAGTCAGGCACCCATTACCATGCAACCAGCTTATCCACGGATGTGAGCAAATACCAGGAGCTGATTTTGCAGCACACACAGTGAGAGCTGGAGCATCCCTGCGCCTCCCCAGGCAACAACAGAGCCCTGTGCCCGCCCGCCTGCCGTTCCCCAGGAAAGAGAGACACACGGTGCACAAAGCAGCCGGTCTGCATTCCGTGGACTTACTTTAACTGTCGAGGCTCGCAGTCAACTCCCGGCAGCAGGAGCCTGGCCGCCTGCCGTACGTCATCGCTGTCCACCGAGAAACTGCGCCGGTGCCCCGCGTGAGCCACCGCCACCCGAATCCACTCCATCAGCGGAGGCAGCACGATGAACGGCCTGGGGGAGCACACACACATCAGTGCCAAGGCACACGAGCACCACAATCACAGGTAGAGAGAAGCAGAGAGCAGGGGGGTGCGGGCGTGTGCGTGTGCATATATGTGTGAGAATATAAATATATACAGAGAGAAGGGAGCAAGGATAACGGAAGGATGGGAAAGCAAACCAGCTCAGCAATTTTCAAATAGGTCTAAATCAAGATGTCTCATCCTGTCTCCAGGGCAGGACTATTTGGAGAGTGAGATTTATGAGCCATGCTCATCCATGGGGCTCTGGGAGGTCAGTGCACCCGACTGGCAAGCCCTCCTCCCATCCTTCACACAGTGTAATCCCAAAAAGAGGACAAGAATCTGGCACAGGACCACGTCCCGCTCTGGCTGACACACTGGTCTGGGTTCTCTTTGCAATAGGCACAGGAGAATAGATCTGGGCAGAGAGAGGGGATGCCCCAACACTGAGATGCCAAGGATGGAGCGGGAATGCCCCAGGAAGTCTCCAGCATCTCCTGCCGATGCAATGGGTACCTTGTGCTCAGTGCTGAAAGTGGGGGACTTTGCAGCCAACGTGAAGGTTAGCTGTGAGCGAGGTCAGAAATCAGAAACCAGACTGCTTGGTCTCACTTTTAGCAGTATCAAACTGCTACACCTTCGGGTGCCAGCTGTGCTGCCAAAAAACATACAAAAGTGCCCCCAAAAGTGTCTGCTGGATTTTGGGCCACACCCCCACAAAGTCTGGGCACTATCAGAGACACGGTCCTTCACTCCACGATACCTGGACAGCCCCATGTCCCAGCAAGAGCTGCCCAAGCTGCAGATGAAGCATGCAGCACACAGTTTGCTCCACCTATGCTAAGAACTATTTGGGAGCCAAGAAAAGATGCTGAGCCATAAGTAAAAACCATAGCTTCAAGTCATGTTTTGGAGGAAAACTAATAAAATAACTGCAGCTGAACACCTTGAAGGTCACTACAAGTTTCTTGCTTGCCTTTCCTTCTGCAGTCCCTTTTCATGGAGGAAGGGAAAAAAAAAACACCTGCATTAGGTGCAGAGTAGACAAATATTTTACATTTTAAATGTACAACTTTACCTCAAAAGGATCTACTCCGAGAAAAATTATTTAAGAAGATGTTGATTCTAGAATATCCTTTTCCTATTTATAGCTCTTTATGCATTTATTTCCCTTTTTGAGGACTTGGCTTTACACAGCTCTGATATTAATATTCTTGAGGGGGGATGAGATACTTCAGAAGCGCCAAAGGACAGAGAAGCCCTGAGGCCACTCACTCTCCCTAGAACAGCGGGTTCCCAAATCTCACAGGCACGTAAATGAACAACCTCTTTTTGAAATATGACATCTTTGGCCGAGTTGCCACTTCCATCGTTTTTCTATTCCAACACATCACTGTCACCTCAAGCCCAGGCTGTATTTGTTTCCAAGGCTTTTGCTCTCCCCAGACCTGCCAGGGCCACATAAGGAGGCAGATAAGGACAGAAGATCATCTCCCGCAGCTCACGCGAAACAATTTCCAAACCCAACTCATTTGTCATGAGAGTGGTGGGAGCCAGAGGAGGAAAAGGGGGGAAGCAGGGGTGTATTTCTTCCTGGAAGGTGCATGCTTCCCAGGTCATCTTCAGAGCAGAAGGGACCCTCTTTTGAGGCATGAAATACCTGGGAGCAAGCGATCAGTGGGAGTTTTTTCATCACTTGCTGAGCAAACAGCAGAAAGGAAGCTGCAAATCACACTGTAAAACTGCGTGTAGTTACAGATGTAACTTGGTTCTAGGAATACAATTAAAGGAAAACTCAATTCGAGGCTAAGTTTTGCATGAGTGAACACAGTTTGGATCAGAGAAATGAAGACAGGCTTGTACAGCGCCTTCCTGTAACATCTGCTGGGCAAACAGAAAAGCAGAGCTGTGGCTGAACAGGGGGCTCAGAGGTTCACACTGATTCCTCCTCCTGAGCAGGACAGAAACTCACCCAGCACAAAATCTGCCCCACCACAGTTAGGAGCAGAGCAAATAAAAATATTTACAGGAACTCAGATAACTGCACTATAAAATTGCCTTTTTTTTTCCTTTCCCAGTCTTGCAAATTTCAACAGAGAAATAGAAATAAGCATGGCTATTTGGTGCAATAAATCCCAAGAGGGAAGAGAATCAATGTGCTGCAGAAGCAGGGAAATTTTCTATGAAGTCCAATTTCAGTCCCTGGATGAGGATATGGAGTTTGCTCACAACATATTACATTCCTTTTTCCAAGGGAAAAAAAATCATCACTGCATATCTCAGCATGTCAGGAAATTTGTATTTTGAGAAGAGAACCAAATATGGCTGAGTGCAATAGGTTAAAAATACCCTTCAAGAATCTGTGCACCATGTGAAGGGCTGGGTTTTTTCTTTTAAATACTGCTTGTGTGCCAAAGAGGAAAGAGGAACACAGAGTTATAAGGGTGTGATAATCCACAAGACAACGTGACATCAGCAAGAAATACTTCACTTTTCAAACAGCACTGTGTGAAAATGGGTTAGCCAAAAGCATCACATCACTGGCATATACACTGATTTATCTCCGGTACAAAGGCAGGTACCAACCAGGAGAATTCAGTAATTTTGTGTTTCACAGAGCAGATAAGTCACCTAGTTACAGGCTTTGGAAGTACATGCCTTAATTAAACTAATCTAACCATGGTGCTCAGCTTGATTCTGCCTCAACGATATGGGAAATCAGGAGCAGCTCAGCTCTGCACAAGCACCTTACCTGGGCTGCAGGTGAGTGAGAGCTCTGACCTCCTCCTCCAGCCCTTCTCTGTACCTGTGCTTAACTTTAAATGCATGCTTCCATTCTCTAATTCCATGCAGCTTAAAGTTAAGTATGAACTTTAAAAAAAAAAAAAAAAATTTTTTTGGCACAGACTTGTATTTTCCTGAGCTCACATCTAAATGGAAAAATATGCCAGATCAGGATGCAGGGAGAGGTCTCTGCACAGAGCAACTCCCATCCCACACACAAGAGCTGGGAGGTGGGGGAGGGCTGGGAGAGGCCAACACAAAGCAGATCCCCAAAGGGTTGGACCCTTCTGGGCCCTGTCCCCCTTCATCAGAAAAGGCAATTATGAGTGCCCCACCAACCCTCACATCTCTGGTTCCTCCTCCTAGGCAGCATCCTTCCCTGTTCCCTCCTGCCACCCAGCACTCCTCCCAGATCTATTTTTGGACAGCTCGAGGTCCCATAAGCTCCTATGCCTTGAGACATCTGCAGGTAGCAACACCCCGCTGGCACTGCCCCAAAAGGGACACGTCCTCACTGTGCTGGCTATCAGAGGTCCTTCTCCCCACTGCCTTCACCCACTGCAGCTCCCTGCCAGCACCCTCCCTCCAGAGTGGGGCAAACGACCCCTCCCTACCCCATCAGACCTCAAACTTATCTCGGTTTTGTGGGGCTGATGTCTCTAGAGCACTCTGAGTTACAGAATGACTCATCAGAAAAGCAGATGTTGCAGGGGGGAGCCTAAATGTAACCATATGAGGGGTCCCCTAAAGCCTGCACTCCCTCCAGAGCCACACGAAGCCTTCCTGGGCTGCCCACCACTCCCCCTCCCTCGCTTGCTGGCACACAGAGATATTAAAAATCCTGTCATGCATATGCAATAACTCAGGCTTTTCCATTATTATTAGCAGTAGTAGTAGTACTGTTATTGTTATTGTTGTTATGGTAGCAGTCTACCTGTATATAAACAGGAGAAATTGTCAGGTGGAAGACCATGAGAAATTATGCACCATAAAATGCAATAGGATGCTTCATTATTTTTGCATGGGTCTGTGAGAAGATGGATGAAGCTCCTGTCTGGACACCACCTGCTGCAATGCTGGATTTGCAAAGCACTCTGACAAATTCCAAATAATCCCTGACCCTGGTTTTTCACAGTTCCTACCATCTTTGCAGGGTGCAGAATCCCTGCTGGCTGCTGACCAGCTTCACAGTCCACCTTCTGCCCAGAGCAGGGCCACTACACACAACCACTCTCTCCTTGATTTCCAGCAGCTGGAGCAGTTATTCCCCTCACCAGCTGCTCCCTCTCCCCTACAGTGAGTAAGAACACTCAGCACCTTTGAATGCTCCTCACACAGGCTCACAAAGGATGGGCCACCAGTCCCTTGTTCCCAGCAGAGCCTACAGCGTGCTCCAGGTCCCAGAGCTCATCAGCGCACATGAGAGACTCCCAGTCAATCACAGTGCTCCAAGCAAAAAAAATCAGCATTTCAAGTGCAGCACAACAGCCTCTTTATTTCCCGGGGCAATTTACACTGCTCTTCTCCAGACACCTATGGAGCCCTTGCCCCACCACATGCACTCATTCACTGCCTGTATTACATCAAACTCTAGGGAGAGGACTGGCTCGATAGCCACAATGAGAAGAGAGAAATTCCCGAGGCTAATCCTATTCGGATGGGCATTCCCACAGCTATCTCCTGTTGTCCCTCCCTCAGCTTCCCCAGCTGTGAAGTGGACACAGCTCAAAGACCTGACCTTGCTTTAACTCGGTTCAGTTGCTACAGTTGCTTCAGATGACGTGTTTGCAGGATCCTCTGGCTACTGAGGAGGGTGGTGGTGGTGTAAGAGTGGAGTTTCTTCTCTCACTCCAGCTAAGGATTGCTGACTGCCAACCTTTGTGGACACGACAGGCAAATCGGTACACAGAGGTCGCTGCTGTTTAAATTTGCAAAAGCTACCAAGTAAAAGGTGCTTCTGAGAAACATAAGGCTGTACTTTTACATGAAAAAGCCTTTCTAGATAAAGATAGGGAGATGTTTTTTCTTGCAGATGTGAGTCAGCAACTTCAACATTGTAAAAAGCTCTTTATATTTGTTTAGTTTGTTTATGTTTTCATGGGTGCTTTTTAAAGAAAATCCCAATATATGAATTGAAAAGCATCCTAAGTTCTGACAAGTTTTCACTTGGAACATATGATGGAAATATGTATGCGATGCTAGTCCATTTTTAGCATTATTGAAAGATAGAAACGCATGGGTTTTTCCAATGTAGAGCATGCATTTCAGACAGGTTTCTAGGCTGCAAAACTCATTTATACTTACACCATAAGCTACTTGTCTTCAGAGGGAGCAAATACTTTTTGATGCCCTCAAAAAGCTGCCAGTCCCAATCCTTCCCAGAAACTCAGCAGTGCCAGCTGATGCTCCATGTGAGTTCATGCAGCTACTCTATGCTAGGCAGCTGCTCTGCCACCCCAGAAGCCCAGCTAAGGGTGACGCAAGCAGTGAGTTCTGCATCTTGCTCAGGCTGAAGGATCACATCTCCCTGCTCTCACACGAGCCTCATGAGACCTGCCTAGGCAGAAGGAGGATTTACCCTTAGCCTTTAGTGCACCAAGACATTGGTGCTCCAGAGTCCCCAGACAGGCATCTGCAAATCATGGGTTTTGAACCCACATCCAGGGCTGGAATGAGCTGTCCCTGTTACCTCTCCTGCATTAAGAACATTAATGGCCAAGACTTGAAACACAGCTGAGTCAAAGTGATGACTCAGCCAGCAACCACAACAGGCAAATATTTCACTGGCAGTTTGGACATCGGATTTGACACGACCAGCAATGGCATAAATCCCTGAGGACACACAGCATTCAGAGTGCAGCACAGAACAGCCTGGATACCATGCAGTTCTCACGGGGCTGCATGCGGTTTCCTCTATTTAAAAAATCCTATAGCCATCCCATGGACAGCAGAAGTCCAGCTTGATAAATTAGATGTAGAATACAGACCCAGTCCAGCAAGGATCTTGCCGTGGAACAGCTGAGCTACAAATAATGCCTGAACTATTTCTTGCAACACGTGCCATCTCACACGCTGCAGGCAGCTCCAACAACACTGCTGAAGGGATTTCTAGAAAGTGGGAAGTTTGATATTTAGCATGCAAATCTAGAGGATTTAGGTAAGGATGCATTGGGATTTCTTTTCAGTGGTTCCACGTCAAATCAACCCTGCTCTCAGTTTTGACTTGAGCAAGGCTACAGCTTCACTGTGTGAATTTTCCAATCAAACAGTGGATAAAAATAGATAGGGTTGCATGGGGCTATGGCATACTGGCACACCAAGCATGTGTAATCCCTTCTGCATATACTGGTTCATTCAGGTTTCACTGCAGGGCTCCCATATTCTCAGTGCTTTACCTGTTTTTCATTAGCATTCCTCACCACTCTCTCCAGGTCTTTGCTGGAGACTGCCCTAGCCACGGAGGTTGTATCACATAATAATTTAAATCAGGGACACTTTCCCCTAGTTCTCTTACTGAAATTTTTCTATAGATATAATCTGTACTACACACATGGCTGTAGCAGTTACAAAAATGCTCTGAAAGAGTTCAAACTATTTTTTAAAATTATTTTAATAGCATGGAACACTCATCTCATTCGAGGGGCTGCATCACATTAATTAGCCAGCTATACCAATAGCTACCCAAAGCATGAAACAAAACTGAGGTAACCCAAACTCCTTCCATTAATCATGAAGTCTACAATTTGCAGGTGTATGCATGTGCAGGGAACATATATCTTTTTGTGTGTGTGTCCATGTGAGTGTGCAAGGCAGGCAGAAAGAGGAGAAACAAGCAGTAACAGCCCATGGGAGTGTCCTAAGGGACTGCTCCCCACACAGGGAGTAATAGTTAAGGAAAAGTGAAAAGAAGGTTAAAACCAGACACATATCCATCAACACAATTAAGACTGGAGGAGAAAAGCTAACAGCTGCCAGGTGGTACAAGGAGCTAATGCTGCTCCTCCAAGGTGGAGCAGCAGCAGAAGCACTGGAGAAGGGACTTGGCTGCCTGTGAGCAGAATTAATGGGTGTTTCTGGACTGGCTGAGCTGCTGAGCCACAGCTTCTCAATGAGTTGTTAATGGGGAACATGGCAAGTTAGGAAGTAATGAGGACTTTGTCAATACAGCTGTGGATAAAAGTGGGTAAGGAACCACTTAAGGAAAAACAACATCACACAAATCTGCAACTACAGATTCTGCACTTTCCGGTGCTTAAGAAATTACTTGCAATAATTTTGGAAGCATTATAGGGGCTGACAAGCCAAACATAACCACGGGACAGATCTTTTTATTCAGCTAGAAGCAGCAAGAAAGAAATCTTGACAACAGTACCCTCATCTACAGCTCTTTTTCTTTTTTTTTTAATTCCCAGGAAAGCAAAAGAATCACAAACCTAAATCATCCTCAGCCTCCTGCAGGTGGAAGCACTGGAGGAGCGCTGCTTTTGCAGGCAACACCCAGAACAAGATAAATGGCTCCAGCACATCCCAGCTGGGTACAACAGGGAAAGGGGACCCCACAAAGAGGTCCACCCTCTCCCTGTACCTCCATGCCTGACAAAATAGCCATCTACATGGTATCCAGGGTCAGCAGAACTGGCTTGTGTCAGTGCCAAAAAATCAAAGAGTCTCTGCCAAAGTGGCCAGATTGAAGGAATATGAATTTGGGGTGGGAGGGGATCAAACATCCATCTTATGGTTGGGTTTGTCAGCATTTAGGAAGTGGGGAATATTTTCCAGGTTTTCTAAGCTATTCTGGCCACTCTCCACTTCTCCCCCTCCCATGAAAGCAGCTCCCCCCCAACAAGAGTTTCACTATATAATCATTTTTCCCTTTTATTTTCCATAAAGATAAACACTATTAAAAACATACTGCATTCTCATTTCTTTACCTCCATGAAGAGCAAACACAGAGAAACACTCCCTAGAAACGAAGTGTCGGATTTATTCCAAAGTAAAAATCCCTTTCTATGTGTCCCCCAAGGCTCTGAGGGAGGTACTGCTTTCTGAGCTGGAAAGTGCTAAGCCAGGCAGCAATGCCACCATACTAGATTCTCCTCTCATATCCAGCCTCTGCAGGAGGATATGTACAGCCCTTGCAGCTCAGCCTGGCTCAGAGCCAAAATCCAGGTGGGCTGGAGATGACTAGGAAGAACAGGATGGTCTCATGGTGCCATCAAGCCCTGCAAGTGCTGGGAGAATTCTTTGGCTGCATCATACAATCCCCTCTAGCCTGGGCTTGCACTGTCAGGGAGGAGGGGGCCAAGACAGTAGCCAGGTTGGCTTCACAAAGAGCCAAGGACATCCCCTATTTCATGAAAATACTGCCTTCTACAGCCAGATCCACACCGTCCTGGCTTCTCTGCACCAGCAGGGACACAGAGAGGCCAAGGATGGGGGAAGATGCCTGGATCTTCTTGCTTCCTTCTGGGCTTCTTACAAAATAACAACAATTGCTGCAGCTGGAGAGTGAATACAGCAACAGATACACCACAAATCTTGCAAATATTTTGTATGTAAAAGTGTCACGTTTAACAAACCCATCTCCCTGCAACTCACAAAACCCCATCATGGAAACCGAAACCACCAGAGATAAGTCATGGACCACAAAGCACGACTGCCTGTAAAAAAAAAAAACCAAAATATGGGAAATGGGTAGGAAGGCTCCTCAGAGCACCACAGAGAAGTCGGCCTCACTGTTCTCCTTTCGGAGCAGCACAGGGTGGTTACCTCCAGCTGGTGAAACTCCAGAGCTCAGCTCCATGGGAATAGCCGGGCTCACACTTGGCCCTGCGCCGCTCCCGCTCCAGCACTAAGCACTAATGCATGTTTGCTTAGGCAGCAGGAGATGGATCTGCCCCTTGCAGAAGTGGCCACAGGCCCTTGGCAGTAACTCCGAGTCCTCGCTCTGGCCCTCGCCGCAGGCCGCAGCCGTTCGCCGCCCTGCCAGACGGAGCGAGCAAAATAAAGCGAAGAACACTCGTTTTAAATCATCACTATTCCAAGTGCTCGAACGAACAGGACGTGTGTTAGGGCGACCTCACAGAAAGGAAAACCTATTAAAGCAAATGCTGAAAGTGATTTTTCAAATATCCCTGCCCTTTTTCACTTATGCACAGGGAAGCCTGAAGAAATCTTCCAAAACCAGAGGCTCAGCTTCATTCACCCCTGTATTTCCTCTGGTTCCAGTGGCATTATTCCCACAGATGGGAACTACAGATCAGGTGAAAGTATATTCTAATTTTTTAAAAGGTTTTTTTGTGCAGACTAACCACTCTTGGACATGAGTTAGGCCTTCCACAATAGCAAGACTGGATGACAAATCATGACATTAAAAACAATTAAAAAAAAAAAAGAGAAAATTCTGAATTCTTGTCATTTCCCTCCTGTTTTTTTCATACTTTGGAAATAACAGAACAAAAAGTGACAACATGCTCACAGAGCGACCCAAACTTGAAAAGAAACAAAATGCCATCCAAAGGCAAATGGCAAAATTCCCAGTAACATCATTAATGCCAGAATTTCATCTTGTATGCTCTTCTGCAACTAATAAAAACTATTTCAATTAAGATATCATATTATATACCATTTACAACTACACACACAATGAGACCCTCAAATGCTGCTTTTGAGATGCAGACCTCATCCTGCAACAATAGCTAAGCCCCATATGTGCAGATCAGAGTTTGGCTCACATGTACACTGCAATACATACTCTGGGATGTAAATGTGGAGCCCAGCCTGACAAACCAGCTTGCATTTGCATCACCACAATACCCATCCTAAAAATTCATATCCAGCACTTTCTAAGCACCAGCCACTCCTCTCACCTCTGTACTGGGGATGCCTGGTTTAGGGCTGGTGAGAGTGGGGCAGGGAAGCAGCAGAGTGTGCCCCAGCACACAGCTGGAGACGTGTTTTAGAAGAGGAGATGGATTTATTTCCTCGGTCAGCAGTCTGACCTGTGCTGGGCACCCTGCCTGCCAGCTTCAGAGGCACTTCCTTCTCACCTTACACCAGACCCTGAGCCAGGACAGGGCCACAGGTGCACCTCCCTGGCCATGCAAATCCCTGGAGCAGGGACAAGAGCAGCACAGTTGGCACTTGCCACACCCCTGGCCAGGGCAGCCCCGAGGTCACTCCTGTGCCCCATTACTCAGTGCAGCAGGAGCCAAACATCTTTAATGACTTCTCCTTTCTACACTCTATTCATTTTCCACTTCCCCAATCACAGCTGTTGAGCCTTATTAACACGCAGGGGAAAAAAAACACATTTAAACCCAAACCTGCTAGGCCAGAAATAGAAGTTCTCATTTTCTTTTCCAAAACACAGAATAGCTGAGCAACAACGAAAGGAAAAGGAAATCTCTCCCAAGT
Organism: Promerops cafer; assembly: GCA_013398275.1. Classification (NCBI taxonomy): domain Eukaryota; kingdom Metazoa; phylum Chordata; class Aves; order Passeriformes; family Nectariniidae; genus Promerops; species Promerops cafer. The sequence goes on from VZSE01008598.1 coordinate 96,341, forward strand.
GCACATCTGGAACCAATTTGCTGTCTGTAGCCACTGGGTGTCACTTTTGATATATATTGGTTCAGCCACGCAGCAGTTTGGGGAGAGAAGCGGATTTCAAGGAGGTGATCCTAAACCAAACCAGACTGCTCCGCAGCCTCTCACGCGCAGGCTGTAATTAGCAATTAGCCAGCCAGGCTGATTTATTAACAAAACATCCTCACCACGACACCAAGCACCGTGCAGAGGCTCTTACCTCTCAGTCTGCAGCGTGACTTTCGAGGGCTCCACGTTGGGGTTTTCCCACTCCATCTGGGGACAGTGCATGAAGTAGCAAAGGGTGTACAGAGCCTCTGGCTCCCAGTAGAAGGATCCCTGCTTCTGGTGCATCGGTGTCCCGTTCCCGTGCTGCTTGGCATTGAGGGGCTGCAGGTGGTGCATTGCTCGAGACACCAGGTCACCTGGAAAAAAGCAAGAGCCAGGTGAATGCCAGGCTGTTCAGCTGCCTCCCCTGAGCCACAAACTGAAAGGCACTCTGGGTTGGTCTTCCCTTCCATTCAACCTCACATATGCAAATAGTAGAGGGTAGGACAGGATTCTGGGTGTTACTCATCACCAGGCTGAACTTTTCCTGGTGGTTTACGTGGTGTGATGTGACATACCCAGGCTGCAGACAAGCCCACAAAGGCCTGCAGGAGATGTGTTTCTGCAAAGATGGTGGTGTGGGCAGCATCAGGCTGGCCCATCTCAGCACCACCAGGAGAGCTGGCATGCTGAGCCAGAATCACAGCTACCTACTTAGCAGCCTCTGGAGGATGCTAAAACCCCACAGCCCCCAAAAATGACCATGTGGGGCGGCACCAAAAGCTGCATGCTTCCTGAAATCCAGCCCCTTGGAATGAGGAAGGAGGCAGTCAGATAACACACAAAGCACTGCAGGAGGATGTCAATAAGCAAGTAAAGAAAAATGGGGAAAATATTGCTAAAAGACAATATAAAAAATGTGCAACCAAAATTAATTTTTTAAGTCCAGGCTAGGCCTGGAAAACTTCATGTTAGCAGAAAAACAAAATCTATGAAGTAGGCTCACCTGGCCCCCCAGGTTTCCAGAGCACAGAAAATGGACAAAGAGGAAGATGCTCATAGTCCCCCCTGCACCAATGGTCTGGGGCACTCCCTCACAAGACAGATATAGGAATCCAGCCACAACATGTGGACTGGGATCAGCAAAGCCAGCAAGTGAGATTACCAGGCAAGTACGTGGGCAAGCAGCAGTACAGTCTCTTAGCACAGCACTGATTGTAACTAATTAACTAAAGGATCTCTCTCCAAGGCAGTGAACTTTATTGACTAGTGACCATTCTATCAAAGGCAGGTAAACAATTGTGGTTTAAACTGCCTTTTTTTCACATGTTCAAATCACTCTGAGAGTGCTTTTGGAGGAAATAAGGATCTCAAATCAAATCAGTCGGTTTGTTTTAAATTAAAATCAGAGCAAGAGCCCTTTGGGTCATTCTTAAGCTATACAAAAGCAAGTGATGAGAAAAAGAGGACATAATTTTCCACTGTTAAGAAGTCATGCACTTTCTCTTACTTGCTTTTCCCAAGTGACCACTGAGCACTGAAACTTGGAAGAAAAAGTTTAAGATGTACACCAAGGTAGGAGCATAAAACCAATTGTGGGGAGATAAATAATGAACCCCTGGGCAAACTTAAAGGAGAACCACTCTGACCGTGTGCATGGCTGAACTACGGGGTTTTGCAAAGTCCCACCCCTTTGAACACCACACATCACCTCTCTCCAGCCTGACTCACACAGAAAATGCTGCTGCTGCAGTGATAATGTGTACCAGGGAGAACAGAAATGTCTCACTTAAAAATCTCAGTCCAGTCCTCCAAAAATGTAGCCTTAAAACCATGAAGAGAAGAAAACCACTGGCATGAGGAAACTGCAGAGTCCATGATTTCAGGGTTTTGACACAAATTTTTGCTTCACTCTGCAATATTCTTCTGATTCAAAGCTTTCATTTAAAAATAGCTTCTGTCTTTTCCCTCTGCCAGGAAATTGCCGTGATAGGACCAATCTTGCAGCCTTGCATGCTCATAATTTCCAAGAGAAACTATGCATGTGGAAAGTATGCAGGATCAGGTCTGCAGAAGAAACAGATGTGCTTTTGAGATGACTCCACAGTCCTGCACAAGGCTATCTTCAGACAACCAGAAGCAGCAGGAAAGTTTGGGACCTCCTTCACTCAGCCCACTCTAGTCACAGCAGATGTGCACTGCCAAGTCTAGCATAGGCCAATTTAATTGCTATCAGCCTTGTTGATAGTAAATTCCTTCCTTTTTCTCCAGAAGGCAAAAAAATTGCATAGAAATGCTGGCTGCAGCATCCAGCTTTAACAATAATAGTAAAGGCAGAGAAAAGGGAGACACACACTAAAGTCAGCCTTTTCAGACCCAAGCCATTACAGCACTGAAGAACATGGGTAAAGTTTACACACAGCCAGTCTTGTTTCAGTGGATTGAGACAGCAGGCACTAGAGAATGCCTCTGACGTCTGTCATAAATGATGAATAAAAATTAAGATGCAATTTCAGCCCAGATTCTGGCAGCAGCATTACTTCATCCCACTCCTCCCTGAGCGCTGGGGTGATGTGACCTCAGTGACACGCCCAGGACCAGAGGAAACCACATGGTGAATAAGAAGGGAAAGCAGCAGCAAGAATGACGTGAGCAGGGCAGGCAGCTAAGCATCACTGCTGATGCAAGGCTGGAGGAACTCAAGCCTTGCTGAAAGGCAAAGCTCCAGTCCATATTAATATGACCAGGAATTCATCCTTTTATGCTGTATTTCCTCTACTGCTTCCTAAAAACCCCAAAACAATTCATACCATTAAAGCTGAATTAATGTTTTTTATATTTAAGCCTCATTTAATTATATTATACCAAGAACTGATTGTTTAGATCTTTCTTTTGCCTTTGCTATGCTTTCTCTGGTCACATTTGAAATGTTTTCTTTATTAACAATTATTGTAACATTTCTTTACTGATAAGTTGACTTGTTTCTTCGGGTCAACTCAAAGCCTAAGAAATAAATACCTATAAAACACGGAGCTTCACAGAGAACAGTAGGCAAGCATAAAAAGCCCCATTATATTGGTACCTGATGGGCAGAGTTGTAGAGGAAGGACAGGAATCACTGCTCTGTTTTACTCCACAGCGTAACCTCAAACAATCCAATACATGCCCTAGTGCCCTTTGCCTCCTTCAGCCTGTTACAGCAACAACTCTCCAGGGCAGAGACCGTGCCTTAGCATATCTGTTCTCCAGGATCAGTGCCAGGAAGGCACAGGGAAGCTGACAGGCACATGTACACACTGCATGGCAGCACTTAGGCAAACTCTGTAAAATGTAGCACCGTGCAACATCTGGTTCTAGGTGTGTATTGTCTTGAATCCCTACCAGGTTTTGCTCCTTCTATTGTTCCTTGCTGATTATGTTTTTGCTTCTCCATTTCCTTCCTAAGAATGTACCAAGAGTTGAGACTCTCTTTGATTCCAAGGTACTCCAAAGCCCACGGATGTGAAATCAGCTTCATGATGGGACTCACAGGTCTGCTCTCCAGCTATCAGCCAGCTCCAGTCTCATCTGGGAAGCCCAAACTACACGTGCTCTCCTTGCCAGCTGTAAAAGCCATGTTATAGCTGAACAATGAGGGCAACCTTGAATTTACGGCCAAGCACAGAGAGATAAACCCCCTTCACAAGTCTGTGCAATCCCTTCATCAGTGTCAGCCATCTCTGCTCTTCAGGGCTGTGCTCAGCACAGAAAGGCTCTGCACAGGCAGGTTACCTGCTCACAGCACTGCTGGCTTTTCTGCTTCTTCTTTGGCCCTGAAAGTATGTGTTTGGCTGTATCAGCTGAACACATCTGAAAGGCTGATAAATTCCTCAGTGCATCATCTCCAGAAAGAACACATCTAAAATAAAATTCCCAGCAGCTGCAGTGACCTTGTAACTCCACGAATGAGGTTCCTGATGGCTGTGGCATCATGACCTAAGGGGCTTGGCAGGGATCCCTGCCTTGCCCTCCACTGATCAAATTCTCACCCTGTGCCACCACCTGAAGAACAGACTGGGGAGCTGATCTGCCTGACAAGAGAGCTTGCCAATTTTATTTTGTTTTAAAATTAAACTCAATGAAAACTTCCGTAATTTATGCAACATAAGCCAAGTAAGCCAACGCACAAACTGCTTTGCAGGCACAGCCAGGGAGACATCACACTGTGCAGGGTAAACATAAGAAAAAAGAACAGCGAAATGGGGGGACATTTCAGGACATTTTTGTTGCCAAAGAGGGGAAGCCACAACTAGAGGACAGGCTCCCAGAGGGCAGCAAAGGCAGCAGCAAGCCCCAGGCTGACACTGCCTTGCAGCCCTGCTTCTGGATGGGGAAGGGCTCCAGGAATGCGGCTCCACACCGGAGCTTGCCAGCCCAGAGGAGAAAGGCCGTGCCTCGCACACCAACTACCAAAAACCCACGAAACCACCTCTGCACCGCAGTGTGTGCAGAGCTGCCACTGCAGCTGCCAGCATTTCACCCTTCCCATAACTAAAGTGGGGCTTGCCCATTGCTGCTGCTGTCAGTTCAGCACGGTCGGTGAACGCAAGGTCCACGTACATTTGATTTAAAGATTGAAAATATTATGTAATGCGCATGTTGTGACACGGGCCTGGTTTAAGGCAACACTGAATATTTAAGGAACAGCTTCACTGACTTCAAGCCACAGATACGATGTGACAGGCAAAGTAAAGCTGCTCCCATCTGCATGGGGGTGCAATACAACATACAACAACAACATACAGCATGCAAGTGGGCAGCTTCAGCCTGAGTCCTCTGTGCAGTGACCACCAAAGCCTTTTTTTTTTAAACTGTGTTTGGCTTCAGTAAAAGCTATTATCATTGCTTTTACTATGTTAGAGCCTGGTGTTCAAAGAATAACACATCTGTTTCCAATTTTGTACTGGGGGGGGCAGAGGAAGGCAAAAAAGAAGGAAGAGAAAGAAAATGACAGGGACCCAATGCCCATGTCTGAGAAGCTTCCTGTGGGATTTTCTGATCTATCATGATGGACCTGATGATGCTATTCTGCCTGCCAAGGAGCAGCCTAACTATTTTCAGACTGAACAACTGCCAGAGCCAAAACCATTCAGCTGAGTGTATGCCTGCAGAGCCACAGCCCTGACGTGAATGACACGGACAGATCCTTACGCAGCCGCTCCTTATGACACCCATCTCATGTTTTTCTTGTTCCAAAAGCATGTTCTAAAACTACCAGAACAACTTAGCAATGATGCCTTTGCACACTGAAAATGAGCCAGACCTGTGTCTTTCCTTTGAAACCCAGGGGAGAGAGAGGAGCATCTGTTTCCACCGCAGCTGTCTTCCCACCTGGTGCCCTGCTGGGGCACTGTGTGAAGCAGCAGGAAACCATGTTTTTAGGAGGACAGCATTGTGCAGGCAGCACCCATCAGTTTGATAATGCTGGCCTGGTCATCCTTCCAGCTGTCCTTGACTCCTACATGTGTAGTCTGCACTTGGGAATCATGCCCTGCAGTGGGGCATGTTGACAGCAGCAGCGTTACTGCTTTGCTGTGCTTCCTGGGTGAATATTTCCTCCTGCAAAGAGCAAGCTACAGCCATATGCAGGAGTTGTGTCCGTCTTTCAGAGCCCTTAACAACCTCCTGTGTCCTGTCCAGACCATGAAAAGGAGTATGCATCAGGGAGTTGCATTCTAGATGCCAACTTCATGTCATGGTCAGTAGATTCCTCCCTTACAAGCACGTGAGCCAGGTGCAAAACTCATTTTCTTGACCTAGATTCATTTCACACTTCAATACAAAAGTCTTGGATCTATGGTTTTGCTCACAACCAGCTCTGGGAGACTGTATTGAAAACACGAATTTATAACCTTGACAATAAACCACGGTCTATTTAATCAGACTGCTAGCTGGTAGCCACAGCCATTCTGCATCCTTCCCAAAGTGTAGCTAAGTCTCTTTCCCTTTCTACCTCCTGTTGCCTCTGGTTTCTGCACCAAAGTGACACACTGGTGTAGTTTACCCCAGCACGCCCCTGTCAGCACATCACTGCAGGTGAATATGAGCAGTTGAGCTGTGTCTCCTGTGCCAGGTCACCCTCAGCTACCCAAGCCATCTCTACACTCTCGATTCCAGCTGCGCTGTTCCTCCACGTTCCTCTGCCTCCAGTGGTACATCAATCTCCACGTTTCAAAAGTCAGCTGAGCCAAAACTGTTCGAGCAAAACCTGTCCTCAAATGATTTATTGTGAGGTTTTCTATTGTTAACTCAACACTACTCATCTATACCAGGAAAGGAGTGTGCACAGAGATAGGGTGGCTGCACACTAGAAGGTGTGCAGAATGTATTTCACAGTGTGCATGCTTGTAGCACAGAGTATCTTCAAACATAAAAAAGTTAAGTTGTTCTTGGCACACGGTATATTCCAGATTTTATTCCAGCTGCCTCAGGCTGTGGGTGTGCTTGGGGTGCCATAACCCACAGTCAGTGGGGCATCCAATCTGCAACAAATTCATTGTTGAACTCACCTTGCAGAAACCTCCCCAGCTCTGCCATCTCTGCTGTCCCCCTATCTGCTACCACAGGCAACCTCTTCTTCTCCTAAAAGCCATTCACCTCTTCCACATGAGAGAAAAAGAAGGAATTGTGGTCCCAGATTCAGAATTGAGAAGACAGGACCAGGATGCAAGCAGCCCATTTCCTGGCAGTGGCTTCCCTGTGGCCTCCCACAGATCATTTAATCTTTTAATCTTCACTCACCCCACCATCACAAGAACCTTCTATTTATATTACAGAGTAAGTGTTTGCATGCAATTTAGCATTTGCAAAGCCTTTGAAGACTGATAAATTAGGGATTGGCGATATCCCATAAAAAAGCCACAATAATAATTAAACCCTCTCAAGTTCACATACCTATTATAACAACACTTACACGTTTGGACTCTCCAATCCAACGTGGCAAGCGTGATGTTTGTGTCTGATTCCCCTTAAGCCACATCAGCTTCAAACAAAACAAGCTTTGACTCGGAGGAGCTACTCATGTGCCAACCTAATGCAGAGCCTTCACTCTGCGGAACACCGCTGCCTTGTGGACCACCATTCCCAGATTTTCTTTGGCCTAGCATAGACCCGTGTCCTCAAACAGAATTTAGGAGTGCCCATGGCTGAGCAGGCCAGCTAAGAGGGCTCACCCTGACCTGACCAATTGCCTGAGCTCTGCACAGCAGGGATGAGGAGGACAGCAAGGAAAGGAAAATGCCATTTGAATCCCAAGTGTGTTGTGATGCAGGGGTTCAGAGGGAACAGGAGTCTGCACCTCAAATGTAGTGTACAATGGGGAGTTTGAGTTCTGTGGGAGTTCACATTGGTGTACCGGGGAAGGCTGGTGGAGGTTGGAGCTCCAGCCCTTCCCAACCACCACGGTGATGCCTTTTGCCTCTAAGCATCAAACCTGGGTGGGCTTAAACACAGGAAGTAGAAGCCCTGGAGGAGCAAAACCACCCTGGGCTTGTCCCCAAGAAAGGCAAAGGTGGCTGAGTCTCACCCATGGAGGCACCCAGGGAGCCCCCAAAGGAGCACTGAGGACCCAGACAAGCAGAAAGACAAACTGCCCTTGTAACTCAAGATAGAAATCCAGCCCCTTGGTCAACAGGGCCATCGAAGGGAAGATAAAGCCTGAGTAGAGTGTAACCTGGTATTTTCAAATTATCCTCCCTCACGCTTCATCTCACCTGATAAATAAATGTATTGTTTTATGGCTGATGACAGTGGGTATCTCAGGGGGAAGAGAAGAAAAGCAAGATGTTGTTTGGGACTATTAAGTAACCCACAACCCTTCCTGTGCACAGATGCAGACAGTGAATGGAGGCTGTGGTCCATCACTCAGAGAGGGCAGCAAGGAGAATGGGGTAGCAGCAAGGGAAGCCTGCAACCAGGTAGCCCTTAACAGAGGCAAGAAAACACCTACCATTTAAGCACTGCATTCATCTGCCTTCTGTTCTCTGCTGGGGGCGAGGCTTTCTCTGTTGAGGAGCATCTCAACAGCTTCTAACTTTTACACACAGACTGGATGATGTGTGGATATCAGCAAGGAGGAGTTGCAAATTAGACACCCAGAAAGCGGGTGAGCGAGGACCTAGAGACCTTGGGGAATATCCCAGTGGAGGGCCCTTGAAAACTGGGAAAAGCATCACGGTATCTGGAGAGGTGATACACAGGCTGTCGGTCTATGGCCAAACACTATGCTGAAGGGAGAACTTCCATCTGAATTGCAGGTTTTGGCTAGTACTCTGCTTAGCTCAGCACTGTGCTCCATGAACCGAACCGTTCACAGGGAATAAACTTGGTCTTACTCTACGGTGCTGCTTAGACTGAGAAATACATCTGACAAACAGGGCTTTTGTTCTGGCAGTAAATTAGCAGAGCACTTATGACAACACTCCTTCAGATGCCACCCTTCCAGCAAGCACCTTTACCCTGGCATTTGCTTCTAAGTCTAGGTTTAACCTCTTATTTAGAGCACATGAATCAATTTGTACGGCTCCTGCAGCGCTCCTTCCTGTTGGCTGCAGAGGATTGAGACTAGATGAAAAGGCAAGGGAGGGGATACAGACTTTCATCATCTCCTCAGCTGGGGCTGCGAGGAGAAATGAAAAACAGTAATCAGTATGTGCAATCACATTCCTACTTACACTTGAGCAGTAACCCTTCCTTTCATCCCTAAAAGGGTGCCAAGATCCACTGGGAGGCTTTTATTTTGGAAATATATACATTCAGCACTGTGGATGCAAAAAAGAGGATGATGTGTAAGGAAAAGAAGGGATGGAGGGCGGCATTTTCCAATGGCAAAAAGGAAAACCTTGCTGAGACCTGAGTGGTGACAGGGAGGAAATTCCAGCCTGAACATCACATCTGGGGACGGCTCTAAGTTAAACACCATTCAAAAGCAAAAAACCTCTGATATCAGCAGTGTTAAATCACATCTTCAGATTATCACAGTTAAAATAAAAATGATTATTCATTGCGGTTAACACTCAGAGTGATACCAGCACCAGTCACTGTGGTTTGTACAAGTCTGGGTGGCAAACTTCTCACCCAGGAAAGCCATAGGAGACTGGCCATCTTCGCACCCAAAACAAGCCCCAAACAGATTTCTGCTCTAACCTAAAGACATACACTAGGAGATGCTTTGGATGACATCCTAAGCCATGGTTTATCTCCCTGTGCTGCTTGAGACACACAGCCTTCTGCAGCCCTAGGAACACACATCAGCACAGGATGGCTGTCCCACATCAGACACCAACACCTTGACAGTCTTTACCCCAAGGCAGTGAAGGACGAGTATTTCTTGGTGCCATGGTTGGTGCCCAGTGCACCTTAAGGCTCTGCTCTGCCTTCTCACCACCTACATGCACACTCAAAAGAAAGAGGGTCTTCCTTCACCCCAAAAAATAGCAACGACCTTCAGCTATAAGCCTCATTCCTTCTGCATTTGGTCTCCAAGCCAGCAGCGGTATTTTTAGATGGATGATGAATAGGTGTCTTGGAGCATTATGCAGTCAAATATAACATAAATGTTTGTGGATTGCAAACATGCATATAAAGAAGTTAGGAAAAATATCCAAAGGTCAAAACGCAGTATCACGGGATCTCTCCACAGCGAAAGCTCTCGCTAAGGTTCCTGCCTTTTTCTGTTCAGTCTGCTTACTTTTTCTCATCTGAAAGGGGAAGAAATGAAAGAGAAGAACTAGAAATCTAGGAGAATCCCAAAAACTTTCTGAAAAAGACCCAAACAGATTTACTCCTTTTCTCTGCTAGGTCTGGTCTAGAAATACAGGGAACTTCAAGGAAAAAAACTGGGGGGGGAAAAAGGAAAATAAAAGTCCTGTGAAATATTTTCTCTAAGACTCAACAGTGAAATACTGTCAGGCTACTGTTTAAAATCCTATTATTTTTGCTGTGCTTCAGTTCTTCACAATGTTCTCTATATAATAAGCATTTCAAATGAAATTACATTATTTTAAAACACACTGTAGTAGGCAATTACAACTGCTGAATACTAAATGCCAATATAACATAGACTAGATTTATTGTTGTTCCTTAACTTTCTGCCATGTTCATTATATTTTAATGAATAAGGTTTCACATTAATTTTTTAAGCCTTTGCCTTGGAATCATGCGTTACTGCTGTAATTGTGGTGCAGAATTAGGTGTCTATTTACATTCTCCTCCTAAGTCCTGGAGATGAAACCTCCCTTTTTTTTTCCATTAAGTCAGCAGCATCACCTCTTCTTCCTGTTTTCTGGAGAGCACCCCATGGCCAGTGGCACTGCCTCACCTGGTCACTGCCAGCCAGGCTGTGTCCCAGCGAGGACCAGTGCCTGCTGCCTGCTGAGCCCGGAGATGAGAGCAGAAGCACCAGGCAAGCAGGATTTGGCAAGACCAGAGCAGCATCCATGAGTCCAATTGCACCTGTCTGACTAGGAGGACTCCTCAACAGCAGCATCACCAGATGGTGCTGCCCTCCCCATCTGGTCGTGTCTGCCATCCCACTTCTCCCCAATTTTCTCCTACCTTCTGTCACATCCAGGGAGACCTAGCTTACCCAAATGGTCTTTTCTAATACACTGACAATACATGAAAAAACAAAGGGTGCAGACACACAAGGACCATCAGGGGTAGGGAAAGGTATAGATAACCACATGATGCAAGGCTTTTCACCCCATGAATCTCTCCTTCCCTTAGGACAGACTGTAAAGAAATTAAGAAGATGTGAGCTGAAATACAAGTGCTGGGCAGAACACAGGTCTCATTTGCAAGCTGTTGTCTTCCATGGGACAGATTTGATTCCCTGGTCTCAAAGCCTTCAGCTGGTCACACTGCTCCATGGAAGGATGCTGGGTAGAACTGAGAGCAGGGGAAGCCTTTCCTCTGCACACAGACACTTGTTAATTCCAGTTATTCTGTGTACCTACAATACTTTAATTATTCATGTCAATAAACTATAGGAAATATCATTCAATTAGAATTGGTTTTTTAAATTTCTTTTCCTGAGATAAAATTAAATTGCTTTATTGCAAAATCAGTCTTTGCCCTTGTTCTTGTGCTCTTCTGAAGAGAACAGAAATGAAATCCTGGCTCCTGGGATATTGCAAGCTGATGGGACAATGCAGACACATGCCTGGGGACTGCTCACTGTGCTGGTCCACAAGCTGAGCTTCTGCCCTCGTCATCTGCTTCTGGTTGCCATCTCCTCCTCCTCCTCATGATCCTCTTCTCAAGTGCTATCCTCTTAATTCCCTCCCATCCAGAGAGTCTCCCTCATCACCTTTATTCACCCCCACAAAAGCACGTTCTTTTCCATATTTAATCCTTCCCTCATATCTCACTTTCTCCATGGCAATGCTTGCCATATCCTCTTTCTTCTCTGCAATGTCCATCCCCCTCACACCACCAGGGTGTGATAATAAATCCTCCTTTGCCTTCTGCCTTCATGCCTTTATGATCCCCAGGTGTTCCCCCCACCGTCACCCCACTGCTCTGCATTTCTGACCCACACTGTGGTTCCCCACCCACCCACCACGGCAGAGGTTTGGCTGTGACCTCTGGCTCACAGCCACTGCTGACACCAGAGACAGACACACAAGAGCTGAACAAAGAGCAAACCTACTTGTACCCCCTCACTGCTCCATTTTCCTCCCACTTCATGATTTTTGCTCCAAACTCAGAGGGTTTTGCCCACCAACATGCTGCAACTCCTTCCACATTTCACAGCTCTGTTTTGAACTCTGCACCAGCACTGCTCCACAGCACAGATTTCTACCCAACTGAGCACATCAAGCCTTGCAAGCTCTGCCAGTTACTGCTCCTCCCACTGCTGCTTCCCTGACATGCATCTGCTTGCAGCGGCCAGGAAGGATCCCTCGAGTTGGCCACAGGGCTTTTTGGAGGGCTACCAGCCTGCTGGATATGCCAGCCTCTCTGACAGCTGCATCCAACTCCCACTGACGCGCTCTGTTCTTCCAACTGGCCACCCTGAAGAGCATTTTGCCTCTGTTTGCAGTCAACAGATGTACAGAAAGCAAACCCTACCAACCAAGCATTTGAATCTAAGGTAGGACACTTAGAGGTGATAGAGTTCAAACTGTAAAATGGGATGGGGTGCTCCATCTAAGAAGTCTGGCTTTTTGGGTTGAGCACAAAGGTCCAAAAAAATCCAGAATAAAAACCCCACCCATCCTGAAATACCCACAAATTACTTATACATTAAACCCCAACCATATGAACTGTAAGAAAGAGAGCTGTATCATGCATAATTTAGTTGGCACAGATACAGTACTGTTGTGTGTTTCATACACGTGAAATAAATGAGCATAAATTACTTCATTTGAATAACACCGAACACCTGATTCCAGAGATGGAGCAACACTTCACACTAAAGCTCTTGGCTTGTTGACGCTGCACCAGAGCAAATTAAAATTAGCAAGCTGAAAACAGAAATTCATCTTGTGTCTTGTAGACAAACATCCTTGGTGCACCCACATGGCTCATGAACAGGAGGAAACTGAACCTTGATGATAGGATGGAGCTACAGAGGAGACTCCTATTGCTAGAGGAATTGCCAAAAAATGAACAAGAGTTCTTTAAGGTGCTGGTAACACACAATTCATTAATAAGAACAGTAGTAGGTTGGGTAGCCTGTACCTTCATGGATTTGAGTATTTTTAATTTCTCACCAAAAATTTTGTAACAGACCTCAGGAAAACAATACTTGACAGTATTTCTCACAAACCTCAGAAAAAAAACCATTTTTTTTGTCTGAATGATTCTGTTTTCCCACACATAGCTTCCTGTATCTAACTAGACCACAAACATGTGATTGGAATGCTCTCTTAAGAAAAAAGAAGTTTAAATAAAGCAGTTCTGGTAACTTTATCTCCATGTCACATAAGGATGCATATGGCCTTTGCCTCCTACCATTTATTAGTGCCAAAAGCCAAGTTTTCAGATTTTGACAAATATCACAGATTCCCAGATTTCTCAAAAAGTGCTTTGATTAATAGCAAACAATTGCTCTTTTGGGAGTTAATTCCTCTGGTGCAGGTTTGAGTTGTAGGGCTGGAGAAGGAAAGGCAGGTAAAGGATCTTCTCTAACAGAGGATGACGTAGATCTGCCTTAAATGTGTGGTAATATTTCCTCTACTTATTGCAGCCTTCAGTTTTCTGCCTGCCCATCAGACATCCCACTGAAATGAGATAGGATACCAATACAACAGACACTTGCAAATCTGGCCAGGCTGAGAGATGCTCTCAAATACAACACAGGGAAGATGGAATAAAGCATCTTTCACCTTTAGAACTGAGAGCAATGCATGCAAACAAGCCATAGGCATTGCTACAAGTCTGCACAACACTTCCTTCCTCCTATAGCTTCAGCATCTGAACTAACAATGGAGCACAAACACAGCTAGATCTGCCCAGCATCTCCTTCAACATTACGCAGCCCCCTCATCTCTCCTCAGCAGACCCAGGCAATGCACTTAGCTCTGCTCTGCCTCAAGGAAAGAAATCCAAACATTCTCAACAGGCTGGTACTCACTGAGTTCAGCGATGCTCCCCACGCGTGTGGCAAGTAGAGACTGTTCGATGGTCCTTAGCTCTGACTGGCTGAACATCTGCACCTCCCCGGGCTTGTTTGACCTTTGCTGGTCCTTGTGAAGGTTCAAGCTGTCCGGCAGGCAGAGAACACCTACATTGGATAAAAAGAAAGGAGAAGTCCAATGTAATTTCAACCAGTATGGTAACTTTGCTGCCACCGCCACGTCGTTTTGGGGACATTCCAAGACACAGCCTGCATGTGCAGAGCTCGAAGACAACCAACATCTGTAACACAATGTCACAGATGACTCATGCAGAAGTGGCCCTTGTTAGCCCTTCTGAGTATCTTCAAGCTGATTACGATGTCACCCCGGGATAATTCTTACAGAAAAACCCAGGAGGATTGCTCAAGGAGGAGTTCAAGAGAGTTTCAAAGAAGCCTCCAAACCTATACTAAATTATTAGAAAATGGAATCTAATGGTATCTCAGAATTCCTAAAGATTGGCTTTAAAATTATATATGAGACAGACAACACATTTACAGGTTTTTCCTGCAAGGGGATTTCACTGTCAATTGCTAAAATAAGGGACAGCATCAAGATGCTGTAAGTGTCATTGATGGCTGATTGAATTTCTTTTGTAAATACAGCTCCTAGCAATTGAACTGCTTGGGCTCCAAAAGCCCATTATGCAGAAGCCCTTAGAGCAGTGAATTTTTATGGTGCAAGGCAAAAGTAAAGCTACTGACATAAAATGATTTACATATACATTCATTCAGGCACAAAAGTCACTTTCTGCCATGACATGAAAACCCTCAGGAATAGATGGAGGGCATCTATTTATTCACCAAAATCACTGTCATGCTAAAAATCAGAATGTATTTACAAGAACAAACACTGCATTACCAGCCTTGGGCAACAGCTTGCAGTGGTCCAGCTTGGAGAGCAGGCTCTCCTCCCTTCCCAGGCTGTGTACAGTCAGCTATGGCTATGCTTTCCACAGCATCACTTTCCCAATGCCTTGGGACATACACAGGTGGAGAGCCACTGGAGGCAGTGGAATTGTACCTCTTTATGATGACTAAGTATCATCTTATCTCCAAATATTACCTTTGAAAACAAGCTAGAGTAGGAAATGTATTTTTCCATTAGTTTTTACTACTCCTTCCTTTAAATACAGAGTGTAGGTTCTGCCCTTATAGGCCAAGCAGACTTTGCAAAATCCATTAAGGAAGAGGTACATATTTAATGCTTTTCTTCAAGGGAAGAATTTGCTTAGTTTCCCTGCTCAGTAAATATATGACATCTAACTCTACCAACCAATACTTCTGTTGGTAGATTGATAGAACTGTCAACTGCTTTGAAGCACTTCAAGATCAGGAAATGCACCTGAAAGGAAATGCTTCTCAGACATCTTGTTAGCTTCACCAAACTGCCTTGGTTTCCCCTCCTCACATCCATCTCCTCCCTGCAACCAACTGAGTCTTCAAGTTGTATTTCTAGCACAGACCTAAAAGCATCCATCCAGGGAGGAGAGAGGTGACACAGGTTCAATGAGCCCATTCCAAAGAAAAAAGCAGGGGTATACACTGGGAAAACCAAGACCAAAGGTCTTGTCCACCATGGCCATGAGACAGCAACCTGAACTATGATCATCCTCTGCAAGCAGCAGTGGCACCACAACAAAATCCCCAATAGCCTGTTTCAATCTTGGAGCAGGAGGAGCAGGAACAAATGTAATTCCCAGCCCCTGGCCCTGGTCCCAGGCTTGTAACAACCCCAGGAATGTGTAGAAGGTCATGAGAGAGTAGCACAACTCATAAGAAAGTGCCCTGGAGAGAAAGAGCAGGACACCTGACACAGCACCAGAGAGGGAAGAATTCAAAGCCAAGAAGTAAGGAAATAAAAGCGACAACAGCTTATCAAACAAGCTCTTCAAATTTTCCTGCCATCACTCAGTGGCTGACTCTCATAAACACTCGGTGTACTGATCAACATTTATATTCTGTGTATGTACAGAGCTTGGAAAGCACAACACCTGCATTTAAAATGCAGGCTTGCCCGCATATTTTAGTAAGTATTCTCTCTCATTTTTTTTAGATTAGTATTTATCATTTTAATGGATAGAAATTAAGACAAAATTGGAAGAGTCTTCCCTGCAGAAAACAGATGTAAAAGTGATCTAATATTCTAAGAGATTTCTAAAAACAAGAAATAGTTCACAAGCAGCTTTATGGCATCTTTAAAAAATGAACTGGATAATTTTTCTATGAAAACACACCTTAAGTGTGGAGAAAAAATACTGTTTTAAGATAACTTTACAAATAAAATTCAAATGGTTTAAAATGATAATTATATACAGAAGATATTTCTCCAAGTGACTTATGCAGTAGGATATAAAAATCTTATTCTCTACTTTGCCTATGACTATGTTCCCACAGCCAGGCCTTTTCCTTACAAACAGCCCTGATGATTAATTACTCTGGTCTTTAGTGAGGGGAGCATATTCTTAGGCTCTTGGAGAGAAAAGCACCAATGAAATGCAAAATGAGCCATTGTTACAAAACTTAACAAATTATAGGATGTGTCATGCCAAAGGGTTACACTTGGGTTGGAGATTAGCAGAGACACACAATAGCCAAACATCTGATTCTTATATCAGCTTCAAAACTATAATTGACCACTGCGAGTGACCAGTGGGGTGATGGAAAAAGTGTTTGTAACTCATAATTTTGCTGGATCAAATCTGGTTTTCACAGGCATGGAGAAAAGGAATTTTATGGCTTGGGCATGCAACTCAGCCAATCTTCTAGCTTTAACTGTTTCCCTCAAAAATATTAAAGTGACTAAAATGCTTTTTAGAAGAAAAATCCACTCTCTTTTTATCAGCGTTTGATGTAAAGCTCAAATTTTCTGATGAAAGGCTACAGCAGGAAAGAAGAGAGCACACCAAACTGAAGGGGAGGGAGAAAAGATAAACACTTTGTGATTATAAATATATTTTTAATAGATAGAAACATCTAAAAAGCCACCATCATCTTTCACTGGTTTGCCTACAGTTCAACTTCCTTATTTCAATGCTCTGCCAATTGGTATTATTCTCTTGTTTTTTAAGCCTTATTGTGTTTATCTTGAGAAACAGGTGAGGACCTCAAGTTTCCAAAGGCCTGAAAACCAGGAGCTTTTCCTGTTCCTATTCTGGCTGTCACCGCCAATTCTACCTGTCATTCCACACCAAAGGTTTCTGTGCACTATCTTGAGAAATGAACAGTGGTACCTGTCTTTTCTCTCAACTGGCACTGGGCAATGTCCTTCCTTTCTGCACGGTTACTCAACCCTGTGCGTTTCTTTGCCCCTTATTCTATCCCTCTTCTTCCCAGCTTCCCTCACTGGAGTGGAAATTAAGCAGTCAGCTGCTGCCCGATGAACGCCGGGCCAGCCTCCCTCGGAGCATCCCTGTCTGCCCTGTGCCACCCAGCAACGCGCAGCAGCCACGCCCCAGCTGCTGGGAAGTGCTGGAGCAAGGCAGGACAACCAAAGCACTCCCGGGTATCTGGATTTTGTCACCTCTTTTGGTGCTTCCCCTTGCCTCAGTACCCTCCTTGGGGCATGGATCTGCCTAGGACTTGATTGCATGGACACATCCAGGATGGGCCATACCCAACATTGCGGTGTTCACTTGGCCCTTGGTCTCAGAGTACCCTGCAATCTATAGGTAAAAGAATGAAGAGAAAGCCATACATTTTAAAATCAGCAGGATGCCAAAAAAATCACAGTGATAAGCTCCTAATGCTCCCCCCACCAAATCTCTAGAGAAAAAGCAACATCATAGGGAAAATCTGATGCACAATTAATACATTTCACATTTTCTTGCCTTCTGGGCTCTCAGCTAAAGCACAAGCCAGAGCTCAATCCCTAAGGACTTAAAAATCCCAAACCAAAGTATTGCACAAAATGACAAAGTGAAGGTGCCCATACTTACAAAAGGAGCAGTTATTTTAAACCTTCATGCAAACTCATCCAGAGACTGGGGTACCTGGTAATTCTTCCAGCTTCCCCATGCACATTCCCACCTCTTGGGCTTAGCTGATGCACCACCCTGCACTGCAAAGCAGATTTTGGCACCAAAACACATGCTTTCCTCCATACTTCTTTCAGAGCTTGCCACAGAGCTGACCACTGCTGTCCTTGCAGCACGACAAGCATGAGTGCATCACACAAATATCCCAGACTCAGTGTCCAGCAGCAGTCCCAGCAGAGCTCCTCAGGGCCTCCCCAGCAAAACGGCCTGAAGGACCTCAGAGTCAAGAGCAACTCCAACGCAAGACACAGCAGCCATTGTGTGACCTCTTACAGCTTTACAGGGCAGGAGAAATACAGGGTTTGTAGACCAAACTTCACCTAAATACAGAGGAGTCATTTTAAAAGATATTTTTAAAAGCCTAAGCTTTCTCTGCTGCTTATTAGTTTAGACAAATACCTGCACTTATATACCAGCTCTTGCCCAAACACTTAATTCCTAAAGTGATGGCACCTATGTGCCCATGCTCATGCCCATACCTCAACTATTGCTGAATTTATCTATGTATATCTGTATATAAAGTGATTGAACAAGGTAAGAAGTGTGCACCGCCTATATTCATGGGTCTGCAATATCTAATGCCATCCACATTTCAAATTCTTTGCCTCTTCCCTCCCTTTTAATATTCGAATCCCATGCTCTAAACAAAACAAATTTCCAAAGACATTAAATTAATAAAAATGCCCACTGAACAATGTGATTCAAACTGACCCATGGCTGAGGAATCTAGCAGAAACCTAATGCAAATGTGTTTGCTTTCACTAAAAATGTAAGTGCTGTAAACACCGAGAAATACTTCTTTCACATTTCACCATTCATTCCTTTGGAAAGATTGCCAGACTTCTTTAAACCAATTTAGAGTATGAATAGAAGCATGAATGCTTTGCTGCTCTCGTGTTATTTTTAAGTGCTCCTACTTTCAAGGGAAAGTAATTCAAATAATCTTTGACCTCCCTCTTTATCTATTACATCTTAAGCAAACGTATATATTTGGAAAAGAGTTTATACTCCCACTGCAAGGAATAGCTGGATCCTAGTAAGAGTTTATAGAATTTAAGTGTGCAGGATAGATATAAGGCAAATTGCTGTACAAAATGAGCCTGAAAATGGCAGTTAACCCTGAGCTATCCCCAATACGTGGTGTTGCATATTCCATTGCTCAAGTAAATGCCAACCTTACCCTGGAGGACTACCTTCAGGAGAAGGAAATCCCCTCAGTCATCACAATTTGTAAATTTTATTACATAGGAGCACAGGACTAGAAAGTCTTTGAGTCCAGTCTCCTCTCATAATCACGTGAGGTTCAAGAGCTCACAAAACATCCAATAAAAAAAAACCAAACAAAAAACCTTTTCTTCCACAAGCTCATGTACTAAAATACTTTCCAGCACCAGAGAGCATTTTTGAGATCTACAATATAAAGGTCTATGGGAAAAAATAAAAGGGTCAAAGGTATTGCCAGCTGCCTTTGCAACAGCAAAATACTTGACTAGGTGCAAACCTCTCTTGGTTGGTATTCCAACATGCAGGAAAACTCTTCTGACCCCACACTTTGCAGTCTGGCAACCATGAGTACATGAGAAGAATACCATCCAGATGCTCAGCAGATTCTGAGGGATGGTATGGGACCAGCAGCACCCTGAGCTCAGCACCCTGACACCAGGTGTGCAAGAGCTGGTGAATGTAAGGCGACACGAACTGCTGCAGTCAAAGCTCACACCTGGAAAGAAACCCTTTGGTCTCCATTGTTTTAAACAATCTGTGCCATCATTCCCAGGCTCAGCCTGTCCACCTGATGGGCAAGGCAGATGGAAAACGCTCTCCTTACAAAAATGAGACCATGAGGAAAACTTTAAAGCTAATCATATCAGCCACTGCTTTCAGCTAACAGACGACCTGGAAACCATTCAAGGCAAGAAGAGCAAAGTCTTCTTTCCACACATTCCAACCCGGTTAAATAACAAGGAGTGGCTTTGCATGGAGAAAATGCAAAGAACTTGGGAAAGCTAGATGGTGAGATCAAGTTTCCAGAATTGGAGTCTTACAGTAGGCAGAGCAGCCCAAAACGAGGAAGGGTGGAGCAGGAGCAGGAATCAGAAGACTAAAGGGATACTGCCTTTGTGTGTCTTTAACACCCAGTACCCAAAGACATGAAAAGGCCTTACAAAGCTCTATACTTCACCTCAAGACACTGGCATTATGCTAGTAAGGTAATATTCATGTCTAATATATAGAGAAAGTGAAAGTAAAGCATAGGAGAGTTTAGTAACTGATTCAAGGTGAAATAAAAGACTGTCAGAGAAAACCAGGAAAAGACCATAAGGCCTCTAGTTATACATTTTAGCCACAGGATATCACCCTTTCTCTCCTGGAAAAACCAGGAGAAGAGCAAATGAATAATGCTTAAAAATTACAGAACTGAGAGCCTAACTAAATCATCCAAAGCAGAGAGCACCTCTGTGAGATGCAGGAGCAGATGCTACAGGAAGACAAGATAATAGACCTATATTACAAAATGTGACTGTGACATCTTTTCTTGTAACGAAGTTTCTTAGCACAGCACATTCTACTTAACTGGGATGTCCTCCCTATTAGGACCCCTCTACAGGCAATAGTTTTTGCCTAATGATAATGAGTGGCAATCACTGCTGCTTAAAATTGCATACAAGTAACAACAATTCAACGAAATGAGGATATATTCTGCTAGCACCAAGCAGTTAAGTGGTGCACAACCAAGTGGAACGCAGGATGGATTTGATTGTTCAGGCTATATATTACAAAACAAAGAAGAATCAGAAAATTAAATCCCCCTAAACATAGAAACTGAGCTCCCAAATCACCAACTACAGCTTTACATTTATTTTTATTAGGATATAGAGAAAAGAAAATCTTAAGTCTTGCCGAAATGAATTGCTAAACTTCAAAATCCTCAAAACCACCACAACAGCAACTACAAAAGCAGTGAACATGGAGCAAGCCAGTCCACGAGAGAAGAAATGGATATCCATCTCCTCATGCTTATCCCCAAAGTCTTGCTCCAGTTTCCTAAAGTGGTTTTGTGGTACTGCTGAAGATGCTGTTTCCTAGCATGCATCCATGGGCTGGACAGCCAACACGTGGGATGACAGCACAGTGAGGGGCAGCTGATGCCACAGCATGGGCACTGATGTGCACTCTTGTGCCTTCACCTGCCTGTGATTTTCACTACTGCTCTCTCCCTGTTGGCCACAAAAGGGCATTTTATCAACTTTGCAAAAGGAAAATTGCATGACAGCACACGCCGCTCAGTCACGCTGTTCCACTGTCACAGTGACCATAAAAGTTTCAGTCAGAGTTGTGATTTTTTTGGCAGGGAGATGTTAGAGCTGACATAGTACATTAATTTCACGTTGAGCACCCATCAGCTTGAGATTACCCTGATCTAAGCTATACTGCCCTAGAACTTCCCTCATGTGGGAAAAAGGTTTTGTCTTACTCTTTGATAGGAGGTGCTCAGATACAAAAAAAAAAGGAGAAACAATTAAAAATGCCAGTACCATCTTCCTTCTCTGCTACATGCAAATAAATATAACACATGCAGCCCTCAGTGTGGCGACCCAAGAAGAAGCTGAGAGGTCACGGGGAATCTGAGGGAAGATCACAATAAATGTGCTGGCAGTACCAGCAAGTGAGAAAGTTCAGAGAAATGCAGATTTGATGGCACCCACTTGAACCATGAGAGTGCCTCTTGCAGCAAGACCTAAGACACATACTCAAGGAGGAAAGGATGTGCACTGGTAGAAATGTGAATCCGGGCATGCACAGGAGTACTAACGTCTGCAAAAACGGGTTTGGCTATAAACAAGCACAAGATCCTCTTAGACTGAAAGTTCAAAGAAGGTCTAAGCCTTTGAGTCACTGAAAATTACTAAGAATGCGTTAACAGGTTTTATTTTACGGAAAAAGACCTGTCAGCTGATAACAGCAGAATGAGAGAGGATTCAGTGATTCGTAGCTTGTAACACGTTTTCCCAGAGCCTGTAATTTCCTTCATTCATTGCCTGGACCCCTGAAATGCCCAGCCCGGACTGAAGCCTTCACCTTCAGAGCCGTGATATGGGCACAACCTGAGAGGCCCCATGGTGCTGATACAGCACCTCTCCTGAGCCAGCCCTGTCTCCTCCAGTGTTTGACACACAAGGCACCAGAAGCTCTTTGGGCACTATCACGTATGAGCAGTGAGCTTCTTGTAACAATGCTGGTTTGGGCTTCTCCAGAAGAGAGACTGAGTATCAAACTGCAAATGAGTAATCCCACGCAAGTACGTAATCTTCTGTTTTCACGAGACCTACAGCCCAAACGGGCTTGTGTTCCACATACTGCAGCTATAGTACAGCAGCACAAAATGCCTGGTCCAAAATAGCATATTTCTCGTTGCTTTCTCTGTGTGCCACCATCCTTTTGGCACAGGCACCACGCACCAGATGCTTTAAGGGTCAGGCACATAATTTCAAAAACCCTCACATGCTTCCATTTCTGAGCAGTAGCACTAATACGCTACAATACATGTGGCAAGAATACTTCGAAAACCCTAAAAAACACCTCCTCCATTTGCTTCAATATTTGCAAAGATTAGTATGCTTTCTACAGGAGAAGGAGTTGTTTGCCAATAAGCCCTCCTTGCACTTCGGAGCACCATCAGCTTATACAAAACTCTATAAATAATACACAGCAGAGCAGACACGCGGTGCTGAGACTGAGCACGGGGCATTCCCATTGCAGGTACCAACTGCACCCTTCCCATTTCCCAGGTGGAAGCAGCTGGAAATGGGATTGAGGGGAGTGTGACAAAGCACCTGTGGTCTATGGAGCAATCACTTGCACTTGAGAGCCAGTTACATATGCAAAAGCTGATGCAAATCTGATACATACAACAAGAATAAGGATGGTTTGGAATTCAAACTGGTGAAAACACCAGACCATACAAGGCTGAGGTGACTGGTTGATGGGAGAAGACACCACTTGCTGCAGAGCTGGGTGCTTGCTCTTTGCTTTTTAAGTCACCTTCCATGAACGCCAAAACCTTGGACTCTGGCCCAGGCAATGCTACTGTAATATCACAAAACTGCTAAAATCATCACCATCCTTCAATTCAAACAACTAAACCATCAGCCCTAAAGGTTCCTGGGAAGGCACTAGGTATGTGTTTTAATGAAATAAATATAAAATAAATAAAATTAGTTAAGTCTGCAGTCGGTAAGGCATCAAACCTGAGAACACATCACATATAGGGGCTGCAAGGAAACCCTATAGCCCATGAATATATGTGAACAAAATTGCACTGCTGCTGCATGTTGCCATGCCTCAGCATGCAGGCAGAAAATGCCATGCATCAGAAAATGCAGGCAGCTCTGACAGAACTCTCACTGACTTGGGGTCAAGATGTTAGCCCCCCCAAGTAATAAGTTTTGGGTAAACTGGAGTATGTGGAGCCCACAGAAAAGGGTAAGTAATTAGGATTTCCTTTCAACTGCTTGCACAGATGACTATCAGATTAGCCACTCCACCCTCACCATGAAAGCCCATGCTTAATTAAAGTAAAGAGTGATAAAATGGTTTAGAAACACAAGCTGCTATTTACTGGCTTTAGGGCAGTATCCCATCACTCCAAGAACTGACTATACTCCCTCCCACCCTGCTAAGGATGCACTAAGCAAACAGATTATCACAGCAGGATAAAAACCACCTACCTACAAAGTTTACAATACAGCATTACGGCAATCTCCTGAACTGCCTACAAGCCCTCAGCAGGATGTGCCCCACAGCCTCTGTGTCGCCTGCTACATCACTTGGGGTATCCCTAGCAGGTGAGATGCTCCCACCTGTAAATATCTGAGCTCAGGAACTGACAACCGTGACCCGCATGGGACCAAGGTACCCATCCTCCCTCAGGAAAGGAGAAACCTTCAGCATGTGCTTCAGTGGGGTTTTGCCATGTATTTAAAGCCAAACACTCACCTAAAACTTTCACTGACTGGAAACCCTGGATGCCAGCCAGATGACAGTCCTTTCTAAAAGTAACCTTTACATTCTTCCAGAATTCCTCTTGGCTTACTAAATAGAAATTGTCTGTTAATAGCACATATTTTACCATTCAGACCTTTGATATAGAGACACCCAACCAATAAATCAGTTCTGACCAGTAACAGTTAACCTCTATGCATATATATATGGCAAAATCATTACAGACAATGAAAAAAGTTTACAAGAAGAGAGGTTAGACTATGCTGCTAGCCCACATTTATGATCGCTTGCCCTACGGATTGCCTGGCTGAACCCACTTCAGATAATTCAGGTTTTATAGAGCTGATAGATACACTCTTCCCTACTCAGCTATAATACAAACTAACTGTGTTCATGTGCATGAGCTCATTGCATGGCTACCGGTTTATCTGCAAAAAACTTAAGTTTATTTTACAGACATCTAATAGTTCTTTTTAATCCATGCAGAATACACATTCGTACATTCTGGACTTAACATGAAGATACAGTTTTATTCCTAAAATATCTAATACACTTTTTAAAAATTATGCCCTCTGTTACTTTTCCCAGAGAGAAATGGCTGCACATTTATTCTCAGAGTGGTTAAAGGTCAAACGCAGTTTTCATTAATGCATAATGTGAAGATTTGAACCTTTGCATTATTAATCTTCTCCTCTGCTTCACCTAGGAACTCACAGATCAACACAGATCAACAAACACCAAAAACCCTGTAGTACAGGAATATGACCATTTCTATGTCAAAGCCTTCTCCAGAGCACAGAACAGACAGTAGTTAATGAATAAACACGCTCACTATTTTATCTGTGTGGTTCAGTGTGGTTTCCAGCATGACTTGGACGTGACGCATCCTAGCCATCCTCTGCTTTGAATAAATGCCATTCCCTGTGGGCTCCCGTCTCCCCACTGGTGCCCTTGCAGGGACTGAGACAAATCCTCAGCAGTGCCTTGGCCGCTCTGTGGAGCTGCTTCACCTCCAAGCACTGCTCCACCAAATACTAAAGCACCAAAAGCAGGCTGAGAAACAAACCACGGAGCAGTTCTGCCCCCACAACTTTGGTTTTACAAACAGCTGCGACAACTCTGATGAAAGTAAAAAGAAAAAAAACAATAAAAAAACCCACACCACACACAAAAAAGCCCACCATTAAAAAATAAAAGGGAAAAAGAAGTATTTTTAAATCACTTTGGGGGAACTGACTGCCCTAGAAAAAACTAAATACTGCTGGACCATATCAGAAGCAACTGAAATCAGGGACGTGTAACAATACAGCAGGTAGCTGTAACTGCCTCGCCAGCTACATCACATCTGCTGATTTCATCTAGCCTTTTCACTTTTAAGCAGACTGAAGGAAACCAAACGATGTTTGGAAACTTCCAGGCAGGGCTTCAGTGGGTCAGCATTACATAACTGATTGGCTGACTTAAGCAGCACTATATGCAGTGAAGGACACAGAAATTTAATATAATGCTTCAAAATTGATTCAAGTCTTAGATAGGAAAGACCTCAAAATTAACTGTTAAACCAGTAACAATAAACTCCATTTCCTTCACTCAGGTACAGTCCCCAAACAGATGTGTGTTTGTGGTGTCATGCAGGTGGGTACAGCTCCTAAACTAATGAAAGTTGTACCTATTCCAATCACACTCTCTGTGGATAGACACAACAAAATGCTCCCTGGTTTAGATTTCTTAATACTAACAATTATATGAAGCACAGAGAATTACAAGGGAATTATGAAGTTCATTTTATTTGGGAAAGACATGGATTCAGTGAGAACTACTGTTCTGCAGCATAAAAGCACACCATGAAATTTAATTGCAATGCACAACACTACAAGACCTACAAGCAAGTTTTCATTGCCTCAGCTGCACATCAGAAGGAAAAGGACCAAAAATAGACTAAATTTCCAATCTGAAAATAAAATAAATTTGTAATTAATTCTTTTCATTCTATTCCAGTGAAAAGGCAGAACTCTGCAGTATCAATCATTTGCAGATTTGTGGTCTCCAGCCATGAGAGGACAACACACTACCATTGACCCTAGCCACAGGGACTGCTACACAAGGCCAAGAGTTATCTATGAGCTTCATTAAGAGATTTAAACAGAGTTCATATATATATGCATACAATGTGAAATTAAAGCAGGCATTTGCATCCACCAGACTTCCCAGAGAGTACCCACTGTTGAAAAACTGTCACTTACTTTGAGCTCATTTGCTCAGAAACAGGTAACAAGGGAAGCAATTATTGCTGCTAAGAGCTGAAATAGGAGTTAAACTTGGCTCTGCAGAGAGATGCTTGGGGGGCCTCCACATACACCCCTCTTGGTGGGTCTTTGCTGGAGCCAACAGACAGCATGCAAACAATGAGTTTCCATGCCCTGTCCCCTGTTTATCTGTGCTTCCATTCCACCTCAAGAGTTAACAGGCAATAGGTCTGACTCTTCTCCTCAAAGCATTTCGAGTGAGGGCTAAGCCACAGTACAGTGCTAAGGATGCTGCCACAGAGACATCTGACAGCTTCTGAACGTGGTGCCCAGAGCACCAACCCATCAACAAGAAAGTACTGTATTAAGTAAATCAGTGCAACTTCTCTTACTGCTGTGGTCTTTTAAATGAAGTTTTAATGCACACAGAGACAAAAATTTATTAACTAGTCTATGCACAGGCAAAACTTAACTGTCCATTTTAATTGGGAACTATAATTTTCTCTTGTACCATTATAGATACATTGCACAGATGCAACATGTGAAACATATGTTGCACATGGGTCACCTTTTCTGATGCAAGATTTGCATAATGAGAAAGTTCTTTTGTCCACATTCTTCACGTTAATCATGTCTCTAAATGACTAACAATGGATATAGTGGACACTCAAAATGGTTTGTTGTGTAAGAAAGTTGCTTCTAACCCTGGCAGATGTGGAAGCAACCTCCCTCCTCTCCAATTCCGCCAGTATGAGAACTGAAAGACTGCATTTAATTCAGAGGAATTTTGACAAAAAGGGTGAGCATCTTTTCTTTTTCCACAGAGAAATTGTTCTTGGTATTTCCATAGCACAGGAACACAGTGAAACTTTTTCACTTCATACATCTAAAGCTCCTTCCTTGGGCAGCTTCATCTTTGTTCAGCACTCAGGTGGTATGCTTTGTCCACTAAGCTTAGCTCTGGAATTTGACAGACTTCTATTTGGTTTCTGAAATCAATTGTGTGAACACACCACCCGTACTGACTTATGACCATGGGTTCTCTCCTCACTCAACTTAGGCAGCCACTACTTGAAACTTTGAATTCAGAACAAACTTAATGGCCAACGAACAGGAAAAAACCTCCAACTCAAGTGATTTAAAGCAGTGAGTGTAACAATCATGGCAAAAGCGATGACAATGTAACAGTTTGAAAGCCTTCAAAACCAGTGCTCAAAATTACACACATTGGGAATACAGGTTTTACCTACACTGAACTCCATAAAGATTGAAAATTCTACCAGTTCACATTTAAGGATCCCCAGGTAACCTTGACTTTGCCCTGATCACAATGGGAACAACTGGAAATTTTGAGACAAGCTCTTTTCTTCTTCAGAGAGAGCTGGAAAGAGGAACTGAGGAACTGTCCTTTGGGTTTGCCTATGGATTGATTTTAAAGCTGCCAGCTGGAAATTCCACCACTGGAGTTCTTAAGCTAAAAAATGTTTCAGAAGGGATCTGACTCAGAAAGGGCAAGTCCAGCAGCATGGTTTTCCCCAGCACACTCAGAGATAGGGAAACAAGATGCAGATGTAGACACCAACTGCCCTGAACTCGTTTCTCATTTCTCATGATCTTCACAATCTGAATTGTTCATACAACTAACAATACTTTCTGGGGTCAGCACATCATGACAGGGGGTGAAGTAAAATATGACTGCTACAGACAGTGCTTGAAGATCTCAGAAGAAAATGAGCAAAATATTCTTGTGATGACTTCAGAATAATGGGAAATAGGCAGGATGAAGCAATGGCTTTCATGTGCCATAAAAGTATGATTAAAATGTCCTTAGGCACATAACTCAAGAGTCAGCACAGACCAATATAATGTAGAAAAGAGAGATAAGGAGCTCGTGAACTGTGGTTTACTGATAGGACATACAAGATTAATGCAAGCAGCAGTAGAGAAGGAAAACAATAAAACCATACATGCTGGGAAATAATCCCTACACTAAGCCACTCCGCATGCTTTTGGGGAATGAACTGACAGCTGAGCGTGCGATAACATTCATGTGATCTGCCATCCTCTTACCTTTCATGAGTTAACAGCAACTTACTGGGGTGTGTGGCAGCAACATGTAAGGACAGCTCTGTTGAAGCAAACACAAGTCTGCACTTCATTTTAACTGTGCAGCATTCCTTAATTTACGTACTTCAGAAGCAGACTGACCGAGAAATCACTCAGAAGCAAGCAAGGAGAGAGATTCAAAATATGTAATACTAACACAGAGACAGATTATGCATTATGGGGACAGACGGGACATGAAGATCCTCTTTGGATGAAGGCAACATTCAGGACAACTACTAAGGAAATGTCTCATCCAAAGACCAGAAATATATTAATAGAGATGTACTGCATCCAGCTCTGGGGTCCACAACACACAAAAGACATGGACCTGTAGAAATGGGTCCAGAGGAGGTCACAGATGATAAGAGGGCTGAAGCACTTCTCCTAAGAAAACAGACAGAGAGCTGGTGTTGTACAACCTGCAGACGAGAAGGCTCTGGTGAGACAAGGAGTGTTGGTTTAGGTTAGATATAAGGATAAAATTTGTTGGTAATAAGGGAAGTGAAACAGGGGCACAGGTTTCCCAGAGAGGCAGTGGATGTCCCATCCCTGGAAACATTCAGGATCAGACTGGATGGGGCTCAAAGGATTCTGATTGAGTTGAAGATGTCTCTGCTCATTGGAGGGGGTGTGAATAGATGGCCTTTAAAGGTCCCTTCCAGCCCAAACCATTCTGTGATTCTATGAATCTAGACTGGGTGGAAACACGTTTTTGTCAACTTCCAGCTGGATAATGGCAGTTCATCTACTGACCATGAAGCCTTCAGGCCCTGCCAAGCCCCAACTCCTGCAGCCCATCATCTCAGCCACAGAAAATCCTGCAAGCACCTAAGCCACCACATTTTCCACTGAACTAAGAGCCCCACAGTGTCCCACCTTGCAGTCCAGGTGCAAGATATTTGACTAGTAACAGCTAAATTGTTTGGCTAATACCCTGTTTTCCTATCAAATGCAGATTGACGCAGGACACGCTGGAAAAGCTGCCGCTAAGCTGGCCATTCCCCAGAGTTTTGGATGTGGAAGGTGACTCCCACAGGCCTGCAAGCTGCCTGCTGTGCTGGAACTCAGCTGGTGACAACACCAGTGAACTGGCTGCCTGTGGAAATCCTGTTCCAGCGACAGCTCCCCACCGGTGCAGCTGTGCCTGTGCCAACACCCGCTCTTTATTCAATTCCCTCCGTTAGTTATTTTTGGCTGCTGACCAAATCTCCACATGCCACAGCCTACAGCCGGGAATCTGTGAGGGTGGCCAGGGACAGCAGGGAGGCTGATGACACAGCCACACCACTGCCAGCCCGAGAGAAGGGAAAGCAGCCCTGCCCTGAGCTGGGCTGGCCCCTCACTGCTGCAGGAGGGCTCTGCAGCCACCCCAGCCTGTGAGAGCGACCTGTCCCCCAGAGGGACGTACGTGACATCCGTAGGTGGCGTGTGGTTTGCGGGCCGTGGCTGCAGGCAGGCACGGAAATGGGCTCAGTTTTCAGCTCGTGCACGTGTGGGTGAGCATCCTCTGGCTTAGGGGAGCCACCAGCAAAAGCAGCCCGTAGGTTTCTAAAGCACATTGATGGGTTTTCTTTAGCACCACAAACTGAGTGCTACTGCAAATGACTCCCATAAAATGAGATACATTGCTGTAATAAAGGAAACAATATTTACCAAGATACTTAGAACTCTTATTTTCAATATATATCTTCAAAGCAATTAACTAATATTAGAGCATTCATTTTCCTCAGGCCTCCATGACTCCAGTGGGTATGGTTAGACCTCTCAGTTTACACAATTAAGGTGTACTACTTCAAATCTGCTGCCTTGAATAGGAGCAGAGGTGTTAGTACCTGCAACAAAACCAGAGCTCAGAGGTCTTAATCCATGAGCCCAACCCTGCCTGGCCTCCAAAAATACCAATGCACACTCCTGTTTATCTCTGTATAAAACTAGTGATGCCACAGAAGCTTGTTTCAGTCTCATTTAGAAAGCACCTTGAGAAGCACTATGCCACAGCTCCCTCAGTAAGTTTTATCAACAAACCAATTCTCAAAAGAAACTCTGAAAATGGAAAATGGGAGCTTCATGGTGGCTCATTCAAACATGGGCAGATGACTTAGCCTTGGTAGCAGAAGGGCACAGGCTCTGCTCCTCGGGGGCATTTCAAAGATTATTGGGCTATCCAGAGGTGAAAATGAAGTGCTCTTAAAATAAAATGCTCCCCTCACCCAGCACTGTGACTTCAATAAATCCAGATGTCTAATGCTACAATTCTTAAAACTGTGCCTTGTAAAAAAAAAAAAAATTCAAAAGAAAACTGCAAGGACAAAAGCACACTTTATATTCATTAGAGCTCACCAAACTGTACAGCCTACCCGGGAGAGTGAAAGGGGAGAAAACTCCAAAACCAAAGTAAAGACATTTCGAATCATACAGAACAAATATTCAAGGGCAGTGAAATGTTATGAAGTAGCTTAGTTGAACTGTTTAACAGTCTCAAAGATACTTTAAAACATTTCATTACTGGGAAAACCAAATGTCAAAAAGCCCCCAAATTGTCCTAAAAATAAATAATTTTTTATGAGTAAAACTGGAGTTCTTTCATTTGCTGCTTTATTTCCACAGCTTTCAGCACATGCACTGCTCTAGTCATGTTGTCAAACTTATCTCTTCAAACAAGAAAAACAGAAATTACATTCTCCTGCATGTCAGAGCAAAAGTTCTCAAGAAAACCCAGGAATCTGAGAGCTGGAGCTTTAGGAAAACCATCAAACAGGCAGAGAACTTTACTGACCACATCAGACATGGTTCTTAACTGGATCCTCACTGGTATCTCAGCCATTCAGTCTGAGATTTTTAGTAGCACCTTTCATAGATCTACAGGCAATAAATCTATCAAAGCCTTCTGCTTTTCTTTCATCTTTTTTGGGGGTGGGGGAGGGGAAGATAAAGAAGAATGCCAAAGAAAAGCTTGTGCTGTCTGCTAGGGAAGGAGAAGAGTGAAAACAATTCATTGCTACAGAAAGGAATCCATATTGACAGAGTTTATAAAAATATGGAGTAATATACATACAATTCATGCAGAAGTCCCAAAACACGAGATCATTTCTTGCAAGCTGTTTCATGATCCTATAGTTATTTCTTAAACCACTCCAACACTTCGAGCTTTAGCGATATGAAAACAGAAGAGAGCCCTGCAGGTTTGGGGACAGAGGCAGAAGCTAGGGGCCAAGTGCCAGAGCAGGGTCCCACCACCCCGCACTGCTGGAGCTGCTTGGTGGGACTGGAGAGCCCAAGTGCTTTGCAGAACCCCTGCCTATCTCATGCTTTGAATGCAAACATGCCACAAAGGACTTAATAGCAATTAATAACTGTATAAACCATGGTGATTTTAAATATAATACAATTTGAAAATTTTGGCTTGGATGTCACAGCATTTCCTTGCTTTCAGCTCTTCCTAAAAGCGTAAATGCATCACCCTTTCGTTCTTAAGACAAGTTTAATAAAACCCCCAAGAGACAGTGATAAATGACTTTAACACAACCATGGATTCAGCAGAATATTTTACACCAGATGAAGCCCACAGGAAACAGCTTTCAGACAAGGCAAAACAAATACTGATTTTATCATGAGCACAATAAAGATTAGCAATGGTGGGACGTTTTTATTTGTCAACTCACATGCTTTTTGGCTTTTTAAAATTCTAGCATAAAAATAATACGCCAGTTCAAGTTCTGCATCACTACAGTGAAAAATGAAAAGTAACAGCAACAGAGTCACTGAGATGACCACTGAGCAAAACACTTGGGAAAATCTGGTCCCCTCTTTCTTTTTTGGGTATAACTAGATCTCATCAGCAGCTTGCTAATCACTTACTTCCAAAATCCCAGTGGGAAGCAGTGGATGCCAGGAGAGCCATCCAGAAGGTGTGCAACCCATCCAAACAAGAGGCAGAACACACTTATCCCTGCAAAGCCTTTGTTTAACCACCTCACCTGAAAACACATGCAAAAGACAAGTATTTACAAGTAATTTAACCTAAAATTCATGTGGGGTTTGTCAGTCTTTGCTGGAAACAATATTTGGCAACCATACCCAGCCTCGGTGATGGGTACTCACAAAAGGCTGGCAAGATTCAATGTAGTTTGCTAGTAATTTTTTCAAAAATGCTTTTCTCTGTCATTTTACGTAAACTTCCGTAAGTTCCATAAACTTTTATTTAGTGTACTCAAAGAACTGATTTTAACAAAAAACATGAAAGAAAAATATCCATGAAAATCTGAAAGAGGGAGAGAGTGAAAGGTTTGACATGAAAGCTCATGTGTTGACCAGATTTGCACTGTAAGGTTAATCACTGAGGAAAGCACCGAATGGCAAAATTCACTCATCATAAACTTCAGAGATTTCAAGAAATCACCTGACAGACTCCATCACTATTCACTCTGGAACATCTTGAAGTGTTAGGCTTGCCAACAAAAATAATTACATCATCAAGCCTTTATACCAAGCTGCAGCTTGAAAACTTGGATATTTAAGTACAGGGTTCAGCTCAAAGGCTGGTGTCAGATCAGCAAGAAATCACATGGTTCTATAGCTGGGCACTGCAACTGACTGCACTAGGAAAACAGATAAAAGTGTAACAATATAAGGTTTAATAACAGTCCTCTTCAAAATCTGGCCATTGCAGCTGTCCCCAAGTCCTCCAAGTGCACCCTACCCAACACACAATACTGACAAAGGCCAACAGCTGGGTCCAGCGCTGGAGGATGGTGAAGTTAGCAGCCTGCTGCAGAGGGAAAAGTGTAATTAGAACTAAACTTCCACCTTAGAAGTGATCCAGTTTACAGAGCAATTGTGTGTGATTCATAGTCAACTGGGAAGAGGGCATTTCTGCTTAGCATCTTAAATGGGATTCGCTAATTTAAAAAAATTATCTACGCCTCAAACTCTTGAAGACTGCAAGTCTTCAATCCAAAATGTTATTCCTGCCTTGATATACAGACAAGAAAGCTGTAAATCCGTGAATGGTACAGACAGATCAATGCTGTTAGAAGCAAATGTATCAGAAAAATCTGGGTATAGCATGAAATTAATTGATAAAGAGGTACAAGGATTTATTCCAAAGGCTGTCTCTTATCTATAGGGCTACCCAGAATAGAGAGTGGAAACATTTGGCAAGTGCAGTGGGGATTAAGCAGAAGGAGGCGGGGGGGACCTGGAAAAAGTGGAAATTACACTGGAAGTTCTGCAAGCACAGGTGGCTTTTTGGAGTGGTTCCTTCTAATCTTCAGCTACACAAGCAGATAAAAAGCTGAACCATTAGATCCTGGCCACAGCAATACAGAAATACCAAAAAGCTGCAGTTTTGCTCATGTAATGGAATCTACCCTTGGGGCTTTATGCTGGTCAGGCTTTGCCAGCTGACAGCCACACCAGCAGGACTTGGCAACAGCAGCACAGATGCAGCCTGCCCTACGCCCATCCCCAGCAACCACGGGCGGCCACTGCGCCATCACACGTGTGAAAATACAACCCCTGGAAAAAATACTCACAAAAAACTGCCCACAATCAAGTACGTGGGGGAATGGCAATAAATCTGTCCCCCCATGTAACCGATCTTCACTCAAAGAGAAAGGTTTTATAGAGCTAGCTGCAGAAGAGATGAGGCACTTACAAACTAGAAATGAGACGTGATGTGAAGGGATTCCTTCTTTTCTCTTCTTAGAATATTTATGTTTCTATAAATACTTTGCACACACATACTGTCTTTATTGTAAGGTTGTAAAATATAAAGGCTTATTTTAAAAAAAGACTGATTTTTTAAAGCAGTGTACATCCCCCTAAATGGCAAAAGAAGTCTATACCTTGTAATATACTGCATCTACTAACAATCCACCAGTGTTTAAGTGACCAGTGTGAGCATAACCTGGACTAAAATTAAACTTCACAGCCCAATATTACATGGCTGACAAAAATTGCACATATTTTAAGATATATACACTAAATACAAACCAAAGAATCATAAAAACTTGGAAAAAGCCACACACACGCAGGAAAATGATTGTACTCATCAATATAGACGTAACAAATTAAAGAAACAAATCAATACTTCTGGGTTGATAATTCACAAAAGTTACAGGAAGTTCCACATACAGCTCAATCAGAAACCATAACATAGAAACAAGTTAGTTACTGTATGCCTAAACCACACCAAAGGAAAATTAAAGTCTCAAAGTCATGTATTTCAGAACTAAGAACTGCCAGATTAAACTTACTACTGCAATCATCATTTTGTTCTCTTGTGCATGCATCCTGCCACACATGGTTTTATTCCACTTCCAGGTTTTGGTTTTGTTGTTTTTGGGGCTTTTCCACAAAACTAAGAGAGACCTGCAAAAACTACTGTAGAGTTGGAAGAAAAGCAGAAATAACAGGAGATTACAGTGATTAGTCCTTCATTCTAGAGAAAAACAATAACAAAGAAAGAAAAAGTAACCAAAACACCCGCTGTGTTTCTTTGTCCTCCTGTCACCGAGATAGATGGCTTCACATCAATGTGTTTGCAATGTACACTTAGCCACCCTTTCTCTGGCTGAACAGCTACAGAGTGGTACCTTCTCCTGGGACAAAAAATAAAAAACCGTAACAGATTTTCCATCCGTAACAGGTAATATTCCAGGCAATCTGGAAACACAGGACAAATCTGCTCTTGTGAAATACTGTTTTGCAATGCCAGAGTTTTTGTTCACCTCATTTTTTTTCCTGTTCGACTGTAGGACAGTCAAACACACAGTAAAACCCAAAAAAGGAAGCATCTGAAACTACATCTCACACTTTATTTGCTCAGCTTTAAAACGATATCCCCTCATTAGAGAACGGTCTCATTAAACAGCCCATCTGGGTCATTGTGCAGGTTCTCTGCTCTAACAGGCAGCACAAAACCCCAGAGAATTCAGGGACTGCTGATGTCCAAGAGCTTTTCCTTTGCTGCACTGAGTAAAGATTTGTCTGCTGTCTCTAAGGACCCTGACGCCAAGAGGTTGGGAGCCTTCAGTTTGTTCTCTCCATCATTAAATCGCCAAGGGGAAGCACTGTCTTTCACTATCAGCATCATTAGCACTTCCTGGTGACTAGGAATTCAGTTCCTTGAATCATCTCTCACAGCTCGGCTGCTAAAACCCTCCGAAGGAGCTGGCTGACTCCTTCTAATTCCAGGTAAAAATGTTTGTATTACTAAGTTATTTAGGAGGACCATTACATAGCACAGAGAGCACATATTTTAAGGGTGAGGTTCACCAACAGAACAGGATGATGAGCATTACAGCAGTGTAGCCATTATTTTTTTTTTTAACACCTGAAGAACCACTGTGTGTCCATACATCCCAAATCTCATGTTTATTTGAGGTCAGAAGCAGAGGTGACTGAATCTAGACTGACATTTGTGCTCTCAATGGCAATTCCTCAGTCGTTTTATGATCCTCTCTGACCTTCCCACATGATCACTCGCATGAACTTCACTTTGCCAAAACAGCTACTGAATAAATTGAGAAAATCTGAGAAGGTGCAAGACAGGAAAACAAAATGTCCTAATGGCACTTCTCTCCCTGAGCTCCACTAACACAGAAAATAGGACTCTACCTGTAGTTCCAAAGGCAACAGACATTAAAGTGCCCTTCTCATCACCTTCCACATACTTCCATGTGTACTTCCAAGCTCAGGAACTCTCAGCTAATATTGACAGTAGACCAAGTGAATATTTAGGGCTTCATAGCCTTCAGAAGGTAGATATTTCCAGACCAAAAGGAGGTTTCAAGACTGCTTACACCACAATAGACCTTTATGGATGTATTTAGAGCATGCACGTAGTAAACCAACAGCCTCAAATGTCAGACAAACTGTTGATCTAAGTTCAAATAAAGAGGAGAAATAAAGAGGAGATCCTGGAGTTCAGAGTTTCCCAGTGAAACAGCAGCTGGATGCTGCTACAATGCTGGTACATGTGCTTGAGGACATCAGAAAAACCAAACCTGACACTAACAGCTTTGAAAGCAGGAACAAAACAACACCTTGCTTAAGTAGACAAGGAAGCACAACTTAAAAACTCCAGCCTGAGATTCAAAGCATCTTAATAAAGCAGCATGCACACATGCAATAGCAAGATGTTCTAAACCTTAGAAAACACCTCTTTCTAAACATTTTGTTTTCTAAAACATGTACTTTGACCCTCATGTCTTATGCCACCCTACTTTGTTTTGCTGCTTTCTATTTCGTTCAGAGAGAACAAAAGGAACATGAGTGGCTCAGATTTGGAGATAACTAC
The DNA here is from genome assembly GCA_013398275.1 of Promerops cafer. Lineage (NCBI taxonomy): Eukaryota > Metazoa > Chordata > Aves > Passeriformes > Nectariniidae > Promerops > Promerops cafer. The sequence goes on from VZSE01008598.1 coordinate 132,758, forward strand.
CCACATCAGTGGTCTTTTTGCACCTCAACGGTGCACAAGAGCAAATATCCCAGATGTTCTCCATCCCTCCCTCTCTCCATGTCCTCTCCTGGCTCCAGATGTGCCCTCAGTAATCCAACCAGCATCGCTCCATCTGCTCATGGTGGCTCCTGGATGGGGATGGAGACAGTCTCCCATCCATGCAAACAGCCAGGCTGTAGAACCATCATGGGCTGAGCAGAGGGCAGGCCAGCTGAGCCATCAGCAGCTCTGCAGGGGGCTGGCATTTTTGGGAAGGTGCTGTGAAAGTACCAGGGCAGCTGGCACAGGGAAGGGACTTCTGCCCGTGGCCTGAACATCTTTGCACCACGGTAGCCACCATGTGGGCTGTGATCACCTGCATTCAGGGGTCCATTTCTCCTGACTGGACCTGGCACGACCCCAGGGGAACAGCTGGCCCATGGCACCTGTGCTTCATGAGCTATCCAGAAGTTATCCAAAATGTTGCAAGTCAGGCCAAATCCTTCAAGTTGAGTGGTGTTTTTCTCAGCCCACAGAATAATGAGGAGGCCATTCATTAGCTGCAGCCTTCACCCATTAGCTTTGTAATCTGCAAAGGCAAAATACTGCTGAGCCCTCACATTAGCAGGAAGTCTTAATGAGAGTAAATGCTGGGAGCATGCCTCAAGAAAACCAATTTCCTAGCTTAATTTGGACAAGGTGAACCTGAGAAGAAGATATTGCAGTTATACTTAGTCTGTCGTACATACAAGCTTAGGGCAGGTGAAGGCTGCTGGCTTCAAACCTGGGGCTGCTACTTTACAAGGAGTCTACTCCAGTAGACATCACTTGTTTTCCAGCAGATTAGGTTCACTCATCCCTCAGAAGGAGGTCGGGGAAAGGCAAGATATACTACAAAGCACAATCCCACACCTGGCACACTCCTAGAGTAGGTATGCAACGGGGGCATCTTCCTAGTACACAGCTTACAGAAACGGGCTTTTACTAACACTTACAAAATTTCAATCAACTAGAGAACAATTTTACATTTCAACCTCTCTTTCTTCCTCTCGTACACCCAAACCAAAATAATTAATCTGACAACAGACATAATTTGCCTTTATGTCTGCAGTTAGGCATGGGGCTTCTACTGGCACAGGTATTTGATAGCTGGAGGTAACACAAAGTCTAAGGATCTGGTAAGTTTAGCAGGAAAATGCAGCTGATGCAAGACTACGAAACTGTGGTGCAGGCTTTTAAGGAATATGGTCCTGAATTCCTAAACACTACCTGTCACACATATTTCCATCATCCTTTCTTTTTTCTTCATGTACAGAAAAGTAACTTGAATTATCAGGAAACCTGTTTTCCATGCAAACACAAGGCAGGTTCACACATTTAACGAAGAATGGCTTTCGGAGTGTCCTGCCTATCAAGAGACATGGACTCTATTCTCAACTTGAATAAATCCTAAACTTCCAAAATTAACCTCACGAGGAACACAGTCTTCCACCCTGAAAACACATGCATATGTATATCTTTGCCTAATTGAACTGTTATTCATACGTATAGATGTTTGCAGAGCTGGGGCCTCTACCTCTTTGTATTCAAGTTGCTTGACAAGTAAAATGCAAATGAGGTGATGTGCTGCAAATGCAAATCATGTATTATTGATAAAAAAAGTTACCATTCAGAACCAGGATATAAAGAGAGAATACTGATGCCTATACTGAAAGAAAGGAGTTTGAAAATTAGAGATTTTTTAAAATCTTTTGCATTTGCTATTTATTTCCGACTCTTAAACATTTTTCTCTTTGTTATCCCTCAAAATGGAGCACTTTGCCTTGTTTGCCAACTTCAGACTGCAGACAGATGCGGAGACACTATTCTGCCTATCAAGATGTGCTTTTCTCTATATTGTATTAAAAAATTCCCACAGAAGGCACCGAAACGGGGCGATGGCGAAGAGGTGAGAGGCAGGAGAGACTGCTGTGCTCAAAAGCTCTGTTGTATGCAGCCACATATTTTTCTCATTTGTTTAGTCTGAAATTCCTCCTTCAGCGACTCTGGATTTGTTACTTTTTCAGAAGGCATCGAGAACATCTGGACTCCATATGGCTCACACCTACTCTTTGCCAAATGAAGCTATATTCTGTTTTCTAAACCCTTTATTTCTCCCAGCACTGCAACCAAAGAGGTTTTAAATATCTCCACAACCGACTACAGCGTAACCTCAGAACCACTCAGCTTGTTGACACAAATTCCAAGGTACTGCATTAACTGTGTCTGGGTTTGCCAGCATGTTTTGCCTTATCTTCTTCACTTTTTTCAAGATTATGATAATACAAGGGAACACATACTGAGAAGGCAGTTCAGCAGTTATGCTACCTGCACTCAAAAAAGCTGCCTCACCAAGATAAAGGAGGGAGACAGCTCATCCTGATGGCCCTTGCAGAAAAAATTGTACTTCTAGATAGAGTTATTTTATTCCTTTGGTCTTTTCTCTTCCAGCTCTTCATGGAGCTACCTTGAATTTTCTTTCAAGAGGTTAATGAGTTTCTGAAACTCCAATACTGGGGATCATGTCATAACCTTCTAAAAGTATTTCTATCTCCCTTGGCTAAGAAAACCAAGAAATACAGCTCTTTTTTGTCCCCCCACTAGACATTTCTGCATCACAGCACCCTACAGGCCTTTCTCAATATCCACTGCTGCTGAGACTGCAGCTACTGCAGTTGGAGCTGAACTCAGGTTTCTGCCAAACCCACTGATCCAGAGGTTTGTACCACCTTAAACCTTGACACGGGGTTGTTTTGCTGTTTCTTGCTCTTCAGGGGGGGTTGTAGAGACACAGAAACACCCCACTGATTATTTGGATGCTGTTCTAAGTCCAAATAGGATTTCAAATATTGTCTCCATTCTAGAATAATTGGATATCTCCATCTTTTTCCTGCTGTACACCAAGTTGATTCGGAGGTGTTAATCTTAGCAAAAATAATTGGCAATCTGTATTTTTTCCTGCTGTCCACAGGTTTGATTCAGAGGTGTTAATCTCAGCAAGGAATCCACTCAGGTTCTTCATACTGAAGGAAATAACCAAGCCCTGGATCCCAACAACTACTACAATGCATCTGTCAGTGTTAGAGATGTCATGCTTTTCCCTGAGCTATTACATTTTGCTTTGTCATTAACAAATGTCACCTCAGTATTCAGGCATTAGCCGGAAATGGGAAAACCTGGGGTCCACTTCTACCAACTCCTCAAGGGGCCTGAGACAAAGCAGCTGTGACAATGTCCAACCTCCAATCTTCTCCCACCCCACACCTGCCCACAAGATACTGGGCTTGCAAAGACAGGAGACAGTCTTTCTGAATGCAAGAAATGTCCCTACCATAATGCAGTCAGAGGCAGCAGAACCTTCTGGATAATATAATAAAATCAGTGATAGTCACACTACCCCCAAGGTATACCCAGCTGGTATACAGGCTATTTTCAGTGCTATTGGTGAGACACTGGAACAGGTTGCCCAGAGGAAATGTGGAGGCCCAATTCTGAATGTGTTCAAGGCCAAGCTGGATGGGGCTCTGAGCAACCTGGTCTAGTGGAAGGTGTCTCTGCCCTGGCAGGTGTGTCGGAATAGATGATCTTAAAGGTCCCTTCCAATCCAAACTATTCTGTGACTCCCCAGTTAGGGTCAAAACCCCAGCATCCCAAACATGCTCAGTTCAAGTAAAACCCACTTGTGCTCCAGGTGTGAATTTGCTAAGGCAAATGTTAATCCTCACAAATATCTCTCTGTTACTAAAGACATATTTAAATTCTGCAGTAATTCTGGCACGAATTTACTGATGTACAGAAGATTGCACCTTCCTTTTCTTCCAGGCCAAGCATCCTCAGTGCTATTAACCTCCTTGCTGATTAAGGTAACAGTGCTTCAAGAGGTGACAAGACTGTACATTTATAACAAGACTGTACATTTATAACACCTCTACAGAGGTGTAGCTGTTCCACTGCACAGCACAAGTGCTCACATCTCCCTGGGCGCTGAGCAGCCCTTCACGTGGTCACAGCAATGGCAGCGCAGCCTTCACAATGTCACAGAGAGGTCACCCTGGAGGTGAACCAGGAGGGTAATGCATGCTGTCACTGTCACATCAACGTTCCTACATGCCACCAGAGCAAAAGCTGGGATGGTTTCAGCAGCCTTTTTCTTCCCAACTCTGTCACATACCAAATGTGGGACTCGTGCTGCATGGCCAGGTGCACAGGCAAGTGGGGTTGTACCCCCCACTCCACTGCAGATGATTCCTCTTGCTCTAGCCCCATCCAGTGAGCAGCCCAGCAGGCTCCTGCAGGGCTGCCCACAGCATTAAACTTCTACAGAATGGAGCCCTTGCTCCACATGTCCGCTGACTCTTTGTCACGTATACTGCTTGCCAGATGCTGCACAAGAAACTCCTTAACCTCCACCACTTTCAGCACCCACAGTCTCCTCACCTGTGCTCCTGGGGCTCAGACCCAATAGGTGCTGAGTAATCAGGCTGTCACCCAAGGAGAGGCTTAAAGAGCCTCCTTGAACCCCCCGTTGCTGTTTGCACCGTGTGGGTTTGAAGTCTTTGCAGGTCAAGGCTGCAGCTCTGACACCCAGTGCACCTCTTTGTGACGGGCCACACGCACACAGGTGATGGGCACTTCTCTCTCGCTCACAGGCACACACTCATCCCCATCCCTCCAAAGCACAAAGCAAAGCACAGAGCTATCTGTACAGAAACATCCCTGAGAGGAGGAACCACATGTGGCAGATGCTACTGCTTTGCTTAATGCATCATTTAAAGCCTTTTGGGGACTGTACCGCCGTGATGGGTAATTTGGCCAGAATATTGTCCAGAGACCATACTGTGTGGATTAGGGCACTCTGAAGGTCACTAGCTGGGTTAAAAGCAAGAAAACTCTGCAAAAACCAGACCTTACCATCAGCATTTTCATCAGCAATGAAAATGAGAGCAGAAATAGGCTGTATAATGCAGAAACATTTCTTTCTTCCTTTCACTGCTAAGCCTCCCTGTGTATAACCTGGGTATAAAACATGCTGCAGATCTGCTGGAAAGTTAGCATCCACACTCAACCCCAGCTTCAACTGCTCTGCCATTTCAGCTGGGTACAAACTCAAACCCAAGGAGATGAGCAATAACAAACCACATCTCCACCACAAGCACCTTTTCCTGCCCCACGGCAATGGAAATGCCACATCTGTAAATGAGATGAGACAATCTTAACTTGTCTTTATCAAAAGGAGTCTTAGGTCAACAGAGATCACGACTGCTCAAGTGCCACCTTGATTTACTCAGCTGTAAACTCTGGCCACTTATGAACTCAGGCAGAAAGTTCATGAATTATGAACAAATACAGTGTGCCAAAACACATCAATCATCATCAGTCATGGACAAGCAAAGCATTATGTTGACATTTGCACAAAACTTATACAAACAATCAATCGGATTCCATGGCTGACTGCTAAAGGAGATGTCTGGTTCATGTTACTTAATACAAGAGTTCTCACTGAATGAGAAATGCTGGAAGACTTTAAATAAAACTAATGGAGAGCCAGAGGTCTAGTCAAAAGCCAGATAAATGGTTTCTGACCAATAGAGAAAATAGATTGATTCACCAGCTAATTTTTCTCTTCAAAGCCTGCACTGTCCTCCCAAGGAAATGCAGAGAAAAAGCTGTAAACACAAATGTAGGTAACAAATGTTTTAATGGATACAACAGGGCTGTACAAATTACACAAGTAGCCAGAAGTTGCAAGCTATCATATCTAAAAGTAGTAGGACTAACAACATGTAATGAGCTTAATGAGTTTTGATGAAAACTTGCTTATTGGCATCTCTTCTTTAAATTACTATTGTCAGCTACTTGGCACTATTTAGCCTCATTTTAGGACTACTGAGGGTTGCATTAAGACAGCTTGCAAAATGATCTAGCCTCATGTGTTTTGTGCTACAAACTGCAGAGCTTCCAGCACACTCTCAGGCAGGAACAAGCATTTCCTGAAAGCATGTTTTGGGCAGAGTACAATGAAAGAAGAGGAAACTTCTGTGGTTTTCTTTCTCAACTGACACACAAAAAGGACTTCCTTGTGTTTGAGGTGAAAACGGAAGACACACTTTCCAGATAGCCAAGCAGCCTCTGCTGTAAACACAAGGCGAGGGTGGCTCTTGTTCTAGAGGCTGTAACTGCTCCCGGTAACAGTTTCTCTTGAAGGCTTTTTAAAAGAAGTTGCCATTTATTCGCTGGAATCGTTTTAGGAGGCGCCTTGGATCTGTCACCACGGCACAGGCCAATGCAAAAACAAATGCAAAGCAGGTTCTGCAAGCAACCACCTTGGCGAGATGCATGGTTCCCACCAGCCAGCAGAGCATCCCCAAACCACCCCGACCCTCAGCAGGGTCCTGTGCTGCTGTCAGAGCCACCCGGCCGCGCGGATGTAAAGCTGTGTGAGCACACAGATGAGATAAGAGAGCATCTGCAATATTTGCTCTTCAGCCAGCACCACTCTTCCCTTCCACTACACACATACAAAACTGGGCGCTGATTCAGCCAAGCACAGGAGTATGCACTTACATTTCAGATAGTAAACACTGATAATAGTCACAACACAAGAATTGCTGTTGTTATTGTCAAGGGGAGGCACAGGATTAAATGCAAGTGCTTTACTGGATTGATGTTTTGATCTCTTTTTACTTGTACCTAATCCTATGTCTAAGCCAGACCGTAAGACCATAAACATGGAGAGAAAAAACACCCTTCTGTGGCCTTAAGATATAATAACTCCCACACAAACAGGCATGTGAGAGAAGGGTTAACTATTTATGTAACATTGGATACAACTTCAGGTTTCACTTCACACTTGGGTGAGATTAAGAGCAACTCCAAAATAAATAAAACCTAAGCTGTCAGATATTCTCCCTCTTCTGGGAAAAACTAAAAAGGTGGAGTAGGGGGAAGGCAATGGATGTGCACGTGCTGGCCAGAGCTGAACCATTGGCTGGTGTTTCTGAGGCTGGGATGAGGCTCTGGGAACCTCACAGTTTCCTAGTTCCACTTTGTGGCAGCTGTGGGACCAGTCAGGCCCCTCTCACCAATCTCCTGCCCTGGCTCTTCCAGGACCCTCCTCTTGGGGGCTGCACGGCAAATGCAAGATGCCAACAGCATCTTCCAGACTTTTCTTTTCCCTGGGATGTGGGACCTGGCCATGTCAATGCCTGTGAAAACAGCAACTGCCCTTTGTCACAATGCTGACTGCCAAAATAAAAGCTCTGGGTCAAGATCTTTCATCTGAAGGGGCAGAAACACTTTGGTTTAGCAGTTAAACCACCCATATCCGTGGCTGCTGCAAGCAGGAGGGGTAAAGAAGCAAGGTCTGTGGGGCACAGAGAGCAGCTCGTCAGCTCAAGACAGCAAGTAATTAGTGCATTTCAAGGTCAATACACTGCAATTGATTTTCATTTACCACAGTAAACTGGGAATAATTCCATCACAGTTGATGTAAACATTAGTATAAAACTGGTTTAAGTCAGAAAAGCACTGGGTTGAGTGTATTACTATACTGAAAAGCTGATTTCAAAAGAAAAGTTCTTATTTCCTTGTAACTATGTCTACCATCAATAAAATTTCTATGATTATCTTTGCTCGTTCTAACGCCATTGCTCAGATTCAGACTGCAATAGAAAGCACGTTCAAGTCAAAATTCAAAGGCCCATGAAAATCCACAAGCTTCCTTCTCATGTGCCACAAGTTCTACTTCTGCAGAACACCCAGGCTGAAGGCACATCCAGCGCATTGAGTGACCTTCAAATATGAACACCATCATCCTCTCCACCTCTGTGCTTCTCCCTCAACAGAAATGGAAGTGCTTCTCCTATTTTCTCTAAGGATAGCTACAGAAACTCTTCTGTGCATGAAAGAGGATTTTTTTCTGATTAAGGCACAGCTCGCCAACACTGACATCCCATAAAGCAAGAGCGGATGTTCCCTACTAACTATAAGGAAAAAGCAGGTCCTATGCCACAGCCCCCCAAAAATTGGTGGCTTAAATTTTATATCTAAAAGGAAAGTCCCCAGCTAGGATCCAGTGCGTGCCTTTTGCTGTGTGCTCATGAAGGGTGATGCTCCACACCACATTCTGATAAGCTCAGAGCTACTCTGGGGTCCTGCAGCAAGGGGTGTGGAAAAGAACTGCAACAGTGACTTGTCCTGCAGGACTGACAAAGCCTGGGTTTAACAGCCAGCCCCCACCTCCAAAGCAGCAGAGGAATTTTCTAAACCACCCCAGAATAAAATGAGAAAAACTTCTTGATGTACTTTTAAAAGGAGATGGCAGATTTTCCTGACTGCAGCTGAGCGGAGCTGGGGCATCTCTGCTATCTGATGCCCAAAGCAAGGGGCTGTCTGCTCTGTGCAAACAACAATCCTGCCTCTCACAGCCTGGATTTATCCTGCTGGAAATTTACACAGAAATGCTGCTGTCAAAAGTTTAAGCCCACAGTTGCCATGAGAGAGATTTATTCTCCAGAGATTTCTAAAGCTAGTAGCTATTTTCTCCAAGCACACAGACAATAGATGATCATGATACTTCTTGTTATGATCACTTCATAATTAACGCTTAAGTAAACCTATCCAATGAGTCCTGAAGAAGACAGAACACAAAGCTTGAGCTCTCTATTTGGGTCAAGTTTCTCTCAGTTTAAACTAAGCACGTAAAAGCATAACAATGCTATCAAACGCAGATCCAAAGCTTAGCAAAACATTTGATTCTCACACCAGTTATTATCTCTCAGTAAGCCAACATCTGTGAGATCACTCCTGGGCCTTTTAATTTAGCATGTCTTCTAATTAAAGAAAGATTAACTGTACTTCCAATAATTGCTCCTCCTACCTCTGCCAGGCTCAAGCTTCCGTCTTCCTCCCAAGCTCTGAGGGAGGGGAGCAACCTGAAAACACATCCACCACAGTCCCTCTGCCATCTGCAGGGTGAAGCCCCGGGCACCTGCTCCACCACAGCCATAGATTCCCTGGAGAGCACCTTCTTCTGAGGAAGAGAGACTCTCCGTGGCAGGACAAAGGCTGGATAAAACCATCTTCAGGTACAGGCTTGAACCCTGCTGCTTCTCACAAAGCTGGTGATAGAAAATTCACTTCCTCCTTCCAAAGCTGTCATCAATTGCCTGAACTTAAATGGGACAAATCCTGGTGTTTGTGCTGAAGATTGAACAGGCAGTCTTGGATCACCCCACAACCATCTACTCAAGCCCAACTCTACCCTTATCCAAAGGGACATGCCATCCAACTCTGCTCACCACCCACAGTGCTTTCCTGTGACTCCCTGGAGGTGTCCCCAGCACTCCCTGACCCCACAGCTCAGTTTCCACACAGGTATTTCAGGCACCATCTTGCCATTAAAAATGCTGGGGGGTGACCTGAATCAATCAGAAAAATCTACCTAAAAGCCTTCCCTCGTGCCCACAAACCCAGCCATGCTGGCAGATGGTCAGCAAACCACATGCACACAAACACAGACCCACAGCTGCTCAAGGATAATAATGAGGCCTCCATATGCAAAAAACAGAGCTAGGAAAGATACATCTAGATCTCATTTATCTCGACAAGGGAAAGCACCTGGTGTTAAATGAGTTTCAGGAGTGGTAAAGAAAAGTTCAGCCATCCCTTCACCCTGGCACAAATCCCACCCCTGCTAACTTCCCACAGTACTGGATTTTCTGTCATCTCCCCAGCACACAGTCCCTTGAAGACTATGGTGAGGGGACAGCTGGAGCCAACAGAGACCAGCCATGAGAGGGTGCTGCTGAAATTTCCATTTGCAGAAACATCCTATGAAAGAGCAATCCCTTTGATACACACCTTGGGGGACACACACAAACTTTCCAGACCAGTCTCTCCCACAAAGTGCCAATATTCAAGGTTCATCCGCCTGTCACTGTGATCTCTCATAGGTGGTGTGCACAAAGAGAGAAGTGTCATGGAGAAACCTGAGGGATGAGGGTTCCCTGTCCATCTATCTGCCTGCAGCACAGAGATGACAGACAGACAGACAGGCAGCACAGGCACTCCCATACGCAACAGCCTCAGTGCCTGCAGATGACACCCACCCTCCTGCTCCTGATGGATGATCAGGCTTTTAACACACTGCCAAAGGACCAGGAACACATTTGCTGGGCTCAGCCTGCATCCATGCAGCTTTTTGCAGCCCTCCATCCCACTCTGCTCCACTACAAGGCTGTTCCTCAGCTCTCTGGGAAAGTTACTTCCTCGCCAAGAAGCGCATAGGGCTGGGAAGAATCCGGCAAGGGGATGTTGGGAAACCTTCTAATTACAAACAAGGAGCTGGAGCCTGCATGCTGGGAGCAGCTGTGTGCCCAGACAGGCCTTCATGCTGAGGTGGTGTGAGTGCAGCAGTTCCGACAGCTCACAGTGTAGGATTTTAGCAGGCTTGCTCCACCCAAACCTGCTGCACTCTAACCCACAGGACACTGGGCTCAGCCTGTGGCTGTGCTTGCCCCCAACCCTGGCATCCCCTCACTGTGGGGACACCAGGCTTCCTTGGACCCAGGATGTGAGCTGGTCCTCAGCTACCTCCCTTGTCAGCAGAGGTTGCCCGGGCACAACCTAATTCCGCCACCACCAAACTCTGCAGAGCTTCTGATGCACAGTTTTCTGAGACAAGCAGTAATAAGCTAAAATAAAAATACATTCGGAACTTTTTCTACATATGGCTACTATAAAAACAGTGGCTAGACAGCCCAGGTATAGTAGTTGTCCCAGAAGAGGGGATGTGAACAGGTTGCTCCACCCTGTGCCATATCAAATGGGAGATCAGTACTGATCACTAATTCCACCAAAGGCAACAGACCTTAATCCCAAGAAAGCGCATCAAAATGAGCAATACATCCATTCCACTCAAGAGAATTTGATATCGGACAATTTTTTAATTTCTCCATAAAAGACTCTTGCTCACTCTCATTTAAAACCAAAGAGCCACTTCATCAAACACTGCTTCTCCTCTACAGACAAATTTTGCAGAAAGCGGGGGGGGTCATGTCGGATCTGCTGCAGACTTTGTGTGTGATACTCTCACTGGTCATGGGTCTCCCATTTGCAACACCATGAAATAGCACCTTCTCCCCACCACTCTCTTTCCCTTCCCATTTTATCTGAAGCTGAGATGCAGTGACTTCACTGTCACGTAACTCCTGGGCCAGGCAAATGCTCAGTCACAGCAGCTACAAAGGTGGGCTGTGACTCACTCCTGCCCCACATGGAAGAAGACTTCATTCCTGCTCTTCTTCCTTCTCTACCCATCATTTCAAAAAGCCTCTCCATATAATACACAAGGCTCAGTACAGCCCTGCTGCTGCCAGGGCCAGTCCTGAAGCACAGATTACCTTGGCCCACAGATGATGCTCTGTGAAGACGAGTTCCTCCACGACACTAAAATCCATCTTTCTGGGTGGTTCCCTGAAAGCTCAAGTATGAGCCTTTCTTATGTGGGAAAACGGGGCTGCTTCTATGCAGACAGTCCCTAATAAGGGCATTTTAATTAAGGGCTCAAGCATGTTCCAGCTTGCACAGTAACAGCCTGTAAAATAACCCCGTATAACACCCGCTCACGTACCTATCCCGGTGCAACAATGGGACAGGGACGAGGAGGTTCTGCACCACTGCAGGCCCCCCTGCCCAAGCCCTTCTCCTGCATCACCCTGCCAAAATGGAGGGGGTGGGGGGCAGAGCAGGGAGTGGGTCGGCCCTGTTCCCAAAGCTGTTTCATCCCAGGGACTGTCCTGTGCTGCCACAGCCCACCTGAGTAGAGGGGAGACCCTGGGAACCCCCTCCTCTTCCTTCACCTCTGCCACAGCTCTCCAGCACCTTCAGTCCTGTTTTGCACATGGTGATGGGCTGGGAGAGAAACATCCCCACACAAGACTCCTGCACAGAGCCACCTCGCTCCTGGCAGAAAGGGGAGGCAGTCGGGATGCTCCCAGGACCACCAGCAACATGACACCATTCCCATGACCAGGGATATCCAGGTGCCTGACAGGCCTGTGTTTGTAACAATCATCTCAGCACCCCACTCTGCAAGGACTAATGAACTACTTCTCAAAAAAAAAAAAAAAAAAAAAAAAAAAAAAAAAAAAAAAAAAAAAAAACAAACCCAAACAAAAAACATCCAGTCTAAAAAAAAGGTATTATCAAGGAATACAACTTCTTCTCTCTTGCTTTTTTTAACAAACAGACAAAGCAACCCCCAAAATATTGTGCAATGACAGGTTTAAGTATCACACTTAAGAAGTCTGAGACTGTTTAAAGGGAAGGTTTTACCCTACAGGCACAGAATTTGGAAGGATGGGCAAGCCAGCTTCAATCTACACCCAAGTGTTGCTGCAAACAGCATCCCCTGCACCCAGGGCATCACCTGCACCAGTGCTGGCCAATACTGAGGCCAGTACCATACTTATTTTTTTGAAAGAAAGGGAGAGCAGGAAGGGGAAAATGAGAAAGGTTCATCTTACCTTGTGACTACTAGCACAGAGCTTGGGACCTTCATGTTAAAGTCAGTGAATTCATATTTACAGGACAATTTTCATCTTCTCACTCTGCTCAAAGCAGAATGACTCCTCCTCTCTATCCCTTAGCAACTCCTACTCCTCAAGACCTAAATCAACCTGATTTTCTTTTTTCTTTGCTTTTTTTAACTTTTTCTTTTCCCTGGTCTCGGAAGTTTGAATGAAAAGACAAAAGGAGAGAGCTGACAGAAGAACTAAATATGGAAACATGCAACCTCGCTCATCGACACGAAGAGCTCTCAGACATGAAGAAGTTCAGACAAGGGAACTTGTACAGACTCCAGTATATTGCTTCAGACATCCTGTGTATTTGTGTATCTGCCTGAGTGGTCTCAGGGGGCCCATACTCCACATGAACACCACGCTGCCATTCCTGGCCATGACTCCTGCATTCCCTCATCTCCCACAGCTGGACTTCCCTGACAGCACATTTTCCCCGGTGCTGCAGCACCAGGACAAAATGTGGCAACCCCAATCACTTACTATTTCTCCACATGCCCCCCCCCCCCCCCTTTTTTTTTTCACCTGATTGAACTTTCAGTCCAGGAGAAAAGCACAGATTATAAAGCTTTACAGTGGAAATCTATCCCTTAATTGTGGTAATCTCCCTCTGCTCTGCCTTACTTGCTCTTACCCATAGCCAGACCAAAACACAACCATATAAAGATCCAAAATCCTAAACCAGGACAAGTGCAAAAGCCACTACAATTGCTTCGGTGAAGCTGAGCTAAACACAACCTTTTATTCTGTGTTATAACATTGCTTTGTCATTCACCAGTGGCCAGGAATGATGCTGCTGCTTCCCTCAGAAACTTGTCCCAGACTGAAAATTGTGAAATTGCAAAATCCTTTCTGTTCTAAACTGCCTGAATATAGCCAAGTTTCACTGTGAGGTTCAATCCATTAGCTGATTAAAAGCTATAGATCATGCTGTCTTGGACACATTCAGGCCATTATGAATAAGACCTGTCAGAAAAGCTTCTGGAACAACTGGTATCTTTGAAATTGCTAGGGCTCCAGTTAATAAAACTTCAAGTTCAATCCTTCTTCAATCCTGCAATACCAACAGGCAAAAAAATTTTTGGTATTCTTTAAAATTACACATTTAGAAGTGAGTTACAGGTACAGAAACTTTAATTCCCAAACAGTAAAAAAAATAGCATCCCAAAAGAATACCCAAGCCATTCTTGCATGCCAGAGACAGTCTGCTTATGAGAACTGTAAAAAAATTTTTTTTTAAAAAATCACTGATTAATTCCAGTGCCAACTTTCAGATTTGCTTCCAACAAAGGAAAACTTTGAAGTTTCTCTACAGACAACTTCCTTCATATCCATCTATTTATCCCCATCACACCTAAAAAACATCAAACACCCCTCTAACCAATGCATCTATTATTGACTGCTCTTGAAAGCCATCAGTTTCCCAGAGCAGGATTTTAGATTTTTAAAAAATCAGGATAAATAACAGAGGTTTTCAAGGTTTGCAAATAAATGCTGCCTGCCTATCAGCAGCTTCTGGTTTTGAGTGTCACTATGTGTGTGGAGCTCCTTCCAACTTACCCCGACTCCATATGCAAGGAGAGCCAGGCCCTGGGACTTCCATCAAGCCTAAAATTCAGCTGTACCCCCAAGGATGGGGTGGGAACCTGCACTTGTTGGGGAGGCCCCATCTCTCCTGTGCTAGCACCAAAATACCACTACCTGTAGCCAAATCAGGCAAGCAAATTCAGAGAATGCAAATGGGTTCTGAACACCCCCAAGCTTATTGTGTTGTTGCTTCTAACATCAGTTCTGTCTTGACAGGGAGACAAGAACACCTCTGTGCCTCCTCTGCCCAGGTAAATTCCCCCTCATTTCTGCCAAGGGAGAACTCATTCCTTATATATATATGTATATATATATATATATATATATATATATGCACTTACATATAGCATTCTATAAATGCACTTGGACATGCTGCTGTCTTTTTTAAGTGTTGAGGCAAGCCCCCTATTACAGGAGATTTACAAGACTTCCTAAAGGCTCAGCGAACCATCTCACTTCTTTTAAAATCTGTACGATAAATAAGTCAAGATTTTTCATCTGCACATTACAAGGACACTTAAGCACTTGCCTCTTAGAGCAGCAAACCTAAATCTTGTCCAACTGCTGGCTGCACATTATTTACCTAAATGTTTACCCTTGTATGCTCCATATGATCTTCAAAGATGCTGTACAGGTTCCCAGTGTGTTCAGCATTCATGGCCATGAAACAAATCATTTATGCAAATATTTTTAGCTCAGTTTATATTTGCCAGGTAGCTGCTGTGTCCCAATCCCAAACTCACCAAGGCAAAGAAAAGACCCTGTAATTATTTATTACTCCTTCCTCACCTGCTATTCTGTATGAATGGTACCCTGTGAGTATTTGCAAGTGTTCTGCGACCTTGTGAACAGTTTTATTGTAGAATGTAGAAAATCAGCTTTTCAGAGTGACAGGGAGTCATTTACAACCTGCATAGTCCGGTAAATGATTTAAGTGCAACTCCACACACATATCAGTGTTCTTCACATTGTATTATTTTTGAATGCATGCTTATTGTTAAAACATCCTCCACTTTCAAAAAAAAAAAGGGGGGGGGGAATTTGTAATTATGGCTACAGTCACTTCAGAAAAAAATTCTTACCTCACAAAATACTCGGGGTTTTACTATCCCATGTAGTGAATAGCTAACAACAAAGTTATCAGATGTTGTCTGTTTTGAACATCAAAGAATTTAAATAATAGCAGTCACCCCAACTGGCAAATCACAATCAAAATACCTGAAACTGTTTTTTTTTCTGATGAAACTCTGAGAATGAAGATAAGCACTTCTCCAGGAAAGGGGCTTAGAGCTACAGAATATGAACAGCATTTATTTACTTTAGAAAAGGGAAGGACTTTTGGAGCAATGAGAAGGGTAGTTTTAAACTCTTCACTTCCTAACAACTTTCTAGCTGCACCACAGATTCACAGTTCAGTTGATGACAACGAGCATTTGCAGAGACCTCACAGGTAACACACTATAAAGTGCCAAAGAGAGGTCAGAAATGACTGTGCAAATGGGCTGGGAAGCAAAGCAAGCATTCAAGTAAATACTACAGGGAACAGGTCAGGTAACATCTGACTACCACAGACTTCGAAGGAGAATCCAGAGTTTACTGGATCATGCCATGTTTTATTGTTTAGACTGTTTCCTCCCCACTTGCCCATGATTTTTATGCATGAATACCGTGATGCACTTGCTAATAAACTGCTGTCATCTGTAACTGGAAAGAAAACACAGCATTTATCTCAAAAGTAAACAAGTGACCAGAATATTCCTAGAAGGCTTGACCTTCAAAAGTAAGAGCTTGATTTCTTAGGGCAGCAAGACAGTGAAATAAGGGCATAAGAAATTAATAGAACGGCAACTTGACTGATAGTACCAAGACTATAAAAAACAGTCTTCAAGACTCAAGATCTACTTCAGTCAACCAAACAGAACTCATACATATCTAAAAAACTAAATACATATCTAAAAAAACCCCACATCTGTGCCACCTGCCCTTGGAACAAAAGATCAGCTAAGTAAAGGAAACACTTTGACAAGGAGCAGAATAATCGAAGGTCTAGACCTGTGAGAGATGGGTGAAGTGATCAGATTTACTCTGATATCAGCAAACACATCAAAAGTTGCCACAAATAGAAACAAACCGATTCATTCTCCACAATGACAGCGTGCAGAACAGGAACTTATGGACTCACACTGCAGTAAGGAAGATCTAACTTGGGCATTAGGGAAGGCTTTTTTCCAATGGTAAAGATAACCCTGGGCAGGTTTGCTGAGAGAGCCTGGGGAATTTCCCATGTTAGACTTTAACAAACTGAATATGCAAATTCTGCCAAACATGGCAAAGATAGTCTAGCGGGTTTAAGGAGGTAGACTCCTGAAATAATTCCTCAAGCTACTCTTATGGGTTTATGACAGATTCCTGGACTGAGAAACGGTAAATGTCACTATCAAGAAGAGGAAAGTTCCTCCCATTTGTGGGCAAGGACAGAAGAAGGACAATGCTGACAGAAGGCTGGAAGGAACACGATTTGCCTTCAAAACTCTCATTGGCTGGTATTGTTTAAGCTCAAAATGGTGAACTGATGACTCTGTTATCCCATAAATGGTTAACCCATAATATATCCACTGCTTGTTCAGTGCTAAACACAGACACATCATTGGTGAAAGAATACAAACAAGGTTTTATCAAATACACAGGCAACAACTCATAGATCTTCATCTCAGGACCCAAAGCACATCAACCAGCCTCCCAACTCAGGGCAGTGACATCCCCACTTTACACAGAGACGTGAGGCAGACAGAGCTTGGTTTTCCATCTCCAGTCAGGTCATGGTGATGGGAGGTACAGACACCCCAGACAAAGTGCTCACAATTTTCCCATCCTCCCAGCACTATTTTAACTGCCATGAGATTTCCAGTTGACATAAACCCACTGACTTCTAAATGACTACCTGAGGTCACAGAGCATCTTACCTAAACTGAAGAACGGCAGGGACTCCAGAGGATTGAGAAGTAACTCATTGGGGGAAAGCGTGGGTCTGAAATTATCTGACAGAGTTGGCTGTCAGGAGCTCAGCAGGCCCTGGAACTGCATTAGCTTCCCGATCCATATGTCTGTGTCTTCATTTTCTCCACTAAAAATGGGTGTTTAGAAGACTAGAAAGCCATTATTGATGAACATGGAAATTGAGGATATTTCCTTTTGACCACAAGATAATATGAGCAATTTTCAGCTACCTCTGTATGCCCTCTGTTTTGTATTAAAGGACATTTATTTAAAAAAAAAAAAAAGAAAGAAAGAAAAATAATTTGTCATCTAGGTGTATTTGTAAACATCAAGTAACATTTCACCCAAATGTAATCCTAAAATCACAAGTACACTTTCAGGTGAAAGGAATGACAGCACAGTTACCTTTGCAGTAGCATCTGCTCCAAGCACTTGCTTGCATTTTTTGCTGTCCCCAGGGAACAAGACAATACTGCTTCAGTGCAAATGGAGGCTTGGGAAAGGAGATAACGTCCCAAACCATTTCTCAGGCTCTCTGAAGAGCTGGTACAGATATGATAAACAAACTACTGAAACTCCTTGACAGCGGTCAAAAAGGAATTTGTTCTTGGAGTCTCATTTCCAAGTTTATGAAATATGTTGGCCTAAAAAAAGCAAAAAATCACTCCTTCCATACTAGCAACACCTAAAAAAAGACCTTTTGAAAGCCCACCATCACAAACAGCCAAGGACACTCACTGCCATATGTGGCTTCCTGCTTATGAGGACTTTTCAGATGATCCAAGGTAGGAGCCTTGTCAGGAGAAGCTTTATGCACACTGTGCTGAAGGAACACAGAACCAGTGCATTAGGTTTGTCAAAGGGAGAAGGGCTTGGCAGCATGCAGTGCATGCCTTGAGCAATGATGCTCAGCTCAGGGCTTTTTCTGGGAGACATCACCTACACTGGGTACCACTTTCCTATATGGTGCTGAACAAAGGTTTTGGCAGGATCCCAGTTCTTGGGGTCCTGCCACCCACCAACAAACTCTCATTCAGCCAATCCATCCAAGTCCCTGCATGCAACATGACCACCATCCTTCTAGGCAACCAGCTTTCAAGTTGGCACCTCACTCCTTGGCACCACCTTTCAGCAGTAGGCTCTCAAATGAGGACAGATTTCTGCCCCATTTTTAATCCCTGAAGGCTTAGCCTCTGATGTCTTTATTTATAAGCATGCCCATTAGATCTTCAGATTAGCCATCTGAGGACATCATTAATACATTTCAAGTGCTAGATGGCTCACAGAGCTGTTATTTTCCCATCTGTTTTAGCTGCTGGAGTTATTTGACAACATATTTATCTAAAATCTTCTCTGATTTAGTACGATTTTACTGTGTGCTGCACTTAGTATGATACAGCCACAAAATAAGGATTTCTCTTAGATTTCTTCTTCTCACCCAAGGGATCACTCCTGCCCACATGGTAAAAGACATTTTCCTGTCAAACCACAGAATATGGATATGCCAATACTATCCTCAGGGCAGGTCCCAAAGTTTCCAAGCTGCCTAAGAAGGAGCAGCTGCTCATTAGAATTTTTTTTCCCAGGAAAAATACTTTCTCAAGCGGAGAATTAGATTTAGTTTACCTCTTTGTGATCTCTCTGCGCCTGGTAAGTTGGAAGCTTTACAGGCACAACTAGCAGCAGGGAAACAACATGGGACACAACAAACTGTACAGAACAGATTTTCTATTTCTCTCCCCTTTCCCTTCCTTCCTCACCCCAATACACCTCTTACCACCTCCTTGGAAGTGATGGGGTGGTAAGATGATGAGGGAGGCATCCTGAATCTCAGAATTTAATATAATGCTCCTGAGACAAAAACATCTCAGCAGAATGGCTCAGCTTAAGCATCGTTAATTATTTAGAGAAGTGCCAAAAATATTCCAATTAGACTCAGTTCTATTATCCTCTTGCTGCTGCCTTTGCTGAGGAATTTCCAGAGCTCTGTACTCCATGTACCTGAAATCTTAAAAACTTTTCTACAGGAAAATGAATCACAAAAAAACACCTAAGTGCCTGTCTGAATACAGAAGCTCCGGACCACCTACAAAGATGTGGCACTTTGTGCCCTGTGGCGTTTCGCTTCCTCTCAGCTGCACACATACACTGAATCCAAGAAATTCATGTACAAGTTTGTGTTTTCCATCTTTCTTGCTCATCTTCATAAGGATGCTGCTGTTACACGTGCTGGTTTTAGATGTCCACCCAACATTAAAAAGAGAAAATATGCTGACAGCTAATTTAATTTTTCATCATCCACTCTGATGGACTGGATCAGGTCTTCAAGTCTGACTTGCAGTACAGAATGTGGTGACTCCTGAACCTATTCCTACACCCACATAAAGGCTGTATTTTAACTATGGCAACATTTATACTAAGCCCACTGCTACCTATCGAAAACGAAAGGCAATATACTGAAGAAAGCATCTCTGAACTACAGAATATGATATCATCATCATGGCATTTCTCTGAATGACAATTCAATTGTCTCTATCCTAGAGATACACAAGCTTTGCTCAGGTCAATCAATCTGTTATCAAACATAATACAGCTATTTGGAGTACCAATTAGCAATGAAGATTAGGTGAGTATCAGTTTGCTTTTTATGTATTTACATATATTTAATTTTCATGCAAAATGTTACTGGATAAAAAGATAGTCTTTATGAATGCCTCCTTTTTATTATCTTGCAGGGTGTTGCACCTTGCTTTTCACTCATCTAACATAGATTTACTGCTCAAGCAAGCCTTTGCTTATTTTGACTGCAACTATCTATGTTAAGTGTTCATTTGAAGATGTCTCCTACCAAACCTACAGACCCGACGAAGGTCAACTAACCTGCAGGCTAGAATCAGATGACACCAATTTTTCATGGGCTTTTCTCAGTGATTTTCTTGGCTACCCTCTCAAAACAGAAAATACCACCAACACAGACAACAAGATCTCAGACCCTAACAAAACATAACAATGCAATGGGTCTTACATTAAGAAGCTGCAAAGCTAAGAACAGGCCAAAAGTGAACCATTAATTTATTAAATCAACAGCATAAGCTACTTGGAGAAGGTCTGTTGAGTATTGCAATTGCACTGAACGTTATGAAATTGCACCTCAACTTTAACAGGGTTTCTCTGCAATGTCACACACTAAACCACTACCAGCAAGAGACTGGCAACATGACCCATGGCACATCTTACTGCTAATTCTGCAGACTGGAGAATATTACCCATCCTCAAAAACCTCAACTGTAGTAAGGTAATGCCAGGTACTTCAACAGTAGCTAAATTCCCAAAAGGTACAGCCTAACATCACCATTCTCTAAAGCTGTTCCCTTCAGACATCATCTATTTATACACACTTGGGGATCAACTCTAGAAAGTAAATTACTGGCTTCTGCTTGCCACAGCGGGGGGCAAAAAAAAAGATGATTGAAAGCATGCTCTGATTTAAAAACCTGTATTTTCCTATCTTAACACAGGAAATTGAAGGAGAAAAATACACAGCCATCAGCACATCCATCCTGCCCCTGTTCCCATATTCCATAGCAGGGGCACCCCAGCTCTTGCCCCACAGGGTGTCCAGGCTCTGTTCCAGCCTGCAGATAGGACCTTCCTGAGATGACAGCATTGCCCCATTTGGTCCTGGGCTATCCATGTCCTCTTGAAAGAAAATTCCTTTACAAGCTCCTCCAGCCAGTTTAATGCCTTTGGGACCAGTTCTTTGGCTACAGACAACAGCAGCTCCCCTTTGCACCTCAACCCTGCCACATGTGCCAGAAAAGCTGTCCCCACAGACTCTTTAATAAGAACAAGCAATGACTCACTGAATTAAAGCACCCTTACTCCTGGTGGTTACAAATTTAGCACACAACTGCTAAGTTTTTGGCTGAGCTTCAGCCTGCCCTTGATTTTCAACCAGTCTTGCAGAGAGGCATCCCAACCCAAAGGGGAAAGGATGCTTCACCCCACATCACCCTTGTGGGTGAGTGGAGGGAAAGGCAATAGGAGGAGGCTCCACACAACCCCCGCAGCTCTGTGCAAAGGCTGGCCAGGCTGCTGGGGAAAGGGAAAGGGAAAGGGAAAGGGAAAGGGAAAGGGAAAGGGAAAGGGAAAGGGAAAGGGAAAGGAAAGACCCCCTCTCCTCATTCACCAGCTGGGTTCCCAGGGCTGCCTGCCGCCACAAAAATCACTGCTCTGCCCCCACAGCCTCAGCCCGGGAAGTGACATGGTTACAACTGCCCCAAAGCNAAAGGAAAGGAAAGGAAAGGAAAGGAAAGGAAAGGAAAGACCCCCTCCCCTCATTCACCAGCTGGGTTCCCAGGGCTGCCTGCCGCCACAAAAATCACTGCTCTGCCCCCACAGCCTCAGCCCGGGAAGTGACATGGTTACAACTGCCCCAAAGCCCTTCGGCCCCACGGATCAAGGCACTACCCTCTGGCAGGGTCTCCAGCTCCCATGCCTCAGTGCTCAGCTGCTCTTCTCCTGCAGGCAAACATTTCCATTTCCTCATCACACCCCAACCTCCCCCGCAGTCACTTCCCCAGCAAATGTGATTAGAGCTACACATTTTCTCATATCCTCTAAATAAAGAGTGGGGTTTTCACATCCACAGTCACTCTCCTATATGTTTGTTTATCCAACTATTTACATTGGCAAGCAATCATCCTTGTAACCATTACAAACTAACCACTGGCGAGACCGAACCAGCGTGTTGTCCTGCAAAGGGCCACGGCCCACTAGTCCTGCTGCAATAACTGGCTTTTTGCACATTCTCATTTAAGCTGACATTTCTCCCCAGCAGTTTCATTATCCCGGCTGTCAGCCAGCAAGTCCGACCCCCCCTTGGGACAAGTCTGCCTTCTTGATTGCCTCGTTTCTTTGACCCTTGGCAGGTCTGCTCCTGTTTGCATCCAGCCTCCCCCAGGTCATGTAAAACTAAGGGGGGAGCAGGGAGGTGGGCAGGAACCCTAGGAAAGGTGCACGGTTTCTATACGAACAAGTCCCACATTAATGCTTGATGTCTGATGGGTGCGGGCAGCACTCCTGCAGGGCAGGCTTTGGGCAGAAGCAGGTGCATGGGGCTGAGAGGCATCTGTGCTCCTCACTAATGCTCTTCAGGCAGGACATTCCAGCACCTCCAAGGTGACCCATTAACGACTGGCAGGATGCAGTGATGAATATAGGACAAAGAAAACCACACACGCCCGACAAGGCAGGCTATTGAGGCTGCACTTCGAAGGGAAACCTCAGGAATTAGACAATTGCTAGCTTAATAGTATTGGGACCAGTATATAAATGTCTTTTTATACATTTATAGACATTTTCCTCACTGCTACCACTGGCTGTACACGTGCCTGAATTTCCCTGACTAAACGGCAGGAACCACCACTGATATGGCTGTTGGAAGCCTATGAGGAACTGAATATGTGCTGGGGTTTAAGTAACACCCAGTTTGTGCTATCTATGAAATTACCGAGGTGCTTTTCCACAGACCCATTTTGCCAGTCTTGCTCTTTCTTTCAGCAATGCTCCAGTCAATTGAGAAATCAACGAAGTTAACTCTGGGATCGAGGAATTACTTAGGCAAATGGAAAACTGGAATATGACCCGAAAATCAACCAGAAAAAGGACCTGAAATTCTCCTTTAATCACTCTTTTGATACTATGATGCTAAGAGGATTATTTGTACCTTGGAAGGTTGAATTTTCTCATCTCTTTTGAGAAGCAAAGCATAAGTAGCAAAACAAAGATTCGCAAAACCAGGTATGAAATGTCACCAGAAAAACATGGCACAGTTATGTACAGATAAGCAAAAAGAAAATACCAGTGATAACAGGTGTATTTGGCAGGGAGGGCACTGTTCTCAAACTGCAGAGAAAAGCAATTAGAACTATCTAATACCCTGACTACTTTCAAAGGGCTAGTTTGTTTCCTTTTTTTTTTTTCTTCTTTTGAAATGGGGGCAAATTTTACTGATGTTCAAAACAAATTTTTGTAATGCCTGAAATGCTTTCCCACTGGAAACAGAGGGCAGGTTGCTCTCCATCAGTATGTACCCAACAGGTTTCTCCTTATGCATGCAGCACCCATGATGCATCTTGCTCACACCTAGAGAAGAAGTGAGAGAGTTTTCTCCCTAGATAATCTGAGGCTCACTGGGAAAGCTCATGTATTATTCACTAAAAACTTGTAACATCTATTAAATTATTACTTAATGTCAACGTTTAATATTCCGCAGAAGAACGGATCTGTTTTGCTGCCCTTCAGAATAAATGTTTGCAGTAAATCTCTCTAAGCACAGGTTGCCCCCTAAAGAGGAAGAGTGAGCCAGCTGGGCAGGGACCTGCCCTCCCCACTCTTTTCTACCATCAGCTTTAATTTTACTGTTTTAACTCATCCCTCAGTGTCTACAGTCATAAAGAACGTCCTTGACACGACATAGCAATAGTGAGACTGGCTCGGGCACTGTGGGTTTAACTTTTCTTCAGAGAGGAAGGGGGACACCTCTTAAATACCAAAGAAAGGTTGGGGAGCCCCATCTTTCAGCCTGAATTACCAGCTGGAGTGAGTCATCTTCCCAGTTTCACATCCGCCATCACAGCCCTGAGGTCAGCAGTGTCGTGGGTTTTACCCACAATGATGCAAAACACCTCAGGGTTGGAGTTTCCTGGGGGACTGAGCCTGTTCCTGCTCCCCACACTAAGGGGGCAGCAGCTATGGCACCCTCTGGAAGGGAAGAACAGCACAGTCCTCAGCAGTTTCTGCTGCCCACAGCTGTGGTTACAGGAGACATGTCCAAGCAGTTTGGTACAAATGTCCCCCTACTTCTTTTTTAACTCCTCATGCTGCTAAACCGAAGACTTTCAGGTGGTTCTTAGGATCTCTGCTCCTTTTTTTATTTTGTGGAGAACACAGAGATACAGCATCCTTGCCTTAAGCACTCCTTTCAAAGAAGGAGGAGAAAAAATACCTTTATCTCCCAAGGGAAGGACTTAACTGAGCATCTCACTGCAAGCATCCTACAAGGTGATGCTGACAATGGTGTCTGCAGTTAATGCAGCTGCAATAGCTTATATATATCAGCATAGGTACCCAGCTGGAAACAGTCAAGAGGCATCGATATCAAACTCCCCAAAGCTGGCACTAAAATTTATGGCTGGACTACCTCCCAATTATCAGCATGTACATGTTCCCTGAGATGGGAGTATTTGCCATCACCTCCCAGTCAACAACTCTTGCTCCTGCAAAAGTAGTACGCTTAGAGTGGGACCTATGCAGCAAATTTTCACTATCTATTCCACCCTTGATAGTGTCTATAAATTACTCGGAGAAACCAACTGTAAAATTGCTAAATTGCTGATGACATGAAACTGAAGGGGGTAGTAAATACAAAGCAAGTACAAGAGAGATCCAGAGGGATTCGGATCACTTATGTAACTAGGCCAATACACTGAAAATTAAATTTATTGCAGAGAAAACGTAAACTATTGCTCAGTTATTGGAAAAGTGCAGAAGCAAAATAACTGCACTTCTGAACTGAAGCACAAGAGAACAGGACCGTGAAATAGCGGCAGACACCTATCAAAAATCTCTCTTGAAGGAAGAAAGCTAATCCAGCAGAGCCACCGCTGTGCTGGGATCTGCAGTAACAGGGAACAGCACGGCCCTGGCAAGGGGCAGAGCAATTTGCTGATCACACTCTGCTCAGAGACTATAGGGCAGCTGTGAGAGCAGGCTGCATAAGGAGGCTGCAAATAGAAGACATCCCTTCTCAGCAAGCAGAACTGCTGTTTGACTGTGAGCCCAGCCAAGGGCAAAGCGAGCTGCTTGGGAACGGGATGAGAAGCACCCAGACCCGCTGGCCATGACTGCAACAGCCAGCAGGGAACCCCAGGCACCTGATCCCAATAAAAGCTCTGAACTGAGAAATGCACTGAGGCCAGGAAATGCATGAAGGGGTTGTGGATATAAATTATGGCTTTCCCAGATTATCCAAGCAAGGACTCGTTTGTCTCAAAGAGGCATAAAACATCTGTGGGTTACTTCATACCTCTGTTAAACCCAGGAGAGTTCAGGGAGAATGGGAGCACCACACAGCAGCTGGGTACTGCCAGCAGGGGCAGCTCCACCACAGCCGTGACACCACTCAGGCAAAGCTGTGACAGGGACATCAGGAGCTGGGGGAGCAAGGAGAGGGCACCTGCCTGCCCCAAGCACCAGGAGGCCAGCAGCAAGGGCTGCCCCAGCAGGGATGGCCACTGCCCAGCAGGATGGAGGAAAGGGAGAAGCTAGCAGGCAAATCTGGTCTAAACCCAGCATGACATTTTTCCAGGGCTCTTGCACTTCACCTCCTTTGTACAGATCCTTGGGAAGTCAGGGAGGATGGGGAGGAGGCATGCCTGCCACCAGGCAGCTTCTCTGCCAGACTCCAAATCCGTACTCCCACAAATATCTCACCTGGGCCAGGCAACTTATTTGTCTTTATCTCACTCTTGGAAATATCTAGGCTATTTTGGATGCAATTCCCTCCCATTCCAAAATAAATAAAATACACAAAAGCATTGCTTTGGCTGACCTTCTTGGGAAATTTCAGTGCAGAGATTTACAATTTGGCAACTTGCAAACAGATTATAAACTCCCAAAGTACAAGAAGTCAGTCAAAGGACTTTGAAGAGTTTGCTACCTGCACTGCATACTCCATTTTAAAATTACAGAGGCAGAGACAAGATCCCCACTATGGAATATATAAGAAGTGTCTAGTGGATGAAAAGAAGTTTGTGCTTCACTTTAACACAGCAGGTCACTGGGTTGATACTTCTGCCTCCAGCAGTGAGCAATACCTGATGCATACAGCAAAAGGGGACAGTCTCAGGCTCCTGTGCTGCCAGGTCCTGAGCAATCCTGTAAAAGTGCTGCCAGCCTTCACAGGGCACCCCAGGATGTTCAAGCTTCCTTGGCCATTTGCAGGAGCAAGGCACCCAGGCCACTATGCAATAAAAACCATCTCTCCTCATCCCCAGACAAGCAGCTATGTCCTGAAGGATAAAACTTGTTTAGTTCTATTTTCACATGAATAACAGAGTATCTGACATAAAATTACATAAGCTCTATAAATACATACATAAATAAATAAATAAGTAGTTTTGATGCTTGGCTCGACAGCACCTAGTAAACATGAAAGGAGAGAGGAAACTTAAGGAAAAGATTAATTTTTAACTGGAAAACACAGAATGGTCTCAAAAAGCAAAACCGTTAGAATAAAGAACAATAATGAAAAGGTAATTAAAATGTTATTAGATGTAGTTTCAGGAGAATAAAAAATGAAAAAATTAACAGCATTGATAAGCCAAATCTCCCACCTAATGTGAAACATTATTGTTTATAAATCTGTACCACACTTCAGCATACATTATTTCCTCCAGAAAAGCTTATGTTTTTAATTTTCCACTTTTTTTCTCATAAATATAATATAGTTAGCTGACTGCATTAGCTCAATCATCGCCTCTTCATCCACAGAAATTTCCCTCAATGTTCTTCCCCACTGTGCCCCTCAAGAGCAGGGCAGGAAGTCTCATGCCTCCTGGCTCGCCTGGGGTCCCTTCTGAAGCTATGACCACCTTCACTCCTGTCTGAGGGAGAGAACAAGGTTTCCAAAATGTCGAGGCTCTCCAAAATGTATGAAAATTGACAATGAGACACAGGGTCAGAAGGAGCCAGCGGCCTCACTGCCTCATCTGCCTGCAGTGCAGGGGAAGGGAGAGGGCTGGATGGAGCCTGGGGACACAGGGACAAATAGGGGACATGGGGGGGCTTGTCAAGGAGAGATTCAGGATTTCTGTCCTTGGGTAACACAGGCATGCACAAATTCATTGAGAAAGCTGCTTTTAAGAACTAATCAAAAATTACTCATTTTCCATCTGAGGCTCTGCTGGGTTTTTTCCCCCCCCTGCCTGATTTTAGCTCATAATTCCACCACGCACCGAGGCTTCTTCTCTAGGATCCTGCTGAATCACAGTGCTAAATTGGGAAGTCTCCCAAATTGTGTTTTCCCTTACAATGCCTATTGCATGATTTCTACCAGCAGCACCCAGTGGTGAAAAACAACCCAGTTAGGAAAAAAAGAAACTGATGGGTCTGGGGTTTTTTCCTTCTCCTCCCATCCTGATGAGATTTCAAAACAGACATCAGTTCATGAATAAAGAAAGGTTGTTTTATTTTTGTTTCCAAGACAATGAAGTATTGTATATTTTTTGTGCCAAGGAAAATAGATACAGAAGAAAAGGAATGAAAGCAGCATGGGTGCTGTAATTTCCATTTTCCTGAGCTCCATCATCTCCAGACTATGCTTCACAAAAGGAAGGACTGGGTCTTCCTGGGTGTCGAAACATGATTTTATGCTGTACTGAAGTCAATGGGACAAAGGCACATACTTAAGTTTGAACAGCCTCTGCAAGACTTTCACTCAGTCCAGGACTTGCTTCTGATGGGAAAAATTCAAAACCAAAGAACGACCATAGGACCATGAGCCACAGCAGCAGATGGAGATTTAAAAGCTCTACAGAGGAGGAATAAAACGATGGTAGAAGAGGGTTAACATCTGTAGCAAGGCTTGAAATGTAGCAATCAGAATAACTGCATTTGGATGAGAAATGCTAAAGATTAAGAGCCTGCCTTCTACAGCAGTGATGGGGTAATTGAGTCTTGGCTCTTTGCAGCTTACAATGAAACTGAAGAGAAAGGCAAGATGGATGGTAATTGCCACAGGTACCAAGTCTGGGTGCAGCTGTGAGCACACCGGGTCAATAGTGATAAACACACCAATCTATATGGTTTCTGACATGAGGTGCTCTCCTCCTATGTTTGCTGAAGCTGAATTATTGCCATCTCTCACCCATTTGTTCTCTTCCAAGAAGGAGCAGCGTGCAGAGGAACACCTTTGTCTAAACAGGGCTGGTTTGTTCAAACATGCATCGCTACATACCCCTAAAGACACATTCCTCAGAAAACCCAAACTGACCCCACAGCAATGGACAAGCCCACAACTCTTCCACAACCAAACTGGGCTTTTAAGCGTGGTACCAACAAAATAAAGTCTACCCCAACAAGCAAATGCATTTTTAGGATAATAGAAAACACCTTTTCAAGTCAGATGTCTACTCAAAAACTATCCTTACCAAAGGCCTGATCTCACCACAGCTTAGTACGTCTAGCTTCAAGTGAAGTCAACATCTGGCCCCAGGCCCATATGAGACCTCTTTAGCTCATTCAGATGATGGCATGTGTGTGGAGCTGCACTTACAGAAAAAGAAGAAATGCTCAAGAAAGTTTAAATGGAACCATTAATTTGCCTCGATCACTAGCATTTTCCTCACCATCGACCAAGTTAACATCTCATTATATCCATGGCACCCAAGGATTCATTCCAGAGACATCAGAAATAACCTCCACCTCTTGCAAACAACTCACACTCCTCAGCTGACTACCAGGTCATTCCAGCTTGAGGGGCTTTAAATACACAGCTCCTGACCTGGAATTAATGCCACAAGCTCCAGTTGCCACTGGAAACATCTCTTTCAGTGCCCTGGGTTCATTTTACCATTTAAAAACTCACTTTGAAATTATCTCATCTTACAAAACTGAAGAGTTTCATTTCTGGGTGAATGTCACCTGGGCCATGACTCAGAAAAGCAGGTACTGAGCTCCTGCTGCCAGTGGCAGGACACCAGCATGCACCTCAAATCCAGCAGGTACTCAAGTATTTCCTAAATACCAGGATCTGGGTTCAAAATAATTTCTAGCCCCTGGGCCACCCATGGTGGTACCCACTGGTTGTGCCCCACAACAGGCAATCCCTCCCTCCAGAAGCCTGCAGCATCTACAGTGGAGGCTTTGTGGCCCCTCCTGAAGCAATCTTCATCTTTTTCCTATTCATTCCACCTATTTTTTCTCCCTGCTGCTTCATTCATCACTATTTATATCCCAACTGACTGGAAATAATTGATCCTTGCCCGCTCTGAAACTGTTCTTTATGTACTTGTAGATATTGTGTCTCCTCAGTCGAATCTTTGCACAGAGCTCATCCTCAGCCTTTTTTATTACAAGTTTTCTGCTTCCAAATATTTTTACGGTTTCTTTTGTGGATCCCCTCTGACTATTTTCTAGAATATCCATTTAGATTAACAATAGTACCCAAAAGTTAATACAGCACACGAAGCAGCACTGGAAGCAAAGCATAATAAATTACCCTGCTTTGCATCAGACATGCCTGCTACTCACTAGAGACCAGTGACTTTGGATGCCAATTCCAAAGGAACTGGGAGAGGTTTGGCTTTCAAAAAGCACAATTTGTCACCTCCCAGAAGCACAGGGTGGTTTTTACTCAAAAAAGTACCCAGTATCAAGGATCACTTCTGAAATAAAAGCAATAAAACAAAAAAACCATCTGGTTATTTTAAGCAGACTTCTCACAGCTAGAGATGGAGGTTCAAGCCTCAGTTCTCTCTCTGAGGAGCAAGACATGGGTTTGTACAGCAGGTTGTTAATCTTAAAATAACAAATGTATTTCATGTCTTTGATTATCAGCTACTGCTGCTTCTCACTTAATAAGTATTTGGGAGAAAAAGGGAGTCAGTAACAAATGCAGCCATATACATCAAGAAGATCAAGCTATGTTTTGGTATTTCAAATAAGAGTTTAAACAGCACATGAATCCTTCTGTCAGCTGTCTCCACCTGCATGAATTTAGCACTGACATATGGGGGAAAAATGGGTCCATGGATACCCACATCTTTGGGTGATGTGGGGAAAGAAACCTTATGCACAGGTCTGGTCCTGAGCACACCCGAGACAGCCAGCCAGGTCTTGACAGCCTCTCCAGGCTGAGACCAACGTAAAATCCACTCAGCAGTTACAGCATGGGCAGAAAAGTCCAGCCACATCCCCCCATGTATTTCCTCTATGACCTGGAGGACCCACTCGAATAAATTAGATGACACTCCAGTACATCTTGGATCAGTTACTCTTTGGGGAAAGCTTATGTTTTAGAGGAAACTGTGGCAACAGCATTAGGATGCTAAGGTTAATTATTTAAATAAAAGACTGTTTAAACTTCATGTGTAACAAAATGTGAAATGCATTCACGTTTAATATGTTCTCCAACATGTTTTCCCAATGTGCTGTGCTTGCCTGGCTAAAGCTTCTTTGACATGCATAACCAGTACATGGGGGTCAGGGGCTCAGATCAGCCAACCACCAAGTTTTTTATTTCATCTGCCAGCCACCCTCTTCCCCCCTAATGTGCAACTGGCTGAAAAAGCCCAGTGTATATATTTTCAAACCATAATTCTTTTTATTTGCTGTCAGCTTTCTGAGCCTCTGGAGCACACATGCTTCATATTTTTGAGATCTTTTGCACAGCCAGCATGTTAAGAACTGATGTGTGTGGTGGGGGGGGACTTTTAGAAAAGGAAAAAAATTAAATGAGCACAGGAATTCTTCTGAAATCTCCGGGCACTAGCTGGGACTTTAGAGGGAGTAAGGAAACAGCCCCCAAAACACCAGCAATAAAACAGAAGCAGGCAATAGTGTCACTATTCAAGACGGTCACAAGCACCACCTTAGTGAACTGGTGATCTACAATCATCATCACCAAACACCACTGAAAAAGAAAAAACCCTGTAGGTTATATACCAACAGCAGCATGTTTTCAGTGCTTCTTCTTCTGCCAAGAAAGGAAGTAGGTTTAAAATCCACAGTCAAAGACAGACTTTGTGGTCACATTTTCAATCACACCAGTTCTGTCCCCAACACCATTCAAGCTGATGTGAAACAGAACAATGTCAATCTCTTCCAGCTGTTTAGCTATTTCTTCTTACTCTGAATTTCCAAGTTCTCCCTTGGGAGGCCAGGAATAACTGGTTAATCAAAAACACCCTGCGGTTTGGGATAAAAAAAAATACCGATTTTTTCTTTTGGAGTCTAGCATTCCTGCTTGCAATCCGCACTAACCCCAAATTTAGTTACATGATGGTATCACCCTGCTTTGGGTGGCTGAAGAACTTGGATTTTCATGTTTACACTCATGTCACCAGCTGACAGTCTAGAAATAAAAAAAGTATTTAAATCCTTCCTACATGATGCTTTTAAACCACCACTGTATTAAAAGTTACATCATTAAATAAACAGTTCCCATGGTCCCAGCTAACCAATGCTTTCCACTGAAGAATTCTGGTTTTCATTTTGGTTTGGTTTTCAGGCTAGTATTTAACTAACAACTCCTTGGTTTATCCTTGCTTCTGAGAAAAGTTGTTTTAAGTAACCAGATTAATAATGTTGTAACTCTAATTTTAATTTTCATGGGAAAATGATTTACATGCTTCCATTGTTGAAAACTGATGGAAGATATGAACCAGCGTCTCTTTCAGAGCTGTTGAATATGCAGAACCTCAATAGAACTGGTCTATTTGATTATATATCAATTTATGTTTATGCAAAACTTAATGTGAATGTATCTTTACCTTAAAGGCAATAATCTGTTCCTTGCATACACACTTCATTCTGCTATTGAATGCCTTGCCTAATGAATAATCGCAATAATTAATTTTTATAAAAATGTTCAGGAAAACTCTCGGGCTATTTTTAAACCAGACGATTTTACTACATAAAAATACTGCAAAGAGAACTGTTCAGCTTTACAAATTGCTATTAAATGTCTTGTAAAGCAATGGAGTAGCTAACTCCCTGCCCACCCTTTCGTGCAGTCTATTTCTGTAACCTCCACATCCTTCATGCAAAAGAAAGCAACCTATTCCTACAGGAGGAAAAGGAGAGAATTCTATAAGGGCTTCCCCATACTTCAAGAGTCTCTAGCCATTCAACATCCATGAAAACCTTATTATTTATGATTTTTCCCTCAAGGAAGCATGTCTCTGGAAATATAATATCTAAAGTACTGTTTTAGAGGAGAAACAACCAATAGACTACTCAGGATCACAAAACTCACATTGTTTTCATTTGATTACAACGTAGGGAAATTCCTGGGTTGGGGAAGAACCCAACAACCACACAAGTACTACTGACAGATGTGCAAAAGCTAATTCTCCGAGAAGATCAGATCCTCTAGAAGTAGCAGCATGAAAAAATTAAGTATGGGAAATCCTTTCCTTGGGGAAGAGAAAAAATAAATAATTGACAGATGCAAAGCTGAATCTAGCCGTTTTATCGTAATGCACTGTTTTAAATTGTTTTTCAGATTGTAAACAAAATACACACATAGTAAAAAATGTACATTGAATAAAAATTACACTTTTAAAGATACCAAAAGCCAATTATTAAATTTTTTTAAAAGTTAAATCCATAAATGAAAATTTCTGTGAGCTACAAATGTTCTAGCCCAAACTTTTAAGATGTGCTTTTTAATTTTTTTTTTTGCGCTGACAAGTTCTCTTACTCTTTCTCCTCATCAGGCCATGCTTTTCCTTCTACCTTCTTGCTTAAGACTCCCCTCACAGAGCTAACGTGCAAGTGGCAGCCAACATCCTGCCGCATGGATTTATAAGGGTGACTCTGACACAAATGAGCAAAAAGCCATTCAGGCCTGCACCATCATTCCCTGGTCCTTTTTGCCCTCCCTTGCCTGCCTCCTCATCCCCCTTTTCTGTGCCCTAGACTTCTCCCTTGATAAGTCCTCACTGTACCACCAGCTACCTATAACTCCATCACCGTACCGCGAAAGTCGACACCCAGATGGGACAGACTCAAGTTATCACTCAGTTTTCTGCCTCTCAGCAGAGTCCAAGGACAAAGGGAGAAACGAAGATGAGCCCAGCAGGCAGACACATTGGATTAGCTTCAAGCACTGCCCACCTGCAGGTTTTTCCATGCAATTCCTGATGGACTGGCTGGTGCCTGAGCTCTGTGTCTTCCTAACACCACCTCCCTCCTTCAAAGCGTTGTTTTGCAGCTGAGAATAACACCTTCTATGATGAAAAGCTTGATGAAGGTCAATGCCACTGTGCCCATGGAGAGCAAGCTATTTGCATGACCTTTCTCCAAACACCAGAAACACAGTGACTTCTTGGGGTCTTGCAGGTGTTACAGCTGACTTAGACACTGCTGTCAAACTCCAGCACTACCGCACAGGCACCACCTTTCCTGGGCTCCAAAAACTAGACTGAGCACTGGTTTGGCACACATACCATTCCTGAACCCATTCTTGGTGCCTGCAACCCATTAGAAGGCCATCAAAGGCAAAGGAAGCAACTTGTGTGAGAAGAGCTGTATTTGCATCTGCAAGGCCAGTAACAGGTGTGGAAAACAGGGCACATGCTTATTTTGAGGTGGCACAAACTATTCTGTACGTGCTACAAACATTAGTGGGACTGCAGTTTTGCCATAGATGGCTCAAGTCATCCTCCCCTCTGCACATGCAGAGCAAACACCAGCTGTCACCCTGCAACACCACCAGCACACACATACATTCCTCTTCAAAGCACTGCCCAAACACTCACCCATTAATCCTGCCAGCACTCCTGAGAAGCAGATACCTCTGTTGTCCCCAAATTACTGACTGGGACACCAAGGGATGGAGCTGGAGGCTGGAATATTCAAGGGGACTGAAAGGCACTAAGGGCAGCATTCAGCTACCCCAAACTCCCAGGTATGTATGTATGTAGACACAGGGATCCAAGGACCACACTTTTGAATCAGCAGCTCCCAGCCTCAGCCTTGTGCTCAGGACCAAACAGCTGTCCCCTCTGCAAACCATCAAGCTGCAAAATATAACACAAACCCAGGCCTCTGCTGGACAGACACAACAAGGCACCAAGATCAAACAAGCAAGAGAGCAGACACCTGTCTCAACTCATACCAGTAAATACAGGTTGCACATCTTCAGAATTTTAACCAAAGCAAAAATATGAAAGCTCTTCCCATGGCCTGAACAATTCACCTACGCTGGCCAAAACAGTTGAATTACATATTTATTTGCAGAGCAGGAATACAGGTTCTTTTTCTTGCTCTTTCAATTTAACACACTTGACTGGACAGCCCTTGAGCAAAGTGACCTAAATTTGAAGTTGGTATTGCCTCGAGCCAGGTGTTGGACTAGATGCTCTCCAGCAGTCTGTTCAAGCCCCAGTCCTTCTCTGGCTCTCTCCACCATGGCACTGGAGCACTTTTGGCACTGGTGATTTGCAAGGCTCAGAGTGCAGTGCTACAAACCATGCAAATGTCCATAGCCCACATCTCCCTTCTGGTTCCTTTCTGGTCTTGACACCCTTTAACCCACTATAGGGAACTAATGCAGGTGACACTGCAGGGGGTTGAACCACATCTGAAGGCAATCCAGCCCTTCTGAGGTTTGTCTTAAAACACCACCAGGTGAAAAGCTAGTAAAATGATGTATTTTGGAGAACAATAGGACACGGGCCACAAACAAAGGAAGCTGGAATACCTTCAGGCAAGATGGCTCACAAGCAGGCAGCAAAATGAAGAACATTCAGCTAGAAGGAAGGCAGAGCCTGTGCTGAGAAGGGGGAACCAGAAGACAGAAGGAGAGAGAAGAAGGGAAAGGAATGAAGGAAGCAGTGTTGAAGAGTGAGGATTTTCCCTGGTCACTCAACAGAATAAGCCAGATTGGCAACTGGTGCAAACTGGTCAGACGTGTCTCCATCTGCAGAGCTGGCCGTGCTGGGGATGGGTGAAACTCAGCTATTGGTGATGTGGCTCTAGGAAGGAAAGCTGTTGGGGCACCTGCTGTTTTACCAGCACACACACCCAGATGCTGACAATGCTGACCGTGGAACATCCAGTGCCATTTTCTCCCCCTGCTTATTTAACAGTTTCTACAAGTATTTAAGTGCCTGCATTCAGAAGCCTGTGATGAGCACAACATGCAAGTTTTTACAGCAAAGAAAGGAAAAAGAAATGACATGGATGATCCTTTCTGATCTAACCTTTCCTCAGGCTGTGCTCCTCACTGCCGGCATACACAAACCGGTGCACCCGAAGCTCGAAGATCTGCTGCAACAAGCCTTCTCTAGTCCTGAACTAGTTTAGTTTGTCCAGTCTCTGTGCCTAGTGACACACAGGGTACTTGTCTTATGGCACATAACACGGCAGGCAGCCGCTCCTTAAGCCACTGTACTTAAATACAGCTGATGTGGAACAACTACTATCCTGTAAAATGTTATAATGAAAGAACTACCAGAGCCTTTTAGTACAATTCCAGAAATGATAGAGCTCCTTCTTCCTTCATACACTAATTGCACTGAAATTGCATCCAATGAGTCCATGCATATTTAATCAGGTCTGGGGCTGCTGAACACACTGCTTTTGCATGGGGTGCTATCAGCCAGAGCCATAAATTATTAACTTTGCCAACTAAACTTCTGCTGAATAATTTTAGGTTGGTGGTGTGTTGTTTGACTAAGGCAAAGCTTGCTTTGTGTATCCCCTTATCATTAATATTCTTCCTGTGTTTCCTACGGCACCGAAGTGCTGGGAAGGGTCACTGCTCAGCTCGAGACGAGGCCCCCAGGGAGGATGTGGTGCCTCAGACAGACTCTATTATATGCCATGGCTGAATATTTTCCTAAGCAAAGCACCTCCTCCCGGGTCATGTCTAATCTCATCACTAATTATACCTCTTTGTTAAGGCCAAAGAACATATCTGGTAGTCATCTTTATTAGGCAAAGATTAATAAATAGACATGATCCTGCTTTTCAGCCTTCCAAGTAACATGTAAAGCACAGCTAAGTGCTAGGAAAAAAACACAGGGAACAGATCCAATAAAAGAATCTTTGCCTTCACAAGGCTTTGCTCATTAAATAAAATGAGGCTGTTGAGAGCTCTGCTCTGGGTACTCTCCACAATCTCACAACCCACAGCCTGTGGCAGGAATGAGGCCGAGCACACCGAGCTTTGTCCCTGCTTTGGCACCACTTCCACTGTCCCCTTCCTGAGCAGCCCCAGCATGGCCCCCCAGGTGCTTCCACCCCTCCCACTGCCACCCCACCAAAGAGCACCCATGTTCTGCGGGCAGCCAGAGGCATTCCCAGGTGAGGTGCCAGCACCGGCTGCTGCCAGGGGTGCACACCAGGGCAGCCTCATGCTGCTGCTGCTGCTGGGGACTGGGGCTGCCTGGGGCAGCGAGCACGAACCGCCTGAGCTGTGCTCTGTGGGAATACCAATGCATCTCTGCTGACCCGTGCAAGAGCTACTACAATAGATATCAAATAAGATCCACAACAAGCAGCCTTGTGTGGGTAAGAAGGGGTGCTACCCACAACCTGCTGTTGCTGAAAAGCAAAATTGCCAAGCTCTTATTTGCAGCTTTCACATACCTTTTATTAGAGAGTAGTGGGGTTAAAGCCATCAACTCCAGCTGAATCAAGATTTATTCCAGGTTGCTAGCCCACAAGTACATGAATTTCGAGACTCTCAAAAGAAATGCATTGTAGATGTATAAACTATCTTTATCTTTAATTATTATTAATGCTAATTACTCCCTAACATGAAGTGCTCCCTATGGAAGATGCAAAACACAGCCTTTGCTGTCAGTCTGCACAACAGCTGGTGGAGCTGAGGCAGGCATCTGCGTATCAGGGCTTTTTCCTGACAGGGAGGCAGCTTACAGTAAGGGTCACACTTCCCATTACAAATCAGTGAACCCCCAAGAAAAAAAATGGAAATTTTGAACCAAGGAACAAAGCACAGATTGTATGCGGACTAGTATTTGCTATTCATCAAGCAATATGTACCAGCTCACAGTTGTTACACCTCCTTCTAAATAGGCACTTTTTCCCAAAAAGTGAAGGCAATCAGTGCTATCAGCTCTGTTAAGTACCACACAAAAGCCATGCCCAACCTACTGTTCAGAAAACCAAACTTGGTGGAAGTCCCATGGAAATCGGCACCCTGGACCATAATCCCCCATGTGCATTCCCATCACTAGATTTATACATAATTTGTGTCCCAATTTGAGGAAACCAGCAGAAGGAACCACCCTAGCTCAGCTGATGCAAATCTCCTGGCCCAGGCAGACCAGCAATACTCACATGAAAATTTAACTGGTTTGAAGTCACACTTTTGGTTAATGCTTGATCCTGGATGGCCATCACTGGTTACATCACTAGATGTAACCTAGGGTAGGAACCAGCTCCCACCTGGACACCCAAACAGTCCCATTGACCTTGGTGGAAATCTCATGCAGAAGCCCACCAGCCCAACCCTGGCCCTGGGTAAGTCCCATGTATGGAACTGCTTCCAGCCAAGCTACTGCTACCCCAACCCACCCCATCTGCAGGTAACAGCAGAGGCTTGCTATGCAAGAAGAGCATAAACCCACATTTCTTGCACCTAGTAGCCAAAGAAAGGGATCCTATTGATTAGAGCTGTTGTGCAGGCTCGTGCCATGATCTCTTTTTCTCTCAATGGCAGCCATTCATTGGCTCTCCCCCAAGAGTCAAAGAAGAAAACTAATCTTATTTGTCACTCACAAGATCAAAGTGTCAAAGGATGCTGGCAGAGGGTGTAGAGTGGTGGAAATGCTCCCAGCAGCAGCAGCCTGAGAGCCAAGTGCCCTGAGCACAGGAAGAGGGCTTTTTCCCTTCTGGACCTCTCTGCAGCAATTTGGGATGGAAACGAGGTCTTGGGGTTGGAGGAGGAGGATGGGTGGGAAGAAAAGCTACTGAAGGAAGGGACGTGAAGCCATAAACTGCTGCAGGGTGTCACCAACCAGCCCCACTGCTGTCCTGGAACTTGTACAGAAGAAGACTTCCAGTTTCAACTGCAGTGTTTCTCCAGCTGTTTCCTGCATCTGAGATGTCACCCTGTTTTGAGCTGCAATGGCACCTCAACAACTGCTCTGAAATAAACGGATCTCCCTGCGACAGGACCCGGTGACAGCGCTGCGTCCTTACCGGCAGCCGCTGCTCATGGCCTCCCCTCCGGGCGCGGCACCAAGAGCGGCACGTCCCCAGTATGTGCGTGCTGTGACACAAGATCATGAATGCACAAGTACTGCTGCACCAGAGGCTGGATTTTTAAAGTCATCACTGAACACAGAGTGGGCAATTTGCACCACTAGGTAGTACCGTATTTTGGACAAGTATGTTCACAAACGCCCAGTCAGAACAAAAATCAGCATTTTCAGTTAAGGAAGGCTGAAGGCCGAAGCACAGGCAGGAGCTGCCAGAGGGGGCGAGCAGTGGAAAGGCATTTAACTGGAAGCACAGGACACCAGACAGGGGGCTTGGTGAGAAAGCCAAGAGGAGCCATCATGACAGAAAAGACAGTAGCTGAAGACCCACACCATACTGATACTGAAATACAGCACACTTTCAAATCCCCCTTGGATGGAAGAAGGGGAGGGTTTGAGACAGCTGCAAGTAAGAAGCAGAGAAACTGAGCTGAAGCAATCGAAGTACTGTTGGTGTAATTTTCAAATACAACTGTGCAATTGAAGCACCTCCCATCTGAGGCATGTAGCGAGAAGCCAGCCCAAGCCCACTCATGTGGTTCAAGAGGTCACCAGAAGCAGCAGCACAATTACATCCTTCTGTTGCAGCTACTTATTACTGAAGCACACCACATCATGTTTTCTCTTGGCTCACAAGTACCGACATTTTAAAAGCCCTACAAACATGCTGCTACTTTAACAACTTTTCAGTAAAAAAAAACCAAACAAACAAACCAGGAGAGAGAGAGAAGGATCATACTGCCCACCTTAAAAGCTTGTCTCCAAAACACCCGTTTATGACACAGACCCCAGTTTCTGCGCTCTCACGGTGATTTCCTTGAAGTGCCATGGGGTGTAAGTACATCACAGCATTACAGTTTCATAGCTGTACTTCTCCTTTCAGTTTTCTAACAGAGGGATCTGCTGCTTCAGTAGCTAAAGGCTGGGCCTGATGAATGCAATTATTTTAGTCCTAAATTAAAGATACCAGACAGATAAGACATTAAGTACCATAGTGAGCACCAAGACAGACAGATCCTCATGGTCCCATACAGGAGCAGCATTCAAAAGTCTTTGGAACAGGAAAAAGAAAACACTAGAAAGCAAGGACAAACACCTGGACACAGGGGCTTAAGGGATAGGGTGCAACTGCAGTTATCTGCCCAACACAACAGGCACATCTCCTCTCTGACTACCCTACTTTCCAAGGTGCCCTGGCATAAGAGATGTGAGGCTCTTCAAGTGGAACCAAACAAAGACAATGGTTCATGCAGCACAGAACTACCACTAAGGTTAAGTTTACAGACATCCTGAGTTGTGCAAGAGTGTTGATCTGCTGGAGGGCAGGAAGGCTGCACAGAGAGCAAGCTGGAGAGGTGGGACAAAACCATGCCCAGAAGAACATGCGAGCACATCATACAAGCTGCAGAAGAATGACATGATGTGTCTCCTAAGCTGCAGGCTTGTTTTGAAATAGGTATTTACCTCCACTAAGCACAGTACGATGATACTTCCATCCCCCAAAAAGAATAAGTGGGAGGATGGGGGAGCAGAGAGGTGGATGTATTTATAACAGCTTAGAAAGGGGACAGAGGGAAGTTAGATTGGCAGCGACAACATAAAATGCTGCACAAACATATACAAATAGCTCTTTTCTAAAATGAAAGAAATATATGCTTTGCTCATGGCCACAAAAAGCACTGCACTCAGCATATTTATGGTCTGTGTGTTAGTTTTCCACATTAAGATGACTGCCAGTGCCTTCCAGGGCTCTGAAAACTTAAACTCTCACTGGAACCCAGCTTCTGCTGATTTATGTTTGCATCATCTAACCTCTGTGAACCTACACTGGTATAAATGACTAAACTGCTCTGAAATAGGATTATATCACTTCTAGCACGAGCAGTGTGTGTAAATATTGGACTTAAGTTTCCAGAGCAGTCTAGCCAGAAAAAAATAAACCCACATTTAGCCAGCTGGAGGTGGAAACAACATGTGCTTTTCTTTTTAATAATGCAAAGAATTTACTGTCACGATTTGCTAAATTGGCATAAATACATGTGCTGCTATACACATTTTAATGCATGCACGTGTTTCTACTGTATTTTTATTATAAGAACATTAGGGATGCTTATGACCACCCATACCTACATCTTCAGAACCCCTGCAATGTCCCCAGTCATTTCATACAAAAACCAACTTCTGCCAAATAGGGGGAAAAAAAATTAAGTCATATCACAACAATTTCACCTTTCAGTGCAAAAAAAAATCTGTTTGCAATCACATTCCAACAGGCTGATGCCTGTTGAATGCAAGTCGGTATAAAATCCATTTTTTGGAACTCAAGGTATTATCTGGCTCCTGCAGTAGTTCTTGATCGGTTGTCCTTGGTTCTGCAAGGAGGATGAGTTTGCCAGTGGCCACAGAATGCTCCTCAGAGATTAGACCTCTGGGGTTCATCTGATTCACTGCCTGACTTCTGCCAAACCACATCCTCTCCATGTGTCCATCAAAAAGCACTTCACTGGCCCAGAGGCCTTTTCTGCAGAGCTGCAGCACGGCATACATTCTCAGCTCTCCATACCTGGGTCCTTCTCTCTTGACCTCTAATTGACTTTTGCAGCTGGGCATGGCTGCGTTCATCTCCAGGACCATCACATTCCACACTGCAATGGAGAGAGCAGGTGGTTGCGTACCTTCCACTCCTGCACTATTTTGGTAAGCTTGCTGGGACACTAAGGTATCCAACAGAGAGCACACTATATATGGGACCATCCACCAATGCATTCAAGTCTTCCAACCCATAAGGTGCAATCTGATCCTATCCCACAGCATCAACAGCCAGTAACTGTAACTTCTGCCACAACAGCTGACAGACTAAAGCACAAGTAACAGCACACCAGGCAACGGGATCCCCAGCAGGTGCTTTCCTCTGCCAGTTGTTGCAGGAAGGGCAGGAATGTTTCCCCGGCCCCAGCGCACTGCCGGTAAGAGAACACTTCCCATCACCCTCAAGAATGAAATGTGCAGCACAGCACTGGATGTCAAGCTAAAATAGTTCATTTCAGGGTGGAGTATTGGGTCCCATCCCTCCCCACACACAAGTAACCCTGCGGCATCCTCAAGTGCGGGGCCCAAGCCAGCTCCAAATTAAGTCAACAAGAGCTTTTCCAGTGACATACCTGGGAGCTGGCTCAGACCACAGGTGACCACAAAGGTTGTCCCTAGAGGCTGGAAGAGTAGGTGGACATTAGGTAGGTCAGTGATGACCATCCAGGATCAAGCATTAACTCAACACACAAAGGCCCCCTTCCATACATATCCAAAACAAGCTTTGCCTGTTTTGACAACTGAGGTTCGGTTTCAGTTACTGGTAACAAGGAGG
This sequence comes from Promerops cafer, assembly GCA_013398275.1. Classification (NCBI taxonomy): domain Eukaryota; kingdom Metazoa; phylum Chordata; class Aves; order Passeriformes; family Nectariniidae; genus Promerops; species Promerops cafer. The sequence goes on from VZSE01008598.1 coordinate 174,346, forward strand.
TAAATGCAATACAGCATATTAAGTAAAAATGAAACAGTCTTTTCTTCAGATCCGCTGTTGGTAAATTTTTTCCTGTGAAGTGGAAGGAGGCTAATTTTCACTTCATGTGGGAATTAAAAAGGCATTGCATATTAACACTTTTATTCTATTTCCTTGCCAAAGCTGCCATTTCTCATAAGCTGTATTGAACCCTAGGCTCCAAGTCTGAGAAGATGGTGCTGCTCAGTGCTGTGAAAACAATAAGACTGTGCATGTTGCTGAGCAGCATCCCCTGCCCTGCTGGAGCTAAGTAAATTATAACCTTCACTACTTTCAGAGGAACAGTCCCAGCTGCAGAGAAATGATTCTTTCAAATGACAATATAAAATGATACAGTCAAGCTGCCCAATTTCATTCCCAGAGAGATTTTCTCTCGGGATGCAATCTGGTTCGAAGTAGAGGGAGTTATCTGAACACTGCATCAGAATGCAGAGGATAGAGCTGTCAGCAGTGGTTTCAGCCTCTTGCAGAGAGCATTCCTCAATATACGTGAAAACACTCACACATAATTATTGGAAGGGAGGGAGTCACCTCAAATGTTTTTCTACGTCCCTGAAAGGTTCCCTGAATGAATAAATATTCTTTCATTATGTTTCAGCTGTTGCCACTGCAGTAGGCTCCAAGGGCAGGATTTAAACTCAGGATGAAGGACGGGAGCACCCCACCACAAGGAAAATAAAATGTAATTTCCAGTGGATGCTGTTCGAGCCCTGAGGAACTCAAGGTGGGTGCTCCATCACTACAATGTCCTGGAAGATGGAGTCCCCAAGCCTGCTCTCTATGGCTCAAAATATTAAGAGTGCTCTGTGACCGCATCAGGCCTTGGTATCCCAGGAAAATCTTCACGTTGTCCTACAAAAACCTTCAGTCTAACTGGGATGGCAGTCCTATGCTTTGCCTGGAGGTAAGATCAAGGAGCTTAGAAAGATGGCAACAAATATTCATGGCAATTGCAGAAAATGTTGGAAAGCAATATAGCATGGAAACTGGCTGAAGGAGCCAGTCCCAGGCACTAGGTCAACCCAGGAGAGTCCCAAGGTGCAGGAGAAAAGCTGCTTAGCGAGAAAGTCCATCTTGCAGCAGAAGAAAAACCCACAGCTGATTTGAAGAACTTCGGGTGGCATTGATGGGGGCTTTCGTTTATTTGGGTTTTTTGGGGGGGGTTGGGAGTGTTAAAAGAGGCTAAACAAAAGGACAGTCTCACAGGAGCTGGTTGCCCCACACAGTTGAAGGTTACCTCGTGGTACTACCAGGGAGAAAGCAATGGTCCCTCTTGTTCCTGTGCACCAGCAAATTCCCTGGTGTCACTGCCAACAGGCTGACTAGTGCTCACAGAGGGCAATTCTGGAAGAACAGGCTGATAACAGAGAAGGATACAAGTCAACTAGCTGATGACACCTCACTCCCTTGTTTATACATTTATTAAACTGCTTTTTGAGTCAAAAGCGTCCTTATAGGGTTGGCTGGAATAACTGGATAACTGCAAACCAACAAAGCAACAGTATTACAGGTATTTACTAATGCCTTCAATGATATTTCATACAAAACATTTTGCAATATCACAGATGAATATGGAAGAAAAATCCCACACTATCAATCTATATTTACCGTCTATATTTACAGGAGCCTCTGGCTTTTAGTTTCCAGCATGAGACATAAACCAAGGGTCTGGGCTGCTGTATAGGGTGCAAAAAACCACAGTAACTCAGATTCAATTCAGAAGCCTACTAACTCAGTTAATCCATGCTTATCTTGAGTTACTGTTACAAGTGAGTACTAGGGCTTGTGATAACTTTTTTCCAAGAAGAACTTGCTCATCACTTAATCTTCATCAGCTCTGAACACCCAGGAACAGGAGATGTAACCTTTACAGGATCCAAGCACACAGGAATAACTGGAGGGGCCATAAGGCATACGTTATCAGCAAATGCATCTGACATACAAGATCATTTGAAAAAAGAACAAGTCTTTGCTGGCACCCTGGCCATTACCCTCAAAAGCCCTACTTTGTGGGCTTAGCACTTGTCTTCAATGCCATGGGTGAGTAGGTAAGAAGACCTTTTACCTTTTTTGCCTTGTGAGCATAGCAGGAAAAAAAAAAGCAGCAAAGCTTCCCTTGTTAGGTCATTCATGCAACACAGGCAGCAAGAATTAACCCATCCATGACAGCAGTGGGAATGGGTTCATAAGTCTGTTAAAGCTGGGAGTGCATCCAAGCACCAAAGCAATGGATCAGGGGGGTGACCCCTCAGCCAAGAAACAAGATATCGAACATCACTTCCTCTTCCGCTTTCCCAGGTGCTTCGAAACATGGCAGAAAATTAAGAAAAATACCACTGCCAAAGTGATTTTAGTTTTAAGTTGCTTCCATGACAGAAGAACCTACAGTAAGTTTAAGTGTGACTTCCAGCCAAAGCTTGTTCCCACTGGCATGACCAGCATCAACACAGAAATCCAGGTCCTTTCTCATGCTGCCTCAAGTACAAACCATCTTATTTTACCCCAGCACACAGGAATGCTAAGCAGGTCCACTTAAAGCATTATTTGCTCTTGGTCATATTCTCTTGTAGTCCTGGAAGGCAAATAATATTTGCTTTCTGCAGCACATCAAACTGAATACTCACATTTGATTAGCTAGTTATGGGAGGTATCCTCAGGCTTTCTCTGCTCCTCTGCATTTTAATAATCTCTTTTTAATTTCTGTCTGATAGTTATTTTCACCCCAAGTGTATTAGTATCTCCACACACCTATGCTAATTCCAGCACTGCAAGGAGCTGCCCATTCTTCTTCACTGTCCTGGTCTTCCTACACTTTCCATCTCACAGTTGCTGCTGCCGTGTGAAAAGGATGCCCAGTTTGCCAACTTCAAAAAACTGGGTATTTTACACCTTTCTCTTGCTTCACCCAGGCTGCTTGTTAATGCATAGAAAATTCCAAAGAAACACTGTCAATATTCTTTCACACAGTACAGCCACGTCTCAAGATTTTTCACAGCTTGAGCATAGATCTGCTCAAATTATGTAACCAATCCATTAGTCCCATACAAAAAGCAATTTTTTAATCTTAATTTTCTGCAGAATGAAAAATATAATGTTAACCTTGGAATAAAATTATTATTTGTACTTTAATTTTCTAAGTGTGTGAGTATTTTTTCAAATTTTGCTTTAAGCCCCTGCTAGTACATGCAATTATTTGAAGCATTCCTATGTCAGATCAGAGGAAAGTACACTGCATTTATCCCCTGCAGAGTCAGTTCTGCACACCAACAATAAACACCCTAAGTCTGCTTCTTTTAATATGCAAAAGCCTGACCTCAGATGTATATGCAAGGTTGCTGCTGGCTTTAATGAAGACAGGAGTATATTTAAGGGTTAAATTTGAAATAGAGTCTGGTTTTCCTCAATATTTCATATAACCACTCCACCAGATTCCTAAGAGCCTTTTTACCCAGGCTTCTGTAATGAGCTCTTGTGAGCTACACCTTCCAGTAAACCCCCTTCCCCCCTGACTCCAAATTTCAGAAACCTTAATTTAACTCTGCATATAAGCAGCAACTCCAGAGACCATTTCAAATCCCACGTATTCCTGTGATGCCGCTTCATAGCGCGTTGCTTTTTCACAGCCTTTGCTCATCCATTTGCTGCAGCACGCTGAAACAATCCCAGCCAGATGTTCAGCTCCCCAAGGGTCAGGCACTTAGGAAGCTTCAGGGCACATACCAAAGCCACGGGTAAAGCAGGGATTTGGGGCAGCAGCACGTGGCACTGCTCTTGGAAGACAATGGAAAACCTTGGTTCAGGTGATGTACCCATCTCACAGGTCCAGCCCACCTCGAGGGGTAGCATCACCCTAGGACCTTGACACCAACCAGCAGACATATAGTCCCTAATGCATGCCAGCAACTTCACAGATGCTGAGTTTTGGGAAATAATATACCAAACAAACTAAACCAGTTGGATGCAATGAAATCTCTTTCCAAAAAGAGGCTCCTCCAAAAGCAGCACTGTTGGATTTATGCTCTTTCATGAACCAAATCCACATTCAGCCTTATCAAGTCCAATTCTACACCTATGCCAAATACCCCGTTCAAACAATAGAGCTGAGCACAAGCCAAGGATAATTAACACAACATGGAGTTTCCTCTCGAAGGCAGTAAGCCCAGGGTGGATGAAGGCAGAGACCACTGCTGTAGGACGGCAGCACCCCCAGCAGGGTTTTCCTCCCTGCCAGCACCCACGGGGCGATGAGGCTATGGTTGCTCAGGGGAGACAGCAGTGCATCCTCACATCTCCTTGCTTGGGTCTGTGGCACAAAATCCCGAAGTTCACCAGCTCCCTGCTTTTTGCCTCCTCCCTTGCTGGCTGCAGTCACCCAGGGCCTGGGCAGGGCTCCAGGCAGTTCTCCCAGGCAGCAGTTTCAGCCCCGCGCCCTCTCCCAAGCTCACAGTGAGCAGTCTCCCGGGCATCCACCGATGTTCTACTCCCCCAGACTCCCAGAAACATTCCCCTCCTTCTCAAGCACAGGAGTAACAAAGCTTCACCGCCTCGCAGAGCGATGGCAAGAAGGCAAGACAGGTTTTCCCCAGCAGCAGAGACCAAGGCAAGCCCTTGGACACGTCCCAGGCATCGGTGGCCACACACAGGTCCAGCTCCCGGGTGCGGAAGCAGCGCTGATTTTGGGGGGATTTGGGGTTTTGCAGATGCCTGCCGCTGATAACGCACTCCTATTGTGCAGAGGGTGGGATGGTGAGTGAGAGCCCTTCATCACTCAGCACAGCTTTGCACTAGTTCCCTGTTTTCTGGGTGGAAGGCAAAAAAGGGATAAACTGGGCTGCATGACATTTTAAGTTATGACAGTGGCATCGCAGAGAAAGAAAGGTGGGCTGTTTTTTATTCCTCCAGCTCCCTGCTGTAGTTTCCATTAGGCACAGAAAAATTCAGCTAGCACAACCATTTCCAATTCAAATGATCCTGCTGTGCCCTCACCAGGACAGCTCCCCAAGGAAAAGTTTCACTATCACCGTTGCTGGAGATTGATAACAAGAGGGTAAACACTGTATTATCCCCCTTTTAGGTGTTCAGCCAGATGCTTACCTGAAATTAAAAAGCAACCAACATTCAAAACTCCACCATCTTTTTCCAAAATGCTTGTGATCTCTGCATCTGATTTTGCATATGCTTTTTGAGATGAAGGTTATTTGAAAGACAGACATTCCAGGAAGCAAGTGTACAGGTTACCTACAGGGCTGCTTGCAGAGATTAAAAAGAGCAGCTGACAACACAATGCAACACTTCCATCCAGTTCTCACAAAGCAAAACTCACAGGCAAGTTAAGAAAATATTTAAAAAGTGATACTGGATTACACATTTTATTTCATTATATAGACCAAATCCATGAGACTGGGACACATACTCCTCCACAAGGGTGAAGTGGAGAAGATGACAAAAAAAGTCAGTACTCAATTACTTTTTTTTTCCAGGAGGCTGAAGCCTCCAACAACCTCAGTGATTGCATTTCAACTCCAACAACAGCCACATGTAGAAAATGGTGTTGGAGCTCCCTGCACTGAAACCAGATGGACATCCTCAGTGCAGCCACAACACAAGTGTACTTGTTTTCATCACCAAAAAACGTGGATAGAAAATAAACTTCCAGCGCCAAGCGCCTCATCTGGCTTCAGGGTGATGACAAATGCAAGCCATGCAAAGGACAAGCTTTGAAAATAATAATTTTAACTCGTAAATAAATGAGCACGCCAGGGACTATTTGAAACCATACAAAAGGTATCAAGCAGCTGGATTTCAGGAAAGATCTCACCTGGCATCCAGCAAACTGCTGTACTGAACACTGGCCTTCCCAAGATAGTTCTTTGACCTCAAATCTCATCCCACTCGCCACTAATAACATTTTGTGCTGGTCTCTGGCATGGCACTTAGTTTACTTCCTTGAGTTTATCCATCTATAAAGTGGGAATAATCACTTTTAATTTCCTTGCAGAGCTATTATTAGGGCTAATTAGCTAATGTTTGTACACTGCTTTGAAAAACGCAGGAGTCCTCTCTCTCCTCTCTCACTTTCTCTATATATAAATATATGCTGTCCTATTATCACAACCATCTGTGCCAGTGGGAAGTTTTAATTGCTGAGCTAGCTCTTGGGAAAGACCTGCCATTCTGTAATATATAGGTCAGAGGACTTTGTGAACTGTGAAGGTAACGATAACACATTTCAATGGGAAATGCAGTGAGACATGAGGTAATGCTAAATTTGGTTCTAGAAGGAAAGTGTTTACTAAAAATCTAGAAGGAAAATCTTGGTGACCCTTCTGCATGAACCAAGCACTAAGGAAAGGATTTACAATCTCTCTTCAGGAAAACAGATTTATCTTCAACTAAAAAACTGAGAAAACAGTGACCTGCATTTCAAAATTAAGAGGATGGGATATCCTGAAGGCTAACCTGAACAAGTACATGTGAAAGCAATTCCATTGCTAGAGAGAAACAAGTGGGTCAAAATAAATGGCTTCCCTGGGTCTTGGCATGAAGCAAGCTCATTTCTCAAATGAGGAAAGAAATGAGAGAGCAAAGGAAAGAAGTTAAAAGTCTTAATATATGCTGGAGGTAAAACATGGTAAGGTATAATGTTAAGGGAAAAAACAGTAGGGTTTTTGTTTTGCTTTTAGCTTGAAAGAGTAATGGGAAACAGGTATATGTTTTTATAAATATAACCAAAGAAAATATAGGGGAGAGAATGGGTCTATTGTTCAACAAGGCAGGGGGATCACATAACAAGAATCCAGATGGATGAAGCACTCAATAGTTATTTCCCTATGTGTTCTGTATGAAGGACACAAATGTATTTAACAAGAGATAAAATTTATGATTTAGAGAAGCCTGGAAAAATAAAAAAAAAGAAGTAATTTGAAAGTATATCCATTTAATCAATGTGCCAAGTTCCTTCTATAGCAAACATCTACTGAAGTCAATGGACTTCAGGGATAAATTTAGCCTACCACTTTACAACTCAGTAAGACCAAATCACAGGCACAGAAGGGATCTAAAGAACCCAAATATACACCAAGACCATAAAACTGCTGTTGAGCAGTCTTGGAGCTCATATGGAACCAGCAAGATACAAGCAGTCTGGAGATAAACAGTTTTTAGAAAAGAGGTATGATACAGGGATGGGCTAAGACACAGCAGGGAATTCCAATCAACTGCTTTATTAGAAGAAATAAAATTCACAACATAAACCAGCACAATGAGTAAAAGAAAAGTTCAATAAAGATTCTGCCCAGAAAAACCTGAATGTCTTCCAAATATGAACATGTCTTAGAGGGAATGAATCCTAGATTAATTAAGCAATCTTTACTTCTTATTCTTATGGGATTAGAAACATACACGGAAGAATAGATACATTTCAACAATAACCCCACTAAAATAGAGGGAATGGGAAAGTCTCTGCTCAACTACGCCACTGTAAACCTGGATAACATTCCCCTGCTGCCATGGATTTAGCTCAGAGGAGCTGGAAGCCAAGGCCAACATGTACACCTCCCAAAATCAAAATTTTGTGTCAAAGGCTGTAGGTTTAGGGGGATGGGGGGATGGGAGTAGGAAGACAGGCACAACTGGGAAGATGCCACCAAGAGGATCAGGAAGTTTAGGAAGCACAGGGGCTTTGGGGAAATCTGTTTATAGTTCAGGGAGAGAAGAGGAAATGAAGACAATTCACGCATAATTGAAAAATAGCAATATTTAGCAACAAGGCGGGGTGGGGGGGGATAAAGCACAATAGATGAAAAAGTCCTAAGCAGCTTCAAATAAAGATTTCTATAGGTTACTGTAAAATAGTATCAGACCAAGCTGCCAGGGTGCAGCCTTCCTGGTACTTAACCAAACAGCTCCTCTGTCGGCACCCTACCTCAAAATTGCTTTTTATTTGACATTGTCTGCACTGCCTGCAGAGGTACTTTGTAAATAAATCATCCCTAATAACACACCAGCAAGCAAGAGCTCCCTGCAACATCATTATTATTATCCCTGCCCATGGCAGGGCAGTCAAAACAGATGTTCTTTAAGGTCCCTTCCAACCCTTACCATCCTATAATTCTGTAATTAAGAACTTCACTTCAGAAAACTCCCCATCATGCCCAGAGTATCCCTCTGCCTCACAAGTAGGACTCAACACCCCCGGGAGGGGACCACACACCACCCCGCCCTTGGCTTTGAAGGGACACACTGACAAGCAAGACCAACGCCTGGCATTTCCCAGAGCTAATGGGTGACCTGCTCAATAGCTCTGGCAAGTTCCAGGGGATTTCAAAGCCAGGCCAGGGCTGCCACACCAGCAGCTGATCAAAGGGCCCACAACACAGTCATTTCTGTTTCTCGGAGAAGTAACTACAAGTGCCTGTCGTGTACTTTGTGTTTTTACAAGGTAGCTTACCTTGTCGAGGCAGGATCAGGAAAACAAGTTTATTCAGGCTCACCCATTCTTTACAGAGTTCATGGCCCTCATGAAAATACCTCCATCCCTCACCCTGGTGCTCAGAGGTGACAGGCATTCCCACAGTGACAGCTGGGGTGGGGGGTATTTACAGCACATCTACCCTTCATGTGACTTCTCGGGAAGTCCCCGGCCTTCCTGAGAGGTTATTCCCAACTGCTGTATCAGCAGCTCGGGGGATCAGCCCGGTGCCAAGTGGCTTAATCAGGGATTATCAAAAGCTGGGCTGTTCCCCACATCTCTTTTTAGCCACGTTTCTCCACTCTCAGAGAAGTCCCTGGAAGTCCTGCTTCTCCAAGAGCAACCATCAAGGGCTTTTCCCAGGTTGCTGGACGATGCAGGCCTACAAACAATGCCAGGTGATGCACTGGGAGACACTGGCCACGTGCTAGGAGGAAATCCCTGCACTGTGATGCCAAAATCCAGGTCTTTTGGTGGCAGGAGCCTCAGTGCTGGCTGTCCTACCAGTCACACCACCAAAGAAGCTGCAGGGGGAGGGTACCCCCACCCCATCAGTCTTGACATCCTGCATCTTTGCAAATTTCCATGGCTCTGGTTAACACCAGGGGCTCTTGCAGGTCACAGGGCTGGGAAAGCAGAGCACTAAGAGGAAGGGAAAGTGTTTGGAAATTTAGTTTTAATAACTTTGAGCCTGTATCAGCATGTATCTTCCAGTGACAGTACGGACTTTCAGGATGGTCACTGTGTTCTTTTAACCAGCTGCATGGTGTCATGAAGTTCTGCGATAACTTCATGCACGACACATATTCAGCAACCATTTATTCAGCACAAAAGTAAGTAAAAGTGGAGCCAAAACCCACTTATCCTATTTCCACCCCCTCCACTGGTGCTGTAGTGATGATCTGCTTTTTCCCTTCCCATTCCAAGCCTAGTCAGATGTTAGACATTAAAAGTTTATGTCTAATCCATAAGACCATACTCAGCAGATCTAAGTAATCAGAAGTTTTGTGGCCACAGTTAGGAATGAACTTTTGTGGTTCCACCCCGTCCCTGCACACCTCAAGTTTCATCCTATCTGAAGGACGAGATAGAAAGGATATCAAGAGAAAATTAAGGCAACTCAACCATCAGAAGCCAAACCGCAGAAGTTAAAAGTTACTAAATGCTATGGACACATTCTGTGTCATCCCAAAGGAGCAGAAGCAAGAGCATCTAAAGAAAAAACTATTTTCAGCAGCACTGATACAAATTCAAAAATTGGAAAACCAGACTAGGGAGTGCATCACTTCGTTTGCAGGCCCATATGGCTACAGCAACTATCTCCACTCAGTTCACCTCTGAACACACTGGAAAAATGATGGATTTGGAAAGGATGGGAAAATACTGCTTAGAAAGAGCAACACTTTTACACAATTTCTAAAAACACTTATATATATATATATATATATATATATAGACATATATTATCTCGAAAGGACATGAAATAGCATTATCATAGCCCACGCTAAGCTGTGCCACCTCATAATACACTATCACCACCACAAAGGACCTGTATGGAGTAGATCAATCACCCAGTGGGGTACCAGGGACATCAGGGCATCCCGGGACACCACAGCACAGTGGGGACAGCCCGCTGCTGCTGCTTCCCACAGCTTCAGAGGTTTAAAGAAAGAAATTAAGTACATGGCTAAATGCTCCCTTTCATGTTGCTGTCTGCACATTGTTAAAGGGACAACTCCATTTTTACAGCACTTTACAGGTCACATTGAAGAATTCACCAATTAAACCCACACCTGCTTTCTATTTTCAAAACCTCTTTAATTCTTGATAAGATTGGACTGCACCAGCTCTCATTCCCAACTTTCCTTTGCAATAGGTCATGATCCACAGCAACACTGGCTGCCTGTAACTCTTCACAGCTATGCCTGTAGGCATTTCACACTGAAGCCAGGAAAGTCTGAAACTTTGGGGGAATTGCAGGGGGACTGGGGGAGGTGGCTGCTTAGATCTTCTTTGGAAAAAAACATCACCTTCTGGCAGATGTTTACCCTATGGATGATATATAGGGAACACCAGAGACCACCAGCAGTACAGTAATTGCTAATTAGCAACAAATGCAAGTCAGAATGTATGAAATGTACAGTGTACAATAATTAGTAACACGTTGCACCATGCATGGTATGCGAGTGACACTGTCACGCCAGCAACATCCTGTTTGGTGAAACAGGCACAAGTTTAGACTTCCCAACACAACCAAAAGTTTCAGCTTAAGAAATCACACTGACAGTCAAGGAACATCCAGTCTGGGTGTTACGCCTTAGGCAAAAATCCCAAATCAGCCCCACTACTTTCCAAGGCCTGTGGATTTTAAATGAAACCACACAATCCAAAATTGGAAGTGAAGCAGAAACCTTGTGAAGAGGCCGTTCCCTGGGAGAGCCTGGGAGTGCTGCCTTGGACTTCACCAGGAAGGTGCACAGCGGCGATGCAGGCAAAAGGCCGTGTCACAGAGTGCCTTGGAGGAGTGACTGCAGAAGGGACACAGCCCCGGGAGCACTGGGAGAGGCAGCTGCCGCTATGGCTTCCAGTCAAATGCGCGGCAGCTCCCGTTCCTGCCGAGCACAGCGGGGAGCGCTCCGACATGTTTTCTGCACCCACTGATGGCTTTCTGACACTGCTCTTGCCTCTGCTGTTTACACTTTGAGGTAGAGAGGGGTGCTGGGAAGGCAATTCGCAATGTAGAAACGTCCGCCTTTCGGAAGCCAACCTTTTTGCCTTCCTGCAGCACATACATGGGTAAAAATAAGCATTCGGCCTCGAAAACTGCTGAAGCTCTCAAACACTGAATGGATCTGCTGCAACCTTCCCGGGCACCATGCAAGGCTGATCCTTCCCTCCAGGCACCCTTAAAGGAGTGGGAGGAGAGCCATGCAGCAGATACACTGTGGGGTTTGACTACACTGCTCCCCAGATACATTACATTACATATGCGTGGAAGGATCCCTCTGTTCTGTGTTTCAAACTCAAATTCAACCTAGCCCTGACTTAAGAACGAGGAAAGGGAGGAGTGAACATGGCAGAGGGCAGCACCTAATACCATATCACCCGCTGTAAATGCAACTGCAGAGACTTGTAGCCAGCCCAGCACCATCCTATCAAGAAACATGGGATTATCTGACTCAGCCACTACTCAGGCCACTACTTGAGGAAGAGCAAGACAGAGACGGAAGATAATTTCCATGGAGTTCAGTTGGTGCAGGGTGACAGAAGAAAAGGACTGGAAGGAGCCTCCAAAACTCACACCAACACAGGAATTCAGCCGGTGCTTTTGTCACAGCAACATTACTCATTCCTTCCTGCTTCCCTTGTCTTTTGTTACAGAACACAAACCCAACATCTACAACAACTAAAGAAGCAAGTATTTTCATGTCACTGAAATACTGCAAGGACAGAACTATTCCAAATTCACCCGCACTGCTTGCTGACAATAGTACTTGCTACAGGCCTGACTCTGTACCAGCTCACACCCTTGCAAGGGGGTAGAGCAGCACTGCCTCAGGTACCATCAACACCTTGCAAACAAACCATGGAGGCGGATGCTGAGCCAGGTTTTCAAATGCAGGCAGCAGTGTCATTTGCCAAACCAATGCAATGAACAACTGCGTATTTTCCTTTGAGGCACATCAACAGCTGGCCCCACTGAAGAAGTGATGTAAGACATCTGCTACCCACATTCTGGGGGGGTGCTGAGTCAGTACGAAAGCCACTCACAGCAGTGCTCCTGAGCAACCAAAACTGAAATTCAATTCAGTTGGTCAAACAGATCTCTTAATTTCCACAGTGCTGCTGGCTAGCAGACAGCAAGCAATCAAATACAAATGTGGACATTTAAATTTCAGTCTAATTCGGATCCTTGCAATGCAAACATACGTACCCTTCATCCAGGCACATGCACTCTCCAGAGAGGAATAATGATACATTTCAGGGGAAGAGTCTGCCTGTGTTGCTTCAGGTATTGATCCTGCCACCCAAATGGCATCATCTCAGGAAAATAAGGTTATTCCCCTTCTCCATGTATTTTTTTTCTGGACAGATGTCTTGGCCTGAGATGTTGTTCGGATTCCAGGTGCCTTTCACGGTTCAGGGCACATGTGCAAGAACAGAAGGGGCAGTGTCCCATGTTCCCACAGTATGGTAATTGCTATTCCTGCAGGAATCCACCTTTCTTTGCCACTTCCGTTAACTCTTACCTTCTCTCAAGGCATCACTCACATGCATGCAGGACAACACACGATGCATACATCTCCCCTCAGTTTCCTCCAAGTTAAGGCATTCACTTCGCACAAGTCAGAAAAACATATCTGGCCTTTTATTACTTTTATTTAAAGACCATAAATCCCTCCTTCCTTCTCTGGAGGAGCCAACAGGACTTGTTAAGCCTTCTGGTTCCCTCTGCTGCCATAAAAAGGTGCAGAGTTTCCGAATGTGACCAGCTGCTGCACAGAGGCCCTGCTACAGTCTTGGAAAACATCCAGAGTTCAGAGACCTCCTGAGAACCTCCCACAGGACAGTGCCAGCCTCCCGGCACTGCCGAGCTGGGGGACATGGTGCTGGCAACAAAGCTCACCTCTGAGCAGAGAGGCTTCCAAAGACCCTCCTCCTCTTGGCCCCAGGTCTTTGGAAGCAACTAGGCTTCAGAACTGACTGATTACAGAGTGCACAGGGCTGAAAGGAGTGGTCTGTCTCTGCAATGGAGATCAAGACATCGAAGCACTTAAGTTTTCGGTTTCTACTAGGCTTCTATGGCACCATCTTTGAGAAGATCAAAGCTGGGCATCCTGCTCACAGAGACAGAGAGCTAGACATCAAAAGAGCATCTCCCTACCAGCCCACTGGCATCCCAGACTCCCAGCTAAGAAAAAGGGGAGCACAGAGACCCCAACTCCCCAGAATCTCTGCATGGTTTCCACCTGGCAGAGCCCAGGGCTGGCGCAGGGCAGCGAGCCAGATTGGGCATGTCAGGAGATGTACCACTTCCATATGCAAAGGCAGTACCTACTCCTATTTACATCCCTTCCAGCTTCCCAGGAGTCAGGGAAAAAGCTCCCACAGTAGGCAGCTCTTGCTGCACCAAAATGAGAGGCTTCAAACTCCCTCCCTAGATGGTTACAGCTGCACTTGCCACTGGTGCTCTCCTGCGTGAGCAGGGAGGTGACAGCAAGCCTCAACATCCTCAGACTGAAATAGCTGCACAAGCACAAGGTTGGTTGGTACACGCTCCAGGGAGGTGGTGTTTCCCAACACTACATTTACACATGTAAAACAGAGGCAAACTGGCACTAGCTGACAGCTTATCCAGCACCCTGAGGCAGCAGGACTGCCTCAAAAGACTCCTTGTCAGAAAATCACTTGCATTCACCGGGAGAAGGCATTGGGCAACCTGATGGAAACGGACTGTAGACTATTTGCTATATCTGGATACCACCCTCAAGCTGCTCTTAAAAATGGGTGGCACACCAAAGCAGTGACATACTATGGGCTAATGTCCCCACCAGCCACTGACTTCAAGCATTACAGACAGCCTCCATCGACAGCTTCTATCAACAGCGTCTATCAACAGCTTCCATTAACAGAAGTGCTTCAGACACAAAGCCTGGTATCACTGAAAATTGTCTAAGGAGGGAAGTACTCTACAAAAGTTCAAATATAAGATGTTTTTCTCCAACAAGCACACTTCAGGAACAGAAACAGCAGTAAAACACGGTGATTAACACAAGTACGTACATCTAGGTCAGCTCTCAATCACTCGAGCAGATACCAGGTCACAGATTCATTTGGTGGATGAGTTCTTTCTTTTCTCTTTTTTTTTTTAAACACAGTTGTATTGACTTCAATGGATCTTCCCCACTCTTCAACCACTAGGATCAGCCTGATGATGTATTTACCTAAATGAAACTGAAGACATTTTCTCACACACTAATGATAAGACTAAGAAAGATCATTGTAGCACACCACCAGATATTAGAAGCAGAAATTTCAGGAAGGTTTACAGTAATACTAGATGCCATGAAACTAAATTGTGCTTTCATTACCAGCTGTGCAGTTTTAGGCTTGGACCTGCTGCTCAAAGTCTACAGACAGGCTAAGGGAAAAATCAGCCAGTATTTCCATCCTTCTCTGTAATTTGAAACCACTGAGACCTATCTCAGGGTATAAATCACACAGCTCTATAAATAAAATAAATTACAATTTTGTACTCTTTGGAGGAAAGCTGACACCAAATTCATGTAGCAAACCCAAGAAAAAATAAGCCTGGCCCATGGCCCAAGCACATAAGAAGCTCCCCCTTGTTCCCAGGGAGGAAGCTTCACCATCACCATTAGTTTGCCATTCCCTAGGGGACTTATATCTACAGGTAGTCTACAGTACACTAAACGTCTGTCTGTACACAGCACCTCCAGGTAGAGCCAAGTGTTTATTAACAGAAGGCGCTACCAGCAAAACTCCTGCAAATCCCCGTGAAAGGCTGAACTCCTCTTTTCAGGTAAATAAATGGGAAATCTTCCCACTTAGTGCCAGTCCCAAGCTCACATCACTCAGATATCTACAACTGTTTCTCTCTGCTACTTGCAGTGTCCCATTTTTTAAACGCTCGCTGTCACTTGTATGACCTGAAGTATGACCTCTCCCTGGCACAGTCTTTTTTAAAGAAAAGCTGCTACATACATATTTAAAAGCAAGTAATCCGCTACCAGAAAAATACTTGGTTTTGTATAAGCCAATTATCCTCTCTGGTAAAAAGATCAGATAAACACAGTTTTGAAAGTGTGTGGTTAGAAAATGATTAAATGTATCGTTTTGGCTCTTTTATAACAAATTAAAAGATGAGACTGACGAATTCTTTCATTTCATATCACTAAATAAATCTTCCAACAGAAAACTGTCACTTAAAATCTCTTCATATTCATTATGAACATCCTATTCAGTTTCAAAGTGGGGGACAGAAGTGCATTATAAAGTACTTTGAGAAATTTATTGCCTCTTTTCTTTATCCCCCCCTCCCACCCATAGTACATAGCAAAGAAAGCGGGAAAACACCATGAAATCCACCAATACAAAACCAGCCAGAGCTTTGCCTGCCAAAGACACCAGGATCCTTGGCAATGCCTATAACCCACCCTGTCAGGAGCCAGAGCTGCAGTTCTGGAAGCCTCTGTCTTCTGTATGTGACACGAGGATGACTGTTCAGGGAGTTTACAAGAAATATGAATGAGCACATGCAGACCCATTTATCAAAGTCCTTGGAAAATGGGAAGTTGCATTTCTTACCTCGTTTCTAAGAAAATGAGTTTTACGTGGTGGCACATGCCTGCCAGTTCCTCCACCATCCCCCAGCAACCTTCCAGCTCAGGGGCAGATTTCCACCCCCTCTGGACAACAACTACAGCACAAGGGATGGCCATTGACAACTCCAAGTGTTATGGAAACCAGAGATTTAGGAGAGACTACATCATTTTCCCCCACAGAAGGGAAGGCTGGCAAGCAAGCTGAACTTTTGTCAGGCATTGGAGAAGCAACACAGGACTGTATTGAATGGCACAAAGATAGAAACAGCATTCATCAACCCAACCCAAACATGTAGGCACTCTCCACTTCTGGGTTTTGGCCACAATTGAATAAAATATGGATACTATCACTCACTCACTCACTGTCTAAGCAGTCTGTTCTGATATGGGGTCTGCTCGCTGTCAGAGCAGCCCACCCTGCCTCACAGCTTGCTCTGCCTTTTCCCAGGGTCTCCTCCCCACACCATGCCTGGATATCACAAAAGGGGCCACCAGCTGCTTTTCTCTGTGAGATCTAACCTTTCCCTGAGGGTACAGCACTCTGCTGAGCACCGCCAGCCTCTCAGACAAATCCATCAGTGATGTCAGAAAGATGACAGACCTCCACCTAAACCTCACTCCTGTTACTCACAATCCCATGGGGAAACACAAGCAGGCAAAGCCTTCAAGTCCACAGCCCCTCCATGGCACTTTTCCCCCAGGTCAGTCCCCACGGTTGTCATAAAACATGGGTGTAAGAAAGCAGAGCAGCAGCCTCTGGCACACCAATATATGATGAACAGGGAAACCCACTCCCATCATGAGACTAATTTTTTTTATTTTTCTGTGGATAATCCCAAAAGAGTGGGGACAAACTTCTTGGATGAAGGAAGTTGAGCTCAAATGCCCTGCATCCACTTTTAACAGAAATTGTCTGCAGCACTTAATTGCAAGAAAGCCACAATTAATTGTGCTACAGTATCAGTAAACACACTGGTCACATCATTAGAGCCCATTATTTTTCCCTCCAAGAAATTACATTACTACATTATTGATGCAACAATCCAGTGTAATGAAGTGGTGCTTTGCATCCTTCTTTCTGCTTTACACCAAGTTCACAGTGCTACAGCCTTGATACCAAATTTAGTGAGGGTTATTTTGGTTGTTTTTTTGGTTTTTCTTCCACTAGGTCAAAAATTCCAGTTAACAACCTAAAAAACAGCTGCAGAAGAAGTTAAAACACCTGTCCCTAATCAACTGCAAAGGCTTGGGTTTCTATTTGATACAACTCAAAATTACAGCTATTTCTAAATACTCTGCTTCAACAGTGAGTATTTTTACCTCATATTTTTACTTGGACAGACTATTTTCAGAAAGGCATTTGAGAGAGATTATTCCAGAAAGCAGTAAAATAGCAAGCAAGCTACTTATGTAAATACTGAACTTCTTTGAACTTAAGGGGAAAGAAAAGAAGCAATATCCAGAAGGTCACCACTCCTAATGAAGAGAGCACATATGAAACTCAGGGAAGGAAGAGTTGCCCATGTCAAAATGGCAAAAGAAAACCTAGAGAAGTGATCATGAAAGGAGATCAGAACAGTAGAACATTCAGTCCTGAGGCTCTTACTCATTGACAGGATTACTGAAAGCAGTAAAGGTTATTCTGCAGGAAGCAGCCTCAGTTTGCAGTGCCCATCAGCAGCGAATGGCTCTGCAGCACAAAGGGCAGCAACACCCACATTGCCCATCTTGTGCAATGCCTGCAAAGGCTGTCCAAGCAAAGCTTTGGCTAAAACACAAACCAGTACTTCCTCTAAAATTATTAATATAGGATTAATATAATCTTTAGAAAAAGTCTCCATGAGCATAACCCCAGCACGTTGTTTCCCAGCCACTCCTTTGCAATTATACAGCTCCACAAACCTCCACTATGCTGGGAAAAGGAGAGGGCTCTTTAGAGTAACTTTAGAGTAAATTTACTCTTTCAGTCCTGCATCTTGGCTCTCTGCAAAAAATTCAGCAGTTGCTCAAGTTCCCACTTTGCCACTCAGTCGCCTGCATGGTGCAATCACAGAATCCCCAGGTGCCTTCTTTCTGGACCAAATAACACCACTGTGGTTGACTATCACAGAAACAGTCCCGGCAGGCCCCCCCACAAACTTCATTATCTCTTCCACTGTTTGTTCTGTTCTTCCTCTTTCTGGAAATCAGGCTATGAAACTGAACTAATTACTCCAGGCTCAGAGGATGTTTTATGTGCTGAATTGTTTTAATTTTTCCTTATGCCATGGCCAACATTTGCATCAGTGCAATGCCAACAGCACTGCAAACCTAGATGAAGAAAGATCAGAACTTATGATGATGCTTCTCAAGTCACAGTCAAGGGAAGAAGTAAACTAACAAGTCCTCATTTTCTTAACACCTCTTCCCTCTTAAGTGCTGTCCTTGCCCCAAATAAAGGATGTTTCCCAGGGACTCACCCAACTCAGACCCTACCAGACCAGAAAATGTGTCAATCCCAACCCTAAAGACCCCAGTGTTTGCACTCCACCCTCTCCCTCCAGACAGGAATGTCTTACCAGCACTGTCCAAAGTATGCAACATGGATTGCACAAGCAGTCAATGGTACAGGTTTAAATCTGCTCAGCAGCCAGCTTTGTAGCCAGTTTTGCAGTTGGGGTGTGTTTGCACTGTTTGCATGAGAAGCACCTATTAAGCAGGCAGCAGCCTGGTTCCAGGTAAACTTCCAGGGAGTCTCAAAACATAGCCCTAGGTTGGGCAAATCAGAGCCATCTAATCTCAGGCTGACAAAGGTGGTGGACAGGGTCCTAACCAAAGGAAAACCTTGCCTTGCCTCCTCACTCAGTGAAAGAAGCCACCTGCAATAATGGCTGACACCTGAGCATGCAGCCCTAAACCTTAGAAAACACTTTGTGACTCACCAGCTCCTGCCTCACACCTCACACAGGCTGTAATTAGAACATCACCAGCCCTGATAAGGCAGTGTTCTCACACCCATCTGATAACCTTAAGCTCCATCTCGTGCCTTCTTCTCCCTATGACATCCCTGGTCAGAGAAGGCAGAGTCGGCAGACATCAGCATCCCCATCTGCTCTGGTGGTTTGAGGGCTCTCATCACCACAGGCACCTTACAAAAACCTGCCAATTATCCCACGCCTAGGCAGTTTCTGTGTGCTGAAGAGAGGTGACAGCCCATTTAGCCTTCCTGAAGATCAGTTAGACTATCTGTACACTTAAGGAGGAATGAGTTTTGGCTAGGGTGTTTTTCTCTAGTTGTATTTAATGTTGCTTTAGAGGCGTTCAGCCGCCACAGTCTAACTGCTGATGTGTGTCAGACAGCGTCACCAACTTACTTATCTTGGCTCCCAGCATTCTGCTGCAAGAACACTGCTACCCAAGTTCAGCATCCTTTGCATTACACAGGTGTTTATGTCATTCCTGCATTTAAACCTGCAAAATATTTCAAACCACTCCTCCTTGTCTTACCCATCCTTTACCGAACATGCTCTTTAAGATGGAAGCAAGGCATCACATGCGTTCCCACAGGCAGGTATTTTCCATTAAAAAGAGTCTGTGCATTGCTGGTGTCTGTCCCTACACTCAGTCAGCTTGCAAAACTGTTCTCCTTCTCCAGAAACAGAAGATACACAAGACAATTCTTTTCTGAACACACTGCTATAATGGAGAACTAGTTAATAGGTAAAGCACAACAGCAAAGCAACGGCAGGTCCTAATTATTGAGGGACAGCTGTGCTTGGGGCCAGGGCTTCTTCCATGTTAGAAGAACTGCGTCTTTTGGAACTCTTCCTCCTCCTTACTGAGAGCATGACAGATAATTAAACTGAAGCTCTTATTTTTAAAATCTAATTTACTTTTGAAAACCTACACCGCTGGACTATTTTTAGAATTTTTCTTATGTGGGCCAGCGGAAATAGGCTAGAGTCAGGTAGCACAAGGCCTCACAGGCTGCACTGTGCAATCTTCAAGCTGAACATCATTAACCAGTGAAACAATGGAGAAAAATTCCTTTCAAATTAGGAGTAAGTATCTGCAGTGAGGTACAGATACTCATCTTCAGTTTTGGAAAAGCTTATCTTGAGCAAAACTAAATCTGGGCCTACAGCTTTGACTCAGAAGTTTCTTTAATTTTTAATTCTTTAATTTGTTACCAAATGCAAGAGCTTGTCTTGGTGTTTGACAGCCTGTCCTTACCACCAAAATCAGTGGGAATGTTGCCCAAACAAGGACTACAGGATTGGGTTTAGCACTACCTTTGGAACAGCTTGTATCACACAGCACCCTGCACAAGACATGCACTAGAGAAGTTAAATAGCAGAGGTAGCACAGGGATGCTTTTTCCGAAGTACTGAGTTTTGTGACCCTTATTTTACAAGCATCTAGGGAAATAACAGTATCAGAGGTACTGGCATCTAGCCCCTAGCAGTTGCCTCTGCTATATGGCAACCCAGAGCAAAATAATCTACCTATTCACACTTACAGTGAATGACTCAGTGAAACCAATTCCTGTGATACGCTGGCATGCAAAGAAATGCCCCTGTATTACAGAAAAAAAAAATCTTCTTGGCATTTTCCACAAAAAAGTATCTCAGTGGGTAGCTAAAATGACTCTGACCTCTGAAATCTCTCTGATTTCTGCTGGCAGCACTTCCCACTGAAGGTCTGGGAGTCCAGCATCTGTCCCCAGGCATCTGGCCCACCTCCCCAGTGGCAGCTTGCCTTGCTGCCGGCCACATTCACTGCTTAGAGGTGACAGAGAACTGAAGATGCTTCACCTGGGGTGAAGGACCTGCAGCCCGGGGACTACATACGGCCCACAGCACTACAACCTCTATTTTTCCAAATCCCTGCTAGGTAACATCCCAGAGAGAGGCTTGCAAGACTTGCTAAGCTCTTTGCAAGAAAAAGCCAACCTTCCCTGACTGTAGCAATTCTATCACAGCCAAACACAACACATAAGCAAAGGCACTACAGCCCAGCAGTGTTTATCCAAAACTACCACAGGACCAGAGAAACTGCAAAACACTGCAGGATGCAAAGTTTCCTTCAATTATTTGACTGCCTCAAAAATGCAAATACATTCAACACAGCTCTGCTGCAACCCCAGCCCTGTTCACATCCCCCACCTGGGAGCAATATTTCATAGCAGTGCAATTTAAAAACAGGGTGGTTTTATGAATTTTAAAGCCTCAGACTCTTGCAGGTCCAGGTGCTATTCCACAGCACTTGAGGAAAGAAATCCGGTCCTCGAAGAGGCCTCTTCTCTAATGGTCTCGGGGCTTCCTGTTCTCCTGCTCACTCACCAGCCTGTCCCAAGAGCTTATGGCTGTGTGAAGTCCATGTGCTGTTCACATGAGCAAGGTCTATGCACGTAAGAGCTCTGGGAAAGCCACGTAAGGCTGTGAATTTGCTGACCCAGAAGTATCACCAGTCCCTCGCGGCTCAGCTGCAACGCCTTTGTGTGCTCCTATCTCCTGGCGAGTGTCCCGCCGCCTCCCACACATCCTGCAGCACTGATCCCTCCCTGCACTTTCGCTTTCAGCTGCCCTAAACCACCACAGAAAGAGCTTTACCTACCTCCTGTGCTTCCATGTGTCTTTTGGAAGATCCCAGTATCAACATCCATTACTGCCTGAAGCACCATGGCAGGAAGAACCCGGTCCCCAAGTGTCACACCAGCCAAGTTCCCACCAAGAAGATCAACATGCCACCAAGCACCAGCATCAGTCAGCCACACACCACCCACAGGGATTTACACCAGGTCTAACATCGTGCTTTGAAACAGCCTGGAACCCACTGGGGTGAACAAGTCCTTCTCTCCTTATCCACCTCTGCCAGCTTGATTCATCGGGCACACAGTCACCTGTCCTGAGATCTCTTGGTACAGGGGGTCTAATTTTTGTCTTGGTCCTTTTTATCAATCCAGTATTGTTTAAACCAGATCAAAGACAATTTCTTTTCCTTATCAGGGATGAGCCAAGAGAATCCCTGTGGGAAACTTCAAGTCTCTTGAGCAACTTTTTAGCCTCCAAGCTGTTCCACATATTTACCACCGGATACCCTCTTACCATAATATAAAACCTCTTGGGTTGTTTTCAGGAACAATTGCACCAAAAAAAAGGTACTGCTTACTATGAACCCAGCCTAGGAATCAAGGAAGAGGATAAAATACCATCAAGATGAGAGGCACCTCTTCACTGCAGCCCAAGAAAACGGTCACAACCTGTAAGCCATGCTCTAAGAACTTTCTCCTTATCCACAAACTGCCAGAGTAAGGAAGTGTGATGATGCAAGAGAATCAGCACATCAGGTTAAATTAATTAAAGTAACTGAGACAAGCCTCAGCAACGTGTCAGCATGCCTGTGCCCCATCCATGCTGCTGAACTGATCCACACCAACAGTGGCTCCTTTTTCAGGTGCTCCCAGGGACATGCCCCTCACTCCTGCTGTCAAACTGCCTTTTCACTGACTCATTTCACCTGATCAGTGCCCTCCTCCCTTCTGTTTTTGCAAGAGAGAAATGCAGCCCTATGGAAAGCAAAAGGAGTGACTAGACATCAGATTTTATCTCCTCACATCCTTTAACAGCAGGATAACTAAGTTACCTTCTGGGAGAATGGGAAACTTATGCGCTACCGGACAAATGTGGCCACTGATAGAAACTCTTTGTTGTAGGAAACCCCTGAAAGCAAGAGCAGACCAAGAACCAACCACATGTGATCATTTGGCTGGCCCAGTCCTTCACAATGTCTGTGTTTTTTTCAGGCTGCCTAACCCAACACTTCTGGCAAAGTAACAAGAGGTTAGTAAGTTGGCCGTGCAAGCTCTGGGGTAACTTTCACTTTATGCCTTTTGAAATCTTTAAAATACTGATCAGGTACGTAACAATTGTAGTTACAGACTTCTACACAGATAATGCAGTATGTTGCTTTTGGTCAGCAAGTAAACAAGGACAAGAGCAAAGAAAGTAGTCCCTACTTCTTTCTTTTGCCTTGCTAAAGTTTCCAATATCCTGGGCAAAAGAAAACAGCCTGCAGACACAGCCATGGGTAGGAGTGCTGGCACAAAGGGACAGCAAGAAGGGACCACTGCCAGAGCTGGACATGATGGCCCAGCCTGGGAGACTGAGGCAGCAGGAATCTTGAAACTGAGAGGAGACTAGGAAAGTGAACAGGCACTGATGTGATCCCACCATCCAACAAGCATCCGCTTCAGCCACCACCAGTACACAGAATGCCAGCCTGCTCAGGGACATGAATGGTGGCAGTGCTGCTGCTCATCCCACTCACTGCAAGAAAACACAGCCTGGTGATGAACTCCCTCATCCATCCCCTCCTTGCTTTTCCTGTACATCCTTTGCTGGGCCAGCAACAGAAATATTTTGCATGGAAGCTGCTAATTTCAGCAAACCACCTGAAAGGAGCCCCCCCACTCTTTCTGCACTACACATTGGCCAGAGGAAATTATTCCAGGCAGAGGACTTAATTCCCAACACCCATGTGCTACAGGAAACAGCTCTCCCCTCCTCTAGTGTCATCTCATTGAGCAGGGCTTTATTCTTTCACACCTGCATTGGGGAAAGGTGAGGGGAAGACCATAAAGCTTTTTTCCTACCTTTTGAGATAGGAGAACTCAACCCCTAACTGGGACAGGGGAGAACGGGCTCAGGCTGTAGATGTTCCCAGCCACTGCACTACTGGGTATTTACTCTGGACAATGGGGAAGGTTTGTGACTGACAACCAGCTACTTGGTATGACACACACTGCAGAAATACCAGCACACTAAGAGGGGTGTCTTTTTCATTTTTATTAACTTTGAGCAGCGGAAGAGAGCATTTGCAGTAGCATTAGGAAAAGGCACAAAGTTGTCCCTAATGTTCACCTGCACCTTAAGTCATCAGCTCACAGGATGGCTGAAAAACTACATGAAGCCTGTCAGCACTCAGCAAAAAAGGCAGGAACCCAATATACTGCTAAAATGATACTGTTATTCCCCTAACATGCTCCTTGTATACCCAATCACATTTCCCAATCATCATTCCAAAGCCTCATTTACATCAGAAACTAAGTGATGTAGATGCAGCCTGAAAACTCCCTAGCGTGGCCAAGGCTATAAATGCTATTAAGGTACTTTCCAACATGACAAAAGGAATAATCATATTGGCAAACATAAGCTTTATGATTATCCTGGGTGCTTCTGGTATAACCATTCCTGGGATTTATTTTTTTTTTTAATGTTAAACTCAGCACTGAAAAAAATTACATGAATCAAAACATCCAGAGCGGAAGCAAACCTTCATCACCCAGTTAGTCAAACCTCAACTTCCCAATGGATCTCTCTTTCCCAGTCCCACCATTGCTCCCTGCTCAAGGTGTCCTCTCAAGGCAACAGAGGTCTTCAGAGACATACGCTGATTATCCTTCTGTCCCACTCCTGCCAGCACCAGGTGTCAAAGCAACCCACCCCACTACAGAGAAAGAGCATGGTTTCCCCACTGCCATCCTAGCTCCCACCAGCATCAGTGGCCACAAACAGGCAAAACCTTCTGCCCTTTGGGGATTTGTCCCCCTCTCTCCCCCCCAGAATGGAGAGGGGACAAATTCACAACTTGTTCGAAGAGGGTGTGGAAGTTTGCTTGGGAGGTACTCTTAGCATGGGACTCAAGTGCCCTGGAATAGATGGGAAAAACAAAACAGCAAAGACCTCTAAATATAACACACTGGCACACATAAGAAACTTCAACTAGATTCCTTTTTTTTTAAATCAGCAAAAAATACAATGGAAACATAATATGGGGGGGGAAGGATATTCTTGAAATTACAGTTTAAAATAAGGCCAAGAAAATAGCATAAAATTCCATTTTGTGCCCAAATATTCCCCTATCATCTTAGCTGAAATAAGTTTTAGATTGATTTTCACACTGCCCCTAAGGCCATAATGGCATCCTGAATGGTTCAATTACAGGAAAAAGCAGAGAAGTAACAGATAACAGTACGCTTGCCAGTAAAAGAAGGGTATGGTCTGTGTATGCACACATGTATGTATACATATGTATCAAAATTTAAAAACATTTATTGATCTGGTTAAGCTGTGCTAATATATTGGTACTGCTCATTTGCTTGGAGTCCCCCTAGTTTGTCTGAACTAGAAGAAGAGGCTGAGGTTAAACTGAGGTTAGCTGACACATGTCAGCCAAGCCTGACCTAATCCTGGGTTTCTAACTAGTTCAATCTTCTTCTCTAAATAATATTAAGAAGAGGAAGAAACCACAGGGATGCAGTTGGGTTTCAAATCACTATTTTTAGAAGCTGTACACAAACCAACAAGGCAGAGTTGTGCATGCTGACTCCTCCACAGAAAACTCCACTCTGTGATCCCCCAGCTCCCTGGCTGTGTACCTCCCAAGTCCTGCCACAAAGACATGGTGCCACTGAAGACTGAAACAGGAAAAACCAATTTTCTTAACTCAGTATTAATTCAAGTGTTGTCTAATACCATCCCTCCTCCCGATGAAAGAGGACCTCCATAACACCAAGTAGGTGACTTTGAGCTACTTGGACCTGCCATCCAATCTCCCTCATTAAAACAACATACATGGATTTACTCCAACGACTTGCACTGATCCAAGACCTGGGAAAACTTCCCATTCATCTCAAAGCATTTCTCAGATCTGGCATAAAAGTAAGGGTTTGATGAGCAATAAGGAAACTAAAATAATATTGCTTAAACCACAGAGGTGCCAGCTTTTACTGCCTTTCATTGAGCACACAGTATTTTTCTCCCACTGTTCCAAGGGAAATAACACTCCGTGCAACTGCTATAGGATGTAAAACGTGCACTGTGCTGTTCAGAGCTCGTAATTGAAACATTTAAGCGTCAGTGAAATCCCAAATGGAAAGTTTTTAATTTTCATTCAGCCACAAAGTTAAAATTCTGGGGGGGGAGTGGAAATTAGTACCTCAGAGTACTTTTAAGGTCTATTCTTTCTGATATAGTAATCAGAAAGGTAAGCTCAGTCAATATGCCAGCAGCTGCTGCCATACTCCAGCAGCTCGCTGCCGACGGCATCGCCTGCTTTGCCTTTGTCATCTCTGCCCTGTCCCACACAAGAGGTTATCAAGGACATATGGCCTGCTGCCTGCCACACATGAAGAAGTGCCACTACCTTCATCCACAGGCTTTTGACCCTGCAAGAGCAATGGGGAGGCTCCTGTTGGAGAGTGGGGCTCCCATCGAGGCAGCTGTCCAAACTCAGGCCAAACACACCCAAAAGAAGCCCAGCAGGCTTAAGGGCCCATGGAAAGAAGCAGCTCAAACATCCTTGCCTGAAGGCAAATGACCATCATTTATAGGAAGGAGAAGGTTATCTTGCAATACTGATCTTACTCAGCAGCTTCCAAGATGACCAAGTATGACATCAGGCTAAGAAACCTCAGCTGAAACCACTAAACACTCTGCACAACTTACAGGGAAGCCCTGAAAGGCTGGTTTGTGTCTTGCAGATCCTCAGACCATCTTCCCCAAAACTCGTGTTCACAAACTCTGTTAGAGCCAGCTTGGACAGCATCATGCACAAACTCGTGTTCTTTACATACTTGCATCCCATGATCTTCAGGGGTTGCCTGTTTCACAGTCTGGATGAACTCCAAGGCGTTGAATTTTGCCTGGGAATTTTTTGAAGGTTTGACATCTGCCTCCCAGAGAGAGGCACCTCTCCCCACAGAAACCTGCCTGCAGATAAGGTGCTGCTACAGAGTCTGCTTTTGCAATGCTTTCCATCCCCCACCTTCACTCAAATCACACTGGCCATGGCACCTCCGGAAAGGATCCCACCACTGCTTCTTGTCCACACCTGATGGACCAAATCCACTGATTTCAGTGCTTGTGTGTCCACGTGCAACCCAGCTGGGGAATGACACCCCAACTTACTGAACCTCAAGAGTTCAAGACCCGTCTCTTCTCCAGGAGAGGTGCAAAGAGATGTGAGAATGCTGCTACCTGTTGTGCTACCATGGTGTTTCGAGTACTGAGGACAGAGGAAGAACAAACTTGTGGTTAGGCCACTAAACAGAAATGCAGCTTCCAGCAATCCAAGCCTCCTGCCACAGACTGCCCCAACAGTTTCAAGACGGCCAAATAATCTCTCACATCAGATTTCCCCATCTGTTTTAAGTGCCTGAGAAGGAAACATTTGCAACCAAACATGGAGCACTCAAGACATCAAAATGGTGAGGGCTATATAAACAGATACATAGCTCACTGGTGAAGAAACAGACTAAACAGATGTGTTTAATGGTTTATAATGCCTGGTTTAGTTGCCTTGAAAGTACTTAAGAGCAGGCAACACACCCTTGGATTAAATCTAAATAAACATTTACAGCAGTAAAAAATGGCTTTTACTGTAAGGAGGCCTGGCTCTAGCTTGCACCTGTAACTCTAAATATACTTAACAGGATGCCAAACTATGTATTATAAGATGCTTAAAAGCAAAACAACATTACAGACATTTGCATAGAAAGCAGGGAGACATAGGGAGAGAGGCAAAACAAAATGGACAATTTGCTAGGGTCTGATGCAAACATCTTAGAAAAATGCTATTTGCTCAACTCAGGACTGAGCTACCAAGGAGATTTGTGGCAGCTAAAACTATGATACAATGGAGATGAAAACTCTGTTTTGTGTCCCTAGAAGGGAGATAAATGAGGGTCAGAATGAAGTTCATTTAAATCCACTGAGCTGATACAGAGGGAGTTAGAGAGAGAGAGACACAAAACAAAATGAAAGGCTCAGTAGGAGCCTGCACAGCCAGTGCTGCAATGTCAGAAACGCAACACAGTGCCATCTGAAACCTACAGGCACCGTAGCAGGACTCAAGGAAAAAAACAACGGTGGCACTCCTGGGGAAGCCATGCCTGCCTGCATCAGCACTGGAATAACACTCCAGGGTCCTGCAACACAAGCCCCCGAGAGCAGATGGATTTTGAGGGGTGGTTCAGTGAAGCCTCTGGGGAGGACATCCACTGCTGGAGCAAAACCACCTGAGGAACAGAACTAAGCAACATCTATTTACAGCAGGGAGGACTATCTGCCCCTTTGTTTTGCTCCCACTTGGCATCCTCCTTTGCGTCTCTTATGGGATAGAAGGTACGACAATTGATAATTACCTGTAAGGCATCCTCAGTGGCTCTAACAACTTAACATGGCTTATCTGGAGACGTGATCTAGGCTTCCAGTTACCCTTGTTCTCCCAGTTCCCTTCCTCTTCCACACCCCCCCTCCCCAAATATTTGCATCTCAGCTTGACAGGTATTTTGAATTTCAGCTTAATAAGTGTTTGCATGTGTCTGTGCACGCTTAGGAGAAGGTATGAAAAAAACACCCTATTTTAACTCTGCCTCCCCGAAACACATCTCGTTCCATTTTCCCTTCCCTGACAAACAGAGGGAGCTGAAATAAAGAACATCAACTTTGGAATGCCACTCTACTGAAGGATAACTTATTAAAAATATTAGATTCATCGTTTAAAAAACGAAGGGAAAAATGCCCAGGAAGTTGATGCATCACGGTGTTGCATTTGTGTCAAGCGCTGGGTAAACATGCAGCAACATGAATGAAATCTGTCCAGAAAGACTGCATTTCAGCGCCAACCACGCAATCGCTGGCCAAACCACTGCATATGTAACAAAAGTTTGATTTCGCCTGCAAGCGCTCAGCTGCGCTTCTGCCATTTCCTGTGGAAAACTGAAGCTCCGAACCACTGTCTCGCAGCCAGCCCTCGCCGACAGCCAGCCAGCTGCCCCTCACTTCACGCCCATCACGCCGCCGCAGGCGGGCGGGCAGCCCCGGCAGAGCCGTGCGGGGGATGCTCGGCAGCTCCCCTCCAGCCCTCCCCGCGCCGGGCACCGCCGTGCAGGGGCAGCCGCGCCGCTCCTCCCTCCCCGGCCCCCGGCCCCGGCGGCAGGTGC